>OU343217.1:247980890-248199222 GCA_910596185.1 Chrysanthemum makinoi | reverse complement strand
CCCCATCAAACCAATGGTGACTTCAATCACACCTCCTTTGCATTTCTTGAATCTATAACCTCCTCATCTTCCATATCATTTCCATTATCTTTATTTGGCTTCTTTATATCAGAATCACACCCTCTACATTTCTTCAAGAGTCTAGACGCTTTCAAATAACACGCTATCGCATCATTTTCACCATTACCAATTCGCTATTTCTTCCTCTGATTTCCTTAAGTCACAACCACAATGCATGAGAATTAACCTCTAACATCCCCACGCATTCTCAATAGTGGTTGACATGGTCAACAAAACTTGATCAAATAACCCATTTTCCACCCCAATTGATTCATTCACAGTTTCAACCACAACACCATCAACTAATCCCTTTCCTACCTCAACTGATGCTTCAACAGCTTGTAATTTCGAACTCCACTTCAGTGAAACTCACCGCTCGATTAGGTGTTTTTCCCACCACACTATTATCTACTTGATTTTGCTTAAACTGTCTCACCATTTGTTCCATGGATTGTCTCATTTCGCACATTGGAACATCAAATACTATACCAAATCTTTGAATAATAGCATCTCTATACACAGTCCATAACACCAACTCACCATGTAATCTAATGAACTCGGTATGCCACAATAGTGCTTTATCAAAAGATGCACGTAAATAAGTCTCACCTTTGTTCTATCCTGTATGTTGTAAATTGCAAAGAACTGTTCACACCTAAACATCCAACCTCTGACATCATCCCCTAAAAACTTAGGAAACTCTACTTTAGTCATCCCACTGCATCGGTTTTGACTTGATCCCCTCGATTCACCAACCGATTCGACTCATCATCCGAGTTGACTCATCATCATCTGCTCCATTGTTTGCCTGAACCCATTCAATGCTTCATCCACATATCTTCTTGTGTTATCATCGTTTTCCCCACTAATGGTACCAGTTGTTCTTGTTGATGGTGCCATTGTTTTGTGATGTTTCTTGAATCATGAAGGAATCTTGAATGACGTATTTATGTGAAAACTCAATGTAATCTTGAATTATGAATCTTGAATCTGTTGCAATGAGACTTCACCAGGAAAAGTCTCTAATACCAATTGATAGGCACACTTAGGATCAATGAAGATCGATAAATGTGTTTTACAAGAACTTGGTCAATCAAGAGTTAAGAAGAGATCAACGAAAGCTCAATGTATTATCAATAGTGGATAGTTTGTTACAAAGCTGTTACAAAAGGATAACAAAGAGATTATAGAGAGAATTTAAGAGAGAAATTGAATTTTCAAAAGCTTGGAAATGAGATACAAGTGCTGAGTATTTAAAGACATTTTAGGCGGCACATAAAGAAAACACACTAAGTAATTTTCAACATCATATTCTTATTAGAAATAAATCAACAAAGAATACGTTACCCAAGTACTTGCGGAATAGTACTTGGGATTGAAATGACAAAGTTGGGTGATTCCTCTCTAAGCTCAGGCTATGTCTGAGCACAACTCTTAGAGCTCACTGAGCTATCTCAGGAACTAACTTACTTTCTTGGACTTCAAATCAGGCAAACTGATAAAGGTATATCCATCAGTCAAGAGAAATACACCAGGAATCTCTTGAAGAAATATGAGATATTTGACTATGCCTCAGTGAAAACACCAATGGTCCCACCTAACAACCTTGGACCGATCTCACCGGAAAATCAGTCAATCAAACTCATTTCGAGGGATTGTTGGCTCATCGATGTATCTAACCGCTACTAGACCTACATACAATTCTCACCGTTTAATAGCAAGATATCAGTCCAATCCCAAAGAATCCCACCTCATCTGCAGCCAAAAGAATACTCGTGTACCAAAGGAACCCCAAACCTTGGACTATATTATCCAATATGCTCGGGTTTGATCTCAAGGGTTACTCGATTTCGATTATGCTGGTCGCAACATGGACGTAAAAGTACCTCGGGGTCCTCAATTTCTTGGAGGAAAACGGTGTGTTGGAGTGCAAAGAAGCAACAATCGGTGCTATGTCCTCACCGAAGTTGAATATGTAGCTGCAGCAGGATGTTGTGCCAATGTATTATGGATGAAAAGTTAACTCAGTGACTATGACATCCATTACAAAATGGTGCCCATCTTCTGTGACAACACTAGTGCAATTGCAATCTCCAACAACCTTGTCCTCCACCAAAGAACCAAACACATTGATATCAGATATCACTTCATCAGGATCACATAATGAAAGGAGACATAGAACTTCATTTCATCCCTACTGAATATCAACTGGCCGATATCTTCACCAAACCCTTGGATGAACCTACCTTCGTGAGAGACTCAAAGTGAATTGGGAATGCTTGATATTGAAAGTCAAGTATTTGAAAACCAATCTCAGTAAGTTCTCTGACATGGTTCATCCTCCCTGAAAATCCAAAATAAACCTCTCACTGAATGAGTAAGACTCATTCAGGGTCCCGGACACTTGACAAAGAGCATTGAATGAGTAACTAAATGGTCCAAGTATCGCTACTTAAATGTCCTAGGTTGGTAACTATGCCCATTTAATATAGGAATATATGTCTCTTTGTCTTATCATATCCCACTTGGCATTTAATGCCTCTCACAAGAAATATCAAATTGATATTTTTCTCGCAAAAGTGCACTTTTATCGTATGCTCAATGCTCCTTGAAAACGGATTTTTATAGGGTAATGGAGTGGTAGCATTAAATGGGGAAATTCAAAAGTCTTTCAAAAACCTACTCTTAACTTTTCCATTTGTGCACAAAACACCCCTCTTATCACTCTATAAAACCCTCTTCTCCAACACACACACACACAAATCAAGCTTTCAACTAAACTCACAAAATCATTTTAAAAATTCAAAAACATTTGTGTGTGCTCAAAACCTCTTTTGGAAAACCTTTCTTGTAAACATTTACAAAAGACTTTTCATCACAAACTAGAAAGATCTAAACATTTTGATTGTTCTTGCCAGACGTTTTCTTTAAACCCTAAAAACTTCTTTAGACATGGCTAGAACTCAATCTCTCCCCGCTTGCTTCTCGGGTAGGATATCAAACGTTGAATTCAAAACAAACAATGTCATAGGAAATTTTGAATACCACAAAATGTCCCAACCTATAAAGACATTGTAAATTTTTATTCAACTGCCCACTAAAAAAAACCTTTGTAAAATGTCCCCAGTGTACCCAAACTACCTCGTGGAGTTTTGGGCAATCGCTAAAGCCTTTGACCCGACACCTTCGACCGATGAGAATAACCTCGCACCACCTCGGGAGTATCTCATCGGGTTCGCCTTTAATGGGGGCAACAATATACCTCGGATTACAAAACTTTTGCACTTCAACAGGTTGGATTACAACAAAGGTGTTTATGTCGCCCATCCCGAACCTTCCACAAGGAAGGATGGGTTAAAACAAATTGTTTTGGATCCCACATTTTTGGACAAGACCCCGGCCACTAAAAGTTCATTCCCCGTGGCTTGGAGGATCCTTTTCACTTTTGTGATTCGTGTCCTCGGCGGGAACCACTCATCCACCTGAACAAGTTAACTCTATTCAGTTGATGACATACCGCCTAATGAATGGGGTCATCTTTGTTCATAGGGAGATCATTTACGTGATCTTGTAACGGTTATGAGCAAAACTAGGACGTATATTTGTATCCTAGGTTTGTCTCTTGTGCTCTACAATCGTTATTGGGTGCCAATTATACTCAGGATGAAAAATTTGGAAATTTACTCGGCATCCTGAGTCCTTCAAATTTTCAAAAGGACCCATCCCTTGTCACACCTATTGAATTGACGGCCCATATGGTTGTCAGAACAACTGGGAGGGATCGTCTCCAAACCCCTCTTAAAAAGAAAAAGGAAGACTCCGGGACTAAGACTAAACCAAAGTCTGGGCCCCGAGGCTCGTGAGCACCGAAGGCACAAAAGGCCCGAGACCAAAAGACACCCATTGCACTGTGCAACAACCACCCCGCGGACAACGAAGGACACCGATATATCACGCCAGCGCCCTTGGTCACACCCTACTCCCCAAGATCCAGAGGGAAACAAACAACCGGCCGGTAGGGGAGCCCACTTTGCCTAGTGATGACATTAGCAAATCCAAGCCTTTGTCCGAGGGCACACCGACGATCCAAAAGACTCTGGGAAAACAAACAATCCAATGATAGGATACAACATTAATCGACTCGCTAAAGGCACTGGAAATACCACCAAAGTGTCTCGGGGTCATCGGGGACAAAGACTCGAGGAAAGAAACAACCACGATACGGAACCCAAAACAAATCCCGACTCGAGAAGACGCTGAAACTCCCACCAAGGTCCGAGGGGTCCACGGGGACAAAGACTGTGAGGGATCAATACCACCCACGATATGGAACCCATTCCCACTCCCTTGTTAACTTGCTGAGGTTATCGAGGCTGCTAGAATCGATGATGACTTTGCCGAAAGTGATGAAGAAATCTTATCAGCGGGGAAGAAGTGACGCCGAGGTTCAAATCGAACAAGAGCCTCACCGATCCTGACACGACCGAGTCACCTTTTCTACACGAAGACAATGACTCACCTCATCTTCCAGCTCTCCGACGATTCAAAAGATTTGACAATGTTCATCCTCTCACCGAAAGACAATTGGTTAAGTGGATCAAGAGGGCGCCAAGGAGGCCGCTTTTCCTCGGGTTATCAACGCTTTTGGGATCAACACACGGAGTCTGCCGCCACACGCGACCTTAGATCGATGTGCTCACCTTCAACGAAAATGTTCATGAGCACGTAGATCTTATGTATCATCATCTTGTCAACCTGGATGAACACATGGTTAAGTTCCTCGCATCTTTTCGATTGGGGTTACGATTGATGAAATCAGTGGACGCCACAAAGAAGACCAATGCCAAAGTGCCGGAGGCAATCAAGCATATGCAAAGAATTCATCCAGCTCATCGACCTTATAGAGATGCTCAAGTCTGCGAACATCGTGGTCTTCAAACTTCCGCCTCGCACTCTTCGCACCACCATGGACTCACTAAACACTCGGTAGCTACCTTGACTCATGCCTCGCCTTCAATGGCTTGGAATCTTGGTCCACGAATGACCTGCCTTTGGAGTTATCTCATGCAAACTTGGATGCAAAGGTCACCGGGTCTTCGCAGATACTTCGAAATAAAGGCCATGATGATCGAAATCTATCGTGCCTTCAAAGGTCAAGCCGGTCGGCCCTCAACACCTACTCCAACTCTTGCCCTCACCGACGCCACGGGCAATGTTAAGGGGAGAATATCAAGAAACTCCTCTTCACACCGAGGGGAGCAAACACCACCGCCTCAGGTCAAACATCATCATCATCAGCACCAGTCTCTGCAGTACCAATCTCATCACTTCCACCTCAAGCAACAACAACAACAACAACACTGACAGTCTCAACACCAATCATGGCAACAACACCTCCCATTATTGCATCATCCTCCTCAGGACAAGACAAGGGCAAAGGTATACCGACAACTACTCGAGCCCAGAGGATTCCCTACAAAATCGGTGACATCAATACCTCTTCACCCTCAACACTAACCAAACACCTTGCTAAAGAAGAAAGGAAATTGAAACAAGCTGAGGATGAAAAGAAGACTAAGGAGGCATTGACCAAAGTGATTGCCGAAGAAGCTGAAAATGTGGGAATAGATGCAAGCATGCTCAAAAAGGGTCAGCAGACGTAGTTCATGGAAGCTCAGCTGCTCAAATGGCCGCAATGAGAGCTCAAGATGAAGAAAAGAGAAAGAAAACTGCTCTCGTGCAGCGCGTAATCAAAGAATATAATCGACAATGACCACCGGCTCTAAAAATCATCGATGTCAAAATCATTCCCAACACCAAACCATTGGCTATGAATGTTACGAGAGGAGATGACAAAAGACACTTTGAGGTTCATGATCTTAAAGTTCGGTGACTTTGGGATCACCGAACTTGATGAACCTCGTCCGATCATTGGAAAGAAGCAAAACAAGGTGGTCAAGGAGCTGATGAAGATGCTTATCAAAAGATATGAAAGGCCGAGGGAAGTACCTAACCTAAAATTCAAATTGCCTTTGATCACCTCAAGGATCTCAACCACAAGCTTCCATCGCAAAAGGAAAAGAGTTGATTTCCAACCCGAGATCAAAGTGCCTGGCCTTGAATGCAACAGAACCGCTCGAGGGTGTTAATTTTGTAAACTGTCTAGTGATTGAAGAGCCCGAAGAGGGCTATTCCACATTGATGTCTATGGGAACCCCGTGATTTCAAAGATGGAGTGACATTGATCAGCCGAGTAGTCCGCAATGATCACTATATTCCTCGCGGCTCAGATCCAATCCCCAAAGAACGCCGTTCTCACAAGACCAATGCCAAGATCGAGACCATCCCGACAGGGAAACACTCATCACTAAGAAAGTAAAGCTTGAAGCACTGGGTATCCATCTTGAATGACATCATTTTGTTTATCTTTTGTACTAGTGATAGGAACTATGTAATCTGATCAATAAACGATGTATGTTTTATTCATTTACTCAGTGTTCCGTATTGTATTCATTAGTACATTCGCAGTAAGAAGAAGCCTCTTGCTCACTTTCATCGATCAACCACTTAGGCTATTTGTATATCCAAATAGGGGGAGACTGTTGGGTTCAAGAAATACCCAAACCCCTTAATCTAGGATTTGAATAGAAAATAGCCCAAGTATTTAAATTAAACACAAACAAAGTCATCGAAAGCCTCTTAGTGAGTCGCCTTCGTGATACTCAAGTAGAATAAAGAAGTCTCCTACCAAGAAGGCGGAACTTAAAGGTGAAGAGTCAAGAAGAAGATGATGGATTCAAGGAGTGATGACAATAACTCACTGAATCCCTAAGATTCCTATCCAACTTCTTACACTGAAGACAAACTGAAGTAGAAGACTGAAGAATGTTAAGACTGAAGAAAGAGCGGGACAAGGCGGGAAAGGTTAAATCAGATAAGACGAAGTCCTTATCAACCAAAGTCAACTTTCCCTGAATGGCAAAAGATCAGGAAGGCTGAGAGAGTTTCATACCATGCCCTGGGAGCTTGTTTAAGTCCATAAAGGGCTTTGTCAAGCTTGCAGACATAGTCAGGGAATTCACTACTCTCAAAGCCTGGTGGTTGCTGAACATACACATCTTCCTTGAGATCACCATTTAAGAATGCACTTTTAAAATCCATTTGGTAGACTCGGTTCATGTATGTTGCATATGCAAGGAAGATCCTGATGGCTTCCATTCTTGCAACAGGAGCAAATGTCTCATCATAGTCAATGCCTTCTTATTGACTGTCACCTTTGGCTACAAGTCCGCTTTGTTTTTAATGACAGCGCCGCTTTCATCGGCCTTGTTTCTGAAAACCCACTTCATTCCTATGACTACTACATCCTGAGGACATTTGATTAAGGTCATGACCTTGTTTTTATCAAACTGTTGCAATTCATCTTGCATAGCCCGAACCCAACTTGTGTTTTAGAGCTTCAGGACACTTTTGGGTTCAATGTCGATAGGTAATCAGATATAGACATTCATTGGCTGAAGTCAGTAGTTAGACTAGCAGCCATGCTTCTAGTGAGCATGCCCTCAGTGGGTTCACCAATGATGTTTACAAGCTCAATGTCCCGAGATCTTGTCCACTTACTTTGTGGTCGGGATCCGAGCTTGAAGATGTCACCGAGTTCTGAAGTGAGTTCGGTGCGAGAGCCAGGATCATTTAGAACATCTGTTGAGATGTTATGATCGTGTTGAGGATCAAGTTACGTGTTCTCATCATTTGGATCATTGTTACTTATCCTGGGGACAGACCGATTATCAATGTATTCATTGATGGTTGGTTGGGGTAGGTTGTGTGGTAAGACATAATATGAGATGTCGCAAAGATCTTGATATGAGGAATTGAGTTCGTTGTACCTCATGAGGATATCTTGATGAGTTATCAATTCCTATTTCCTCTACTGAGGTGTTGGTGAACCTGATGCTTTCAACACTTTCATCAAAGGTGACATGAAAGGTTTCCTCAACTTGTTGTCTCCTTGTGTTAAAGACCCTCAAGGCTTTGGAGATCGAGTAGCCTAAAAGTATCCATCATCGCCTTTGCATCAAACTTGCCTAGATGATCCTTGTGGTTGTGAATGAACACAGGACATCCAAAGACATGAAAATAGCTGATGTCCGAAGTCTACCCTTGAAGATCTCATATGGGGTTTTATTATGTCTTTTGACAATGATTGACCTGTTTTTGAGTGTAACATGCGCCTTGACCGCTTACCCGAAATGTTTTGAGAGGGCTGAGCCATTTAACATAGTTCTAGCAGCCTCAATGAGAGTTCTGTTTTCCTTTCAGCAACCCCATTTTGTTCATGGGTATAAGGAGATGAGAAATTTTGAGAAATTCTTTTTCATCACGAAACTCTCAAGTTCTTGATTTCAACTCAGTGCCATTGTCGGTTGATTTGTTTGACAAGAATGTCATTCGTTTTCAATCTTCCGATGAATGACATTATTGCATCACGCCTGACTCTTTTGAAAGAAAGTATACCCAAGTGTATCTTGAGAATTCATCAACAATGACAAGTGTATACTTTTCATGCTGGATTGATCCGGGATCGACAGTCCAAAAGATCCATGTGCGTGAGGTGAAGGCAGCTTTTGATGGAGAAATTTTGTTTGGTTTTGAATGATGCTCTGTGGTGTTTACCCTTTTCACAGACAGAGCATGGTTTGTCTTTTGCAAAGACTGTGATGGTAAGCCAAGGACCTTGTTTTGTTTTGCCAAGTTGTTGAGGTTTTTGAAGTTCAGGTGTGAGAGTCTCTTATGCCACAGCCAATTGATAGTTTCAGTGGCTTTAGCAAAGAGACATGTTCCATCTTGGGAGAGAGTTGACATGTCAAGCACATAAACATCATCTCTCCTAGGAGCTATCAACACAACTTCCTTGTTGGCATTAAAAATGGTACCTTGTTTATCATTGAATTGTACAATGAATTTTGCATCACATAGTTGACTAACACTGATGAGATTGTATTTGAGACCGTTGACATAGGCTATTCTAGAGAAAACTATTCCATTGCAGTTTAATGAACCATAACCTTCAGTGGGACATGATGAGTTATCACCAAATACTACCTTGGGCCCTGGTTCCTTTACATACTTGTGCAGATATTCCTTCACACCAGTCATGCTTCTTGAGCATCCACTGTCTAGATGCCAAATAGGCTCCCTGGCATGTCTCTTCTTCATTGTGATGTTGACCCATTCCCCGTTCCTAGCATGATTTTTCCCAACAAAGAAGCTTGTCTTCTTCTGAGAGAGCCATTAGAGCACTGACATGTACCATTTCATCATCCGATGAGATTGGCTCTTCATCCCAGTCAAAGGTTTCAGCAACAAGGCCTTTGTTCTTCCCCTGCACAGATTGAACATTTTTGTTGTTTCAGGGATGGCCTCAAGCAATGCAAGCTTAGCTTTTGCTTTCTTATACTTAGCTTCATAATCAATGGTTTTGTTAAGATCAGATTTGTTTTGAACATTTTGATGAGACTGATAGATTTTTGGTTGAAAATTGCTAAAGCCTGAAGACCGATTAGATCTGATGGTTTGTAAGAGGGTTCAGAAATTGTTTTTGAAAAACAGTCTTTTTGCAAAATGGCCTCTTTTATGACACTTATAGCATTCAGTGTCTTCAGTTGCTTTAGCAGTTGAAAACCTTTGTTTCTTTTTATAAACCTTCGAGTTAGCGAGAGTGCCCTTTCCTGAAATTCACATTCAGTCACTTAGGTACTCTCACTTGATCTCTCATCGCTCATCATCTCGAAGTTTTCTTGGAAATCTTGAACTACATTGTTAAAAAGAAAGCAGCTTGATATTGGTGATGATGTAGTGGTCGGGGACTTCTTGACTTCCTGAGACTTCTTTAAGTCAGGGTATCGTCTGTTAATGAGGTTTTCCTCAAAGACAAATTTCCCATAAATTTTAGGAAGTTCAAGATTTGGATGTGATTGGCATTCCTGAGTCCCCGAGAGAAATTCAACCACTGGGAGACTTACAAAACCAACATTGATTTCATGCTTAGACAACTTAACACCATCATTTGAAAGTTCATTTAAAAGAGTTTTGTATCTGGTGTAAGTTTGAGAGAGAGTTTCCGAGTCCTTAGCCCTGAAGGTGTTATACTCAAGTTTCGTGTCCATTATCCTGTTTTCCTTGGTATCGATGGTCCTTCATGACTATGAACTAGGTCATCCAGGTTTGCTTAGCAAGACTACGCTAATAATACAGACTCCATAATATCGTCAGGAAGACAAGATATTATGATACTTTTGAGTCTTTGGTCCTGGTTGATCACTCTCCTTTCATCTTGGTCACTGAGCTCGTGTTTGGGCAACCCTTCAGCAGTCTTTGGGACAAATGGACCTTCATTTATGCACTTGACATAATAAGGTTCCATCCCAATCAAATAGCAAAGCATTCGCTTTTTCCATTTGTTGAATTTGCCAACTTCAAGTCTAGGGGCAACAACTGAATAAGCTCCACCCTTTTATCGACTAGTTGGGGTACATCAATTTCAGCCATTTAGGATCCTAATTTAAAAATTTTAGAGCGGCCTAAAAATGAGTTTTATAATTAGCCGGCTCGATACCACTTGTTGTTCCTCGTTCACTATCGCTAAAAAGATTAAGTTTATAAAACAAGTTAAAAGTGAACTATGACTGAAATTAACATAAAGAAAACACACTAAGTAATTTTCAACATCATATTCTTATTAGAAATAAATCAACAAAAAATACGTTACCCAAGTACTTGCGGAATAGTACTTGGGATTGAAATGACAAAGTTGGGTGATTTCCTCTCTAAGCTCAGCTATGTCCGAGCACAACTCTTAGAGCTCACTGAGCTATCTCAGGAACTAAGTTGTATTTGGAGGAGTGAAAGATGGCTTGCGTGTATGTGTGTTTTTACAATTCACAAGATTAACCTTTTCACTCCATCTCTTATGCTATTTATACATGTATGGTATTTGACTCTTTCCTAAGTGACAAACTGACATCATACAGAAGACAAAATACTGATGTATTTTGTCTCTAATTACAAAGACTATTCTAGGTAAGAGACAAGACTACTTTCCTAAGTTCAGTGATGACACTGAATCGATCTTTTATTATTCAAAGTTGACTTTGGTTGATAAGGACTTCGTCTTATCTGATTCAACCTTTCCCGCCTTGTCCCGCTCTTTCTTCAGTCTTAACATTCTTCGTCTTCTACGCTTTGTCTTCGTAAGAAGTTGGATAGGAATCTTAGGGATTCAAAGGAGTTATTGTCATCACTCACTGAATCCATCATCTTCTTCTTGACTCAGTATTCACCCTTTAAGTTCCGCTTTACTGAGTGGAGAGACTTCTTTATTGCCTCTTACTGAGTATCTCGAAGACGACTCACCGAGAGACTGCACTCAGGACCTGTTTGTGTTTAACGGATTAAATACTTGGGCTATTTTCTATTCAAATCCTAGATTAAGGGTTTGGGTATTTACTGAACCCAACAGTCTCCCCCTATTTGGATATACAAATAGCCTAGTGGTTGATCGATGAAAGTGAGCAAGAGGCTTCTTCTTACAATGAATGTACTAATGAATACAATAAGGAACACTGAGTAAATGAATAAAACATACATTGTTTATTGATCAGATTACATAGTTCCTATCACTAGTACAAAAGATAAACAAAATGATGTCATTCAAGATGGATACCCAGTGCTTCAAGCTTTACTTTCTTAGTGATGAGTGTTTCCTGTCGATGGTCTCTCGATCTTGGCATTCAGTCTTGACAGAACCTGACGCTTGTGGGGATTGGATCTGAGAGGCCACAGAATATACTGAACATTGCAGCTACTTCACCTGATCAATGTCACTCCATCTTTGAAATGCAGGGTTCCGGTAGACATCAATGTGGAATAGCCCTCTTCGTGCTCTTCAATTACTAGACAGTTTACAAAATTAACACCCTCGTGCGCCTTGCATTCAAGGCCGCACTTTGATCTCGGGTTGGAAATCAACTCTTTTCCTTTTGCCGTGGAAGCTTGTGGTTGAGATCCTTGAGGTGCGCCAGGCGGAGCTTTTCAGTTGCTGGTGCTTTCCTCACCTTTCATATCTTTTGCTAAGCATCTTCATCAGTTCCTTGACCACCTTGTTTTGCTTCTTTCCAATGATCGGACGAGTTCATCAAGTTCGATCCCAAAGTCACCGAACTTTAAGGGATCATGAACCTCAAAGTGTCTTTTGTCATCTCCTCTGTAAACATTCATAGCCAATGGTTTGGTGTTGGGAATGATTTTGACATCGTGATTTTTCGGGAAGCCTTCGGTCGGTCATTGTCCGATTATATTCTTTGATTCTCAAGCCTCGCTTCTTTCTCTTTTCTTCATACTGAGCTCATTTCAGCCATTTGAGTACTGAGCTTCCATGAACTTCTCGTCCCTGCTGACCCTTTTTGAGCTTGCTTGCATCTATTCCCACATTTTCGCTTCTTCGCAATCACTTTGGTCAATGCCTCCTTAGTCTTCTTTTCATCCTCAGCTTGTTTCAATTTCTCTCTTTCTTTAGCAAGGTGTTTGGTTAGTCGTTGAGGAGTGAAGAGGTATTCAGGTCACCGATTTTGTAGGGAATCCTCGTGCTCGTAGTTGTCGTGATGCCTTTGCCCTTGTCTTGTCCTGAGGAGGATGCTGCAATAATGGGAGGTGTTGTTGCCATGATTGGTGTTGAGACTGTCAGTGTTGTTGTTGTTGTTGCTTGAGGTGGAAGTGATGAGATTGGTACTGCAGAGACTGGTGCTGATGATGATGATGTTTGAGCTGCGGAGATGGTGGTGTTTGCTACCCCTCGTGTGAAGAGGAGTTTCTTCAGAGATTCTCCCTCAACCTGCCGTGAAGGCCGTGAGGGCAAGAGTTGGAGTAGGTGCTGAGGGGGACTGACCAACTTGACCTTTGAAGGCCTGATAGATTTCAGTCATCATGGCCTTTATTTCAAGTATTCGCTTGAAGACCAGTGACCTTTGCATCCAAGTTTGCATGAGATAACTCCAAGGCAGTCATTCGTGGACCAAGATTCCAAGCCATTGAAGACGAGGCCTGAGTCAAGGTAGCTACCTGAGTGTTTAGTGAGTCCATGGTGGTCTGAAGAGTCTCGAATCAAGTTTGAAGACTCATGTTCGCAGACTTGAGCATCTCTATAAGGTCAGTGAGCGTGGATGAATTTTTTGCATATGCCTCAGTGGCCTCCAAAGACTTTGGCATTGAGCGCTGGGTCTTCTTTGACAACGTCCCTGATTTCATCAATCGTAACCCCAACTGTCTGAAGATGCTTGAGGAACTTAACCATGTGTTCATCCAGGTTGACAAGATGATGATACATAAGATCTCTGTGCTCATGAACATTTTCGTTGAAGGTGAGCACATCAGATCTAAGGTCAGCGTAACTGGCAGCAGCCTCAGTGTGTTGATCCCAAAACTATTCAGTAACCCCGAAAATGCCCTCCTCGCCTTACGATCCACTTAACCAGTTGTCTTTCAGTGAGTGGAAGAACATTGTCAAACCTTTTGAATTCGTCAGAGCTGGAGGATGAGGCTGAGTCATTGTCTTCAATTTGAAAAGGTGACTCAGTCTGCGTCTGTGGATCAGGCTGAGGCTCTTGTTCAGTTTGAACCTCAGGTCCACTTTCCCCCTGCCGATAAGATTTCTTCATCACTTTCAAAGAAAGTCATCATCAGATTCTAGCAGCAAGAACCTCAGAACAAGCAACAAGGGAGTGGGAATGGGTTCCATATCGGTGGTATTGATCCCTCTCGAAGTCTTTGTCCCCGTGGACCCCTGGACACGGTGGGAGTTTCCCTGCTCTCTCTGGAGTCGATTTGTTTTGGGTTCAGATCGGCGGGTTGTTTCTTTCCTCCCGAGTCTTTGTCCCCGTGACCCTGAGACACCGGTGGGTATTTCCTGCCTTTAGCGAGTCGCTGAATGTTGTATCCCTATCGTGGATTGTTTGTTTTCCCCGAGTCTTTTGGATCGATCGTGTGCCCTCGCACAAAGGCTTGATTTGCTAATGTCATCACTAGGCAAAGTGGAAGGCGCCCCTACCACCGGGTTGTTTGTTTCCCTCGATCTTGGGAGTAGTAGGTGTGACCAAGGGCACCGACCGTGATGTATCAGTGTCCTTCGTTGTCACCGGGGTGGTTGTTGCCCCGTCGTGGGTGTCTTTTGGTCTCAAGCCTTTTGTGCCTCGAGGGTGCTCTGAAGCCTCGGGCCCCGAGACTTTGGTTTAGTCTTAGTCCCGTCTCGAGTCTTCCCTTTTTCTTTTAAGAGCAGTTTGGAGACACTGATCCCTCCCGGTTGTTTACAAAGAACCATATGGGCCAATTCAATAGGTGTGACAAGGGATGGGTCCTTTTGAAAATTTGAAGGACTCGGGATGCCGTAAATTTCCAAATTTTTCATCCTCGAGTATAATTGGCACCCAAGAACGATTGTAGAGCACAAGAGACAAACCTAGGATACGAAACGTATTTCGTCCTAGTTTTGCTCTGTAGCGTCGTTACAAGATCACTGTAAATGATCTCCCCTATGTCGACAGTGACCCCATTCATTAGGCAAGATGCCATCATCAACGAATAGAGTTAACTTGTTCATTGGATGAGTGGTTCCCGCCGAGGACCTGAATCACAAAAGTGAAGAGGATCCTCCAAGCCCACGGGAATGAACTTTTAGTGACGGGGTCTTGTCCAAAAATGGGATCCAAAACAATTTGTTTTAACCCATCCTTCAATCGTGGAAGGTTCGTGATGGGCGACATAAACACCTTTGTTGTAATCCAACCCTGTTGAAGTGCAAAAAGTTTTGTAATCCAGGGTATATTGTTGCCCCCATTAAGATGAACTGATGAGATACTCCCGAGTGGTCTGAGGTTATTCTCATTAGTCGGTGTGTCGGGTCAAAGGCTTTAGCAGCTTGCCCAAAACTCCCCGAGGTAGTTTGGGTACACCATCGGGACATTTTACAAAGGCTGTTTTTAGTGGGCAGTTGAATAAAAATTTTACAATGTCTTTATAGGTTGGGACATTTTCAGGGTATTCAAAATTTCCTATGACATTGTTTGTTTTGAATTCAACGTTTGATAGATCCCCTACCCACTGAGAAGCAAACTGGAGAGATTGAGTTCTAGCCATGTCTAAAGAAGTTTTTAGGGTTTAAAGAAAACGTCTGGCAAGAACAATCAAAATGTTTAGATCTCTCTAGTTTGTGATGAAAAGTCTTTTGTAAATGTTTACAAGAAAGGTTTTCCAAAAGAGGTTTTGAGCACACACAAATGTTTTTGAATTTTTAAAATGATTTTGACAGAGTTTAGTTGCAGAAACGATTTGTGTGTGTGAATTGTGTTGGAGAAGAGGGTATTTATAGAGTGATAAGAGGGGTGTTTTGTGCACAAATGGAAAAGTTAAGAGTAGGTTTTTGAAAGACTTTTGAATTTCCCCATTTAATGCTACCACTCCATTACCCGCAGTAAAAATCCCGTTTTTCAAGGGAACAGTTGAGGCGCACAGTAAAAGTGCACTTTTGCAGAGAAAAAATATCAATTTGATATTTCTTGTGAGAGGCATTAAATGCCAAGTGGGATGACAGTAAGACAAAGAGACATATATTCCTTTATTAAATTGGCATAGTTACCAACCTAGGACATTTAAGTAACTGATACTTGGACCATTTAGTTACTCATTCAATGCTCTTTGTCAAGTGTCCGGGACCCTGAATGAGTCTTACTCATTCAGTGAGAGGTTTATTAAAAGTGAACTATGACTGAAATTAACATAAAGAAAACACACTAAGTAATTTTCAACATCATATTCTTATTAGAAATAAATCAACAAAGAATACGTTACCCAAGTACTTGCGGAATAGTACTTGGGATTGAAATGACAAAGTTGGGTGATTCCTCTCTAAGCTCAGGCTATGTCTGAGCACAACTCTTAGAGCTCACTGAGCTATCTCAGGAACTAAGTTGTATTTGGAGGAGTGAAAAGATGGCTTGCGTGTATGTGTTTTTACAATTCACAAGATTAACCTTTTCACTCCATCTCTTATGCTATTTATACATGTATGGTATTTGACTCTTTCCTAAGTGACAAATGCGACATCATACGAAGACAAAATACCGATGTATTTTGTCTCTGCTTACAAAGACTATTCTAGGTAAGAGACAAGACTACTTTCCTAAGTTCAGTGATGACACTGAGCCTGATCTTTTGCCATTCAGGGAAAGTTGACTTTGGTTGATAAGGACTTCGTCTTATCTGATTCAACCTTTCCCGCCTTGTCCCGCTCTTTCTTCAGTCTTAACATTCTTCAGTCTTCTACTTGTCTTCGTGTAAGAAGTTGGATAGGAATCTTAGGGATTCAGTGAGTTATATTCATCACTCACTGAATCCATCATCTTCTTCTTGACTCAGTCTTCACCCTTTAAGTTCCGCTTTACTGAGTGGAGAGACTTCTTTATTGCCTCTTACTGAGTATCCTGAAGACGACTCACTGAGAGACTGTGCACTCAGTGACCTGTTTGTGTTTAACGGATTAAATACTTGGGCTATTTTCTATTCAAATCCTAGATTAAGGGGTTTGGGTATTTACTGAACCCAACAGTCTCCCCCTATTTGGATATACAAATAGCCTAAGTGGTTGATCAGTGAAAGTGAGCAAGAGGCTTCTTCTTACACTGAATGTACTAATGAATACAATAAGGAACACTGAGTAAATGAATAAAACATACATCGTTTATTGATCAGATTACATAGTTCCTATCACTAGTACAAAAGATAAACAAAATGATGTCATTCAAGATGGACACCCAGTGCTTCAAGCTTTACTTTCTTAGTGATGAGTGTTTCCCTGTCAGGATGGTCTCTGATCTTGGCATTCAGGTCTTGACAGAACCTGACGTTTGCTGGGGATTGGATCTGAGAGGCCACAGGAATATAGCTGAACATTGCAGCTACTTCAGCCTGATCAATGTCACTCCATCTTTGAAATGCAGGGTTCCCATAGACATCAATGTGGAATAGCCCTCTTTCAGGCTCTTCAATTACTAGACAGTTTACAAAATTAACACCCTCAGGCAGTTCTCTGTTGCATTCAAGGCCAGGCACTTTGATCTCAGGTTGGAAATCAACTCTTTTCCTTTTTCCAGAGGGAAGCTTGTGGTTGAGATCCTTGAGGTGCAGCCAAGGCAGTTGAATTTTCGGGTTGGGATGGTGCTTCCTCAGCCTTTCATATCTTTTGCTAAGCATCTTCATCAGCTCCTTGACCACCTTGTTTTGCTTCTTTCCAATGATCGGACCGAGTTCATCAAGTTCAGTGATCCCAAAGTCACTGAACTTTAAGGGATCATGAACCTCAAAGTGTCTTGTCATCTCCTCTCAGAAACATTCATAGCCAATGGTTTGGTGTTGGGAATGATTTTGACATCGTGATTTTTCAGGAAGCCTTCCTGGTCATTGTCCAGCTTATATTCTTTGATTCTCGCTTCTCGCCTGAGAGCTTCAGTTTTCTTCTTTTCTTCATCTGAGCTCTCATTGCGTGCCATTTGAGCAACTGAGCTTCCATGAACTTCTCTCCGCTCGACCCTTTTTGAGCTTGCTTGCATCTATTCCCACATTTTCAGCTTCTTCGGCAATCACTTTGGCCAGTGCTTCCTTAGTCTTCTTTTCATCCTCAGCTTGTTTCAATTTCCTCTCTTCTTTAGCAAGGTGTTTGGTTAGCTGTTGAGGAGTGAAGAGGTATTCAGTGTCACCGATTTTGTAGGGAATCCTCTCAGGCTCAGTAGTTGTCAGTATACCTTTGCCCTTGTCTTGTCCTGAGGAGGATGATGCAATAATGGGAGGTGTTGTTGCCATGATTGGTGTTGAGACTGTCAGTGTTGTTGTTGTTGTTGTTGCTTGAGGTGGAAGTGATGAGATTGGTACTGCAGAGACTGGTGCTGATGATGATGATGTTTGACCTGCTGAGACTGGTGGTGTTTGCTCCCCTCGCAGTGAAGAGGAGTTTCTTCAAGAATATTCTCCCCTCAACTGTTGCCGTAGCGTCAGTGAGGGCAAGAGTTGGAGTAGGTGCTGAGGGGGACTGACCAGCTTGACCTTTGAAGGCCTGATAGATTTCAGTCATCATGGCCTTTATTTCTGAAGTATCTGCTTGAAGACCAGTGACCTTTGCATCCAAGTTTGCATGAGATAACTCCAAGGCAGTCATTTGTGGACCAAGATTCCAAGCCATTGAAGACGAGGCATGAGTCAAGGTAGCTACCTGAGTGTTTAGTGAGTCCATGGTGGTCTGAAGAGTCTGAACTGAAGTTTGAAGACCCTGAATGTTCGCAGACTTGAGCATCTCTATAAGGTCAGTGAGCCTGGATGAATTCTTTGCATATGCTTCAGTTGCCTCCAGCACTTTGGCATTGAGCGCTGGGTCTTCTTTGACAGCGTCCCTGATTTCATCAATCGTAACCCCAACTGTCTGAAGATGCTTGAGGAACTTAACCATGTGTTCATCCAGGTTGACAAGATGATGATACATAAGATCTCTGTGCTCATGAACATTTTCGTTGAAGGTGAGCACATCAGATCTAAGATCAGCGTAACTGGCAGCAGCCTCAGTGTGTTGATCCCAAAACTGTTCAGTAACCCCAGAAAACAGCCTCCTTGACGCCCTACTGATCCACTTAACCAATTGTCTTTCAGTGAGAGGATGAACATTGTCAAATCTTTTGAATTCGTCAGAGCTGGAAGATGAGGCTGAGTCATTGTCTTCAGGTAGAAAAGGTGACTCAGTCTGTGTCTGTGGATCAGGCTGAGGCTCTTGTTCAGTTTGAACCTCAGTGTCCACTTCTTCCCCTGCTGATAAGATTTCTTCATCACTTTCAGCAAAGTCATCATCAGATTCTAGCAGCTCAGTAACCTCAGCAACAGTTAACAAGGGAGTGGGAATGGGTTCCATATCAGCGGGTGACTTCAATCTATTCTTCCCTCACTCTCCTCAAGCTCAGTAACCTCAGCAACAGTTAACAAGGGAGTGGGAATGGGTTCCATATCAGCTCAGTAACCTCAACACCTTCATACCTTCATCACCATAAACCAATCTTCCTAAATCTATTCTTCCCTCACTCTCCTCAATCTCATTTTTTTCTTCAACAAGCATATCACAACCCAACAAACTCGTACCCATCAAACCAATGGTGACTTCAATCACACCCTTTGCATTTCTTGAATCTATAACCTCCTCATCTTCCATATCATTTCCATTATCTTTATTTGGCTTCTTTATATCAGAATCACACCCTCTACATTTCTTCAAGAGTCTAGACGTTTCAGCGAACACGTTGGTCGCATCATTTTCACCATTACCAATTCTGCTATTTCTTCCTCTGATTTCCCCAGAAGTCACACCATACGTATGAGAATTAACCTCTGAACATCCCCACGTACTCCCAATAGTGGTTGACCTGGTCAACAAAACTTGATCAAATAACCCATTTTCCACCCCAATTGATTCATTCACAGTTTCAACCACAACACCATCAACTAATCCCTTTCCTACCTCAACTGATGCTTCAACAGCTTGTAATTCTGGGAACTCCACTTCAGGAAACTCACTGTTCTGATTAGGTGTTTTTCCCACCACACTATTATCTACTTGATTTTGCCGAAACTGTCTCACCATTTGTTCCATGGATTGTCTCATTTCAGACATTGGAACATCAAATACTATACCAAATCTTTGAATAATAGCATCTCTATACACAGTCCATAACACCAACTCACCATGTAATCTAATGAACTGTGTATGCCACAATAGTGCTTTATCAAAAAGATGCACAGAAATAAGTCTCACCTTTTGTTCATCTGGTATGTTGTAAATTGCAAAGAACTGTTCACACCTAAACATCCAACCTCTGACATCATCCCCTAAAAACTTAGGAAACTCTACTTTAGTCATCCTACTGTACTGGTTTTGACTTGATCCCCGATTCACCAACTGATTCTGACTCATCATCTGGAGTTGACTCATCATCTGCTCCATTGTTTGTCTGAACCCATTCAATGCTTCGTCCACATATCTTCTTGTGTTATCATCAGTGTTTTCCCCACTACTGGTATCAGTTGTTCTTGTTGATGGTGCCATTGTTTTGTGATTTTTCTTGAATTATGAAGGAATCTTGAATAACAGAATTTGGCAGGAAAACTCAACAGAATCTTGAATTATGAATCTTGAATCTGTTGCAATGAGACTTCACCAGGAAAAGTCTCTGATACCAATTGATAGGCACACTTAGGATCAATGAAGATCGATAAATGTGTTTTACAAGAACTTGGTCAATCAAGAGTTAAGAAGAGATCAACGAAAGCTCAATGTATTATCAATAGTGGATAGTTTGTTACAAAGCTGTTACAAAAGGATAACAAAGAGATTATAGAGAGAATTTAAGAGAGAAACTGAATTATCAAAAGCTTGGAAATGAGATACAAGTGCTGAGTATTTAAAGACATTTTAGGCAGCAAAGTCTGTTATGACTTGGGAGAAACACACATGCTCCTCACGTGCCACAAATCATAACAATACTTATCAAGCTGTTTCTAACAAATCTCTTGCAACGTTTCGTCCTGTAATCACCTCTCCTCGTTTCTTTAACACCAAGTCTCTCCATGTTTCGTTCTGTAATCGCACATGCCGACCTTTTATTCGTGATCTTATAAAAAGTGAGCATATATATATCTCTAGACGTTTTTCTAATCATTAAGAGCCAACAGGAAAAGCACTCTAAGAGGATTGCCTCATATTCGATTCCAATGAATTACTTACAAACCCTTTAAATTAAATCATTGCTCCATAATTACTAGGTTAGATACTTTCCAGTTAAGTCTTTATTAGCTACGAGTATAATGAAACCTTTTAATGTTTTTTTTTTCTTTCTGATTTTATATGCCCACTGTCCTCGTTACTCAGCAATTGAAAATCTTTCCCGTCAACTAAACTTGATGGATGATCAAATCGGAGTCAAGCGTACACACCGTGGGTCCCATAGATGGTCTGGTGAAGATAATGAAGAAGGCCTCCGCAAAATGAATGCTCTCTTTGAAAGGGATGCAAAAAATCTGTTCCAACGAAGGATTTGGAAAGTCTACTACACTTGACGCATTTTAACACACCCTGCCCAAATTGGGATGTGATGAAGGATGCTAAAGAACTCAACCAGTTTGTTGAATCCACAATCGGTATCTTTATAACTTTTTGGTACATGTATTACTAATTTTATATTCATATTAGAGGGTATTTCTTAATGATTAATTTCATTTAAGATACAATTAAATTCACTATTTGCAATGTCTCGAACATAATTTGGGTAAATATGATATTTTCATGTTTTTGGTTTGTCATAAAAATAAGTCATTTAATATTCTAGCCAATAAAAAGAGAGTTTAGTGAGGAATGCTCATATTTTTTAGTAGAAAGTGTAGTTAATAGGTTTCCTTACACTTTGTGCAATTTCAAAATGAAAGAAGTACGCTAGAAAGTTATGCAAGCTAAACCAGTGAAAAAATAACTTAAAGTTAAGTGATAATTTTGAATTTAAACTAGTTGAATCGTCAAACCAACAACATTCTTTATGATGTGGCCTATTGACCAAAATACTTAAACATGCTAAACGGGTCACACGTGGTTTACTCAAGTTATGCAGGGTGAGTTTTTTAATACGATTAATAAATGGATCATGTTTGGAGTATATGTTATACTAACTCGCGAACTCGAATAAATTAACCTGAACACGACCCGATTGCCATTTGTATATATAAGTAATTATGTAGAGCCATTAATACTAACCTTAAAATGATAATGTTCCCACTGCAACCATATGCATATACTTATTTATGCTAACTATAAATGGTTAAATCACTCAACTTTTTCTTCCAAAAACATGAATCTAAAATACAGTTGAGAGATTCTTAGCTCCAAATCAAGAATTTTTTTCCAAAAGAAATCTCCATACAAGATGCTTCGCTTCCGTCTAAAATTGTGCATAACTCGCCAATAAGTCTATATACATATGATAACCAAACGAGTCGTCTATCATTTTTTATTGGCGCTAGATATTTGATTTCAACACACGGTACTTAGTTAGTTTGACAAGGTGCGTCATATTATCAAAAATTTACTCTTTACTACTCCCTCTGTCCCAAAATATAAGTTCATTTTGACTTTTTCAAAGTCTTTTTATTTCAACTATGACATTAATTATTTTTTTCATGTTATATAATATTTGATGCAAAATATATAAATGGACTTGTGTTTTAAATGGATTTTCATTGGTATACTTTTCATCAAGTATTATATAACACAAAAAAATAATAATTAAGATCAAAGTGCGAAAGAAAATATTTTGAAAAACAGAAAATGGACTTATAATTTAGGACGGAGAGAGTATTAGTAATATACATGCCTAATTGTGTTTGCTAAATTATATTGTTACACTTAAGTATATCAAAACACATCAAGTAAAAACTCAAAAAAATGAATGTAATGGATAAACATTGTATAGTAGTAGTGTTGCAACAATGTACGGAAACAGGCAAAGAGGAATATATAACACGAAGATGATGCTCCCACAAACTCAATCTTTTGATAACGACATTTACATTGTCCATATATGTATTCTTCCTCTTATTTTACAAATAAAATTCTATGATGCTTAGTTCGGTCAAAGTGCAAAAGAAAATGAATGATAGGAAGGGTGTGATATCACCACCTATCAAGCCCGACGAGCGGTCCACGGAGCTGCATCCCTACTTACCTCGTCCATGCACATCGCTCTCTTGAGGTGGTTGATATTACCTTTATGAGAGTAAATTATGATGCATAATTATATCGCACTATATGCCTAAATACTTGTAACTTGATTATTTGAAGAAAAAACATGTTTAGATCCATTAAGGTTAATTAAAAATGCACAACTATATGGTGCTATATGCTTAAAAACTTTTATTTACATAAATACACTTGTATAAAAAATTTAAGATGATTAATTACCATAGTTCAAATTTATTAAGGCTGAATTCAACATGTATGAATGTACATAGTAGTCGTATTTTTTAAGGCATAGAGTACAATAACACTTATTCATTGCAGTGTCTATCTAACTTGATGCGTGATTTGAATTATATAAATCATATAGAAATGGCATTTTATAAGGCTGGAAGTGATGGGTGTGAACCTTCACTATTGAGGGTATGGCTCATGCGCTACCCCACTATGTGAGGCTCACTTCACGCGTGAGGTAGGTAAAACCAAGGAAGAGAACTAGAGAAGTGAGGTCCATGGCCACTCGGTTGTCGTGCAAAAAGTGGGCTCCCTGCTAATAACAGTTAGATTTTTATAAATAAATAAATAACTTTACCGTTTAATTTACCTATAAATACCTCATATTCAATTGTTTTAATACACAACTTCAAATATAATCTCACTCATTATATACACAACTCAAACAAAATAATTATCATTCTTCATTATCCAATTGAATTCCGAAACATTTATGTTACCGACTCATCGGAAGAAGAAGTTATTATTCGGGACTTAATTTTTGTAAAAAAGCGTTGTCGTTAATTAATATTAGACGTCGAGCAAATCGACCGACGAGAAACCTCATAAGTCAAAATAGTTATGGTGCTCATGATTGTTTAGCCACCGCCTATTTTAGTGCGAATCTGATGTATGATGCATATCATATCATTTTCGGAAGAGGTTCCGAGTTATCGAGAGCTACTCACAAGGATTTAGGACAAAGATACGTTAGGTAGTTGAGATGAAATATTGTTTGAAAATATTTAGTTTGAAATCACGCTCCCCCTCAATCCATAACCGTAGTCGTTGATCGAGTGACTTAAGTTTTGATAAAATGAAGTCCGGTTGATTTCCAAAAGATTTGAGTCCAATCTATTTTCAAAACAATATTTATCCATTTTCAAAAACAATATTTTCATTAATTTTTGAAAAACGGTATCATCCACTACTTTTCCTACACAAAGATACGTTAGGTAGTTGAGTTGCTTATGTTGTTGATGTAAGGCCGGAAGAAAACCGTCTGCTGAAGCAGTAAGATCTCAGACGTTGCATATATCATGCCACCTTTCCATGGAGATCCAATTAAGTTCCGTTTCTTCTTTTGTCGACCCAAGATATATTTGCCCATTCCTTTCGGCATCCAATCATCTTCTTTTGTGGGATCCGGAGAGGGAACATTCTTATACACCATGATATCTGCATACGTTAGTGGACATACATACATATATATGGTGGTCGACAACACCCAAACAGCAATCGACTAATAAAAGTCAATCCAACATATCAATCAGATCATAAAAAGCATGGGAATAATGTGTTCATCAAACTATGATCATCTAATCCTAACAATCATATCCTATGCTCCTAGTCCTTCAACTTATCTTTTTCAGTTAAGTATGTAGGATAATTAGGTAAACCCGTTAGATGATATAAATTTGAAAACATTCTCCCCCTCAATCAATGACTCATTTCCAGAAAAGTTTAAAAACGATGAAGTCATTGGTTGAGTTTGCAGATTTATGAAAACACCAATTCTGATTGATTTTCAAGCAACTCATTTTCCACCATTTTGAAAACACCAAATATTTTTTTGAAGAATTTTAGAAGGAAAAACATTGTAGGAACAGCAGTCCTTCGGCATACTTTCCTCATTTTGTTTTCAGATAAGTGCTCGTTAATTTTGAAAATTGGTTTAGCGCAACACTTTCCTCTTTGAAGAGCGGGTTGCATATCTGAAATAATAGCAAACTATGGTTTGAGCGCGGGTTACAGTCTCAAATAACTGCAAGCATTTTTTTTAGACATGTTTTGAAAAAAATATTTACACCTCATGCTCGAACTTCATCTAAAGTCCCGTGCCATTATTGACATTTCTAAAACCGTAGATGTTTTTGATACCAGAAGACATGTCTTTAGAAAAACAACATTTTTGGTCTTTTTCAAATTTTCTGATTTTTATGAATTTTTGTTTGTTTTATATTTTTCTACTTTCTTTTTGTTGGTTTTATATTTTTGTATTTTGATTTTTGATAAATATATACAGATAGAGTAGATGATATAGTTTAAGAAGATGATGATACAAGTACCGAGATAAGGATATCGTTCAGCACCATTGTAGAAGATAGAAGTCATCATCTCTTAAACTTTTCACCACCAAAGCTTTCGAGGCTCGAGAATCATTGTCAGAACTTGAACCTTCTGAAAGTGAATCTTTGGTAGCTTCCCCGCAAACCAAAAATCTTCTTTATGAGCAGATTTTAAGCTCTCTTTCAAGCTTGCCTTAGCCAGGTGCACGCAGAAGCACACCATATCATCGATCTTGCTGCTCCTTTATAAGAATGATCATTGAAATTCTTCGTTCGAGGTTATATCATCAAATCGAACAGCAACGTATCATCCCACGCTTGAATGAATCTTCTCATATTTCTTTCCTCTGAAGTCTGAAGTGATGCATACCAAAAGTTGTCAAGATACCATTTCCCCCAAGTAGTTGAATTGATGCAGCCAGTCTCTTTGAATAGAGCTCAAGAACCCGAATACACATATACACATTTCAAAGAATAACTGATAGCACCTCCCAATGTACACATTTATATTTCCTGATGATTGTGTATGAAGCTCAAGAACCCAAAGTACACAAATGCCCCCACACTTGTGTGCCTCTTTTATCTTCAGAAACTGTCTCTTCCATCTCTTTCCCCACATAGTTGGAATAAGAATACTAAAAGCCACTAGATACACTGAGTTTCTCTGTGGTCATGACATTTGTCTTCCCGGGATATCTTCAATCACTTAGAAGTATTAAGTTCATCATTTGTACTCGTTGTGCTTTTAGATGTGTGTCTCCTTCCTCCTTGTTGGTTTTGACACTTCAGAATCAGCAATACACTATAAGCCCAAATACTTGAAATCTTTTGAGAAGACCACTTGAAATCTTGTGGGAATCAACTTGGTGAAGAATGATGTGAGTAAATCTTATTAGGGATTAAATCGTGGCTTTTCACTCTCCCCCAATTAGTGCTCTCCCCAAAGCTGACAATCTTTTCGATGAATGCCCTGAATAAGAAGAAGTCTTTAGATAGTTAAATGCAACTCGTCTAGTCTTCTAACACATAGCAGAAAATGTAGGACAGACTGTAGACTCGACCTTCTTCAAGATTGTCCGTTTGAGGAATAGAAAGTTAACATCTTTATCTCACAAAAAGCATTCCAATTAACTTACATCTTTCAAATCCCCTTAACTAAAATCCCTCCCAATCAAGCAAGAATAGAAAGATGTCCATCAAAGAAATCAGCAATCAGCCCGCAACGAACACTTGAAATGGTAGCACCAAACTACCAATCACATCAAACAAGAACATAAAGATTGTTCGGAATCATCACTATGATGTGTACGTGAGGTATTAACTGGAAGCACTTTGTCGTTAAACTCATCAGTCCGTAAGAAGATGTCAACTAACGAATCTTAGAAGAAACTCCATGTGAAGATGACCCGATAAGAAGAAGCTTGGTTCTTACATGAGTTTAGAGTCGTTTGACCATTTATTCTCATATATCAATCAACATGCAGAACATTCACACTTCTTCTCTCCCTCAAGAATTGCATACGGAGTTTCCATTCTTGATTAAACAAGTGAATATATTCAATAATGTAGTCTATTCACACTTCTACCCCGCAAAAGTTGCATATGATGTCGCCATCGCCGTTTTAATTGAGTAAGTGGAATAAGATTACTAGCAACGGTAGTTCAGTTCACTTGATGAATTAGCGCGCATGGAAAAAACATGAAGCATGTTGATGAGAATGGTCATATTTGAGAAGATTTCTCTTCTTCCGAAGATAAAGTGCACTAAAACATACATTTTTCTTTTCTTTAGGGAACGAGGTTTGAACTGTTGTGTTCAAACGTGATAAGCAAGAAGATTTCTATTCTTTCAAAGATAAAGCGCACTGAAACGTACACTTTTCTTTTCTTTAGAGTACGAGGTTTGAACTGAAGTATTCAAACGTCATTACCTCTCTCTTTTCTACATCTCTTGGCAAACTTGTTATCAACCCCATTATCATTAAGTAGGCTCTTTGTCATGAAAGCTGATGGAGAAAACCCAATATTATGAATTTGTCATTGAAGTAAACAAAACCGAACTTGTGACTTAAACTTGCACCAATGTGACTAAGAGCGGTGAAGAGAGTTGATGCCCCTTTGAATCCCTAAGTACTTATAACAATTCGCATTTTCAGGATTTCAATCCATTCTCAAAATTTTACTATTCATCCCGTAAAATTTTTATTTCATATTCTCGTAAGTTAAATTATTTTAGTAATATCCTGAGAGTTTGACAATCGTTAGATCATCTTCGCAAAAATTATTAAGAAAACATCGTTTTAAAGTTTCGTTTTGGTCGGAACACCATTTAAACATCACGCGCATAGCGAAAATCAACTCTGACAATTTTCCTCACATCAGATTAATTTTTAGATCACTCATAATCAATTAGAGAATTTTTGAGATTTCATTTAAATGTTACCAAATAAATCCTGAAAGGCGATGCGAGACTAAACTTACGTTTTAAACAATTCTACGTAGACCCAGACTTAACCATTCATGCACTGTATTTTCTAAGATGTTTTGATACTTTTACATTTTTTTGGAAAAGTCAAAGATATTTCCCTCCTCCTTTGACCATAAAGAAATTAACCTTGTACGTTCTACATTTTTGCTTAATTCGCGTAACTTTTAGACTTCACGTATAACTGTTAAGTTATCCCACGTATAAAGAAAATCACATTTTGACATCTCAAATCAATAATAACTAATTTTAGTATACTTTAAATAAATTCAGGATAATTTCCCTGAAATCTCATTCTTTTCTGATAAATTGCATTTTACGCGTTTTTGACCCGTGTTTCCAGCTTTAGGCTGCGTTTTTGTACCCAATGAGACTTATCACTCATTTTATATTTTTATATGGAGTATAATGATGAGTTTCATCATTCCTACAAGTTTCGTATTTTTACGATACATGGTTTTACGTTTTATGGCTTAACAACTTACCGTTGGCATTTAACGGAACCAAATCACACTCTAACATCAAGATAAGACCATGAATCATCATCCATATGCCACGCCCCCCCCCACTTGTCATAGAGAACACCAACTTTGCTTTGACTACCTAAATGACCATTCTACCCTTTTGGCTAGATATTTTGTATAAACTTGTATTGATTTTCTAAAACATAAACATACATAGATCATTTTAGAAGTGAAAGACTAAAGACTCTCAACCTCTTGGTCCTTGTGTTCGGCTCATCTAAGAAGAAGAAGAAGATCATCATCATTTTTCAAGCTCTAGTGATTTAATCAACCTAGTAATACTTCTAGTTAAGGTTTTGAAATAAAAACCAAGAAGTTTTAAGTACCTTGTTACCTTTAAACCTCATCATACAACTAGTAAGTGTTAGGAATTAGAAATTCCAGGTATTAAAGAGTCGGTCACCTCAAGTATGTGTAATCGTTAGAAAGCTCGTAGTCGTAGTTCATTTAAGTTAAGTAGTATTTAGTTAAGTAACACCGTGGAGGATGGACGGGTCTTTACCCACTGTATGCCTGATCCACAGCCCGTTGTGTGGCGATTTATTGTAAGACTATAAATACTCTCTACCTTCCAAGGTAGAGAGTTGGAGCTCATAATAATATCTTTCACTTTCTCTCACTAAGTTCCCTAAACCTCTAACTCTCTCTCTCTAGAATTCCATTCATACGCCACTTTGTGTTATGGTTTGATGTGTATGTGAAAACTAATATCCTACAATTGGTATCAAGAGCCATGGTTAGATCATATCTTGCACATCTTTGGATTTCTAGTGGTTTTAGGTGGTTTTTGAGTTTGAAAAAGTTTAGTGGTTTGTGCATCATTTGGTTGATTTCTTGTGTTAAAGCTTGGATTTTGTTAGTACTTTTATGTTTAGAATCATCACAAGTGTTTAGGTTTTCATTTGGTAAGCTTGAATCATCTTGGTTGGGTTGTTTTTGGATTGAAAAGTGATGTTTATGTGGTTTTTCTTGCTAGCGACTTGATATACGGATCTCTTTCTTCGTAGCGACTTGCTTCACTTTTTTGTAGCGAGTTACGATTTTGAAGCTAGCGACTTAGACCTAGCGATTAACAGTACAAGTAGTGGACTCTCCACTACGGGTAGCGACTTGGTTGGTAGCGACTTGGTCATGTCAGAGAGTTGCTCTTTAGCGACTTGAATCTTTAGCGACTTGAGTAGCGAATTGCTTCCAAAATTTTGCTAGCGACTTGAGGCTTAGCGAGTTACTACTTAGCGACTTGCATTTGTCTAGCGACTTGAGACTTTAGCGACTTGGTGGTGTAGCGAATTAGGTGTTAGCGACTTGGTGCATTATCTTCTAGCGACTTGGGTGATTGTTTACGGTTTTCTCTTGATTTAGTAAAATCCCGTGAAAGAATCTATTTCCGGTTTAATCATAGAGTTATAAAATCCCGTATAATCTGTTAACATGTCTACCAACGTTTCTACTATCATCTCCATCGTTGCGAGAGGATGTTCAAGCAGCTGGTTCGGATACTCGTCCACCCATGCTTGACAGAACTGACTATGACTCTTGGGCTCAACGAATCAGATTGTACTTGCCTTGGAAAGGAAAATGGTGTCAACATTCTCAAATCCATTGATGAAGGACCATATCGAGTTGAGATGACTAGAGATGTACTTGATAATGCGAAGATGGAACTCGATTTACGGAATGGACGGACCAAAGATGTATGATGAGCTTGACGATAAGGAGAAAAAGAGATTCGATCTTGATATCGGGGCTTCTAACATTGTTCTTCAAGGTCTTCCTAAAGACATCTACAAGCTGATCAATCACAACACCAAAGCAAAGGCAGATGGGATAATGTCAAGATGCTTCTCTCAGGTTCAGAATTAACTATGGAAGACAGAGAATCACAACTCTATGAAGAATTTGAACATTTCAAGATGAAACCAGATGAGAGTGTCTATGAGTACTATGTGAGATTTCATAAGTTGGTGAATGATATGAGGAACATCAGAATGACTATGCCTAACATTCAACTGAACTCAAAATTTGTGAACAACATGAATCCCGAATGGCACAAGTTTGTCACCTCTGTGAAGCTCACTAAAGGATTGAAGAATACAAACTATGAGCAACTCTATGCCTTCCTTCTTCAGAATGAGAGACATGCTATGTTTGAAAAAATGATTCTTAATCAGTTCAAAACCAACCAGGGAGAGACAAGCTCATCTAATGACTCAACTGCCTTCTACTCAAACATCGGAATCACAACCAAAGCCTCACAAGTCATACCCATGGGTAATGGTAATCACAAACTCATTCCTGATCTTATGTTCAAACAAGCCGATCTGATGCACACGCGTGGTAACTTCATTAATCAACTAGCTCTTCCGATTAGTCAAAACATGAATTCTCTCCCACAAACCAACAACAACCTCAGAACAGCATCTAACCCACACAATCAAGCTATTGTTAAAGATGGGAGGATCGTGGTGCAACCAGTTCAGGAAAGACAGTATGATCAGGGAAGAGGTGGAGCTGGTAGAGGTTATGTTGGTAATCAAAATCGAGGAAGGAATGGTAATCAAGGTCAAGCTAAGCCGATCAAATGTTATAACTGTGGTGGTGAGGGACACATTGCAAGGAACTGTACATCTCCAAAGCGTCCACAGAATGCCGATTACTTCAGAGATAAGATGATGCTTGTACAAGCTCGTGATAATGGTGTGCTTTGGATGAAGAGGAATTGTTGTTTCTAGCTGAGGGCAATGCCAAGACCTATGATGCAGATGTGGATGAGCAGCCTATTCAGGAGATAGGTCACAATCATCTGAATGCCTTTCAAGTCGCTGATTGTGATGCATACGACTCGATGTGGATGATGGACCTCTGACACACAATTTTATGGCTAGCATTTCTCCAATGGTTTCTCCCAAGGTCTCTTCTTCACCACAAGATGGCTCATCCAAAGACAAACTCATCTCGAGGTATTAAAACTATACGATGATGCTGATGTGCAAAAGATGCATGACAAAGTACAATCAACTGAAACTTTTGAATCAAATATTGAAAATATGGGTAATATCAATGTTGTCCCATATGATCAATATGTGAAACAAAGTGAAAGTGAAGTTGTGCCAAGTGATGCATCTTCGCATCAACAATGACTATGTTTTTGATGAATACCTGCATGTGCCCCTGATGAGTCCTGTAATTTCAACTAAATGCCTATAAAGAACGCGGTTGCTATTTATGAACAACGTGCCAAATTTGAGTTGACCACTCGTGAGCAGGAAATGGATGACCAAGTGCGTACAATCATTAGAAAAGTAATTTTAGAGAAGAAGTATTAAAACAAGAGTTAAATTCCTTGCAAGAAAAGCTTTCTAAAACCGCTAAGCAAAAACAAGAACTTCAAGAAAATGTGAAAATGCTTAAGCAAGAATTTAATGCAAAGGAATCAAAACTCTTGAAAGATTTTTCTAATCTGAAAACTTTGAAAAACAAACTTGAAAACAAGTTGTACATACAAGTAAACACCATTCAGACCGCCACATGATCACTAAGCATAGAGTCTTAAGCGATAAGCATAGCATTCCCCTTGTTGAGGAACCAAATCGAGAGGTCATTAAAAGGGCTAGAAATGCTCATAAGGTTCTTTATGATGGCAATGAAATCCTTAAACCTAGACAGAAACCTAGTTGCGTTGAGTGCACTGAGGAAGATAAGAAATCCGATGAAGTCACTAGGGAAAAGATGAACAAGAAATTAGATGATCCTAAATGTTGAGAGAAGAAAATAAAGATCACACCCCATGATTACAAGAAGGAAAACTGGATTTCCTTGAACATGTTTAAGCCTCGGACATTGTTGACTCCCGAACAAGTTTTCTCGAAAAAGGATTTAGATAAGCAGAAAGCTGAAAATATTGTTGAAACAAACCTCCCTTTGGAAAATGCCTAGAGCGAGTGTGTATCCTCCTAATACACCAATGCATCTTGTTCCTAGAACAATTGCCACTAAAAGCAAGACCTTAATTAGCCAATATGTTATATTTCAACTATTTGTTGATTTTGAGAAAACTTGCAAGAAAAGGATCACACCCACTGGTATAACGGAAGGAGAAAGGGGTTTTGAGCAAATGAAAGAATGTTATTTAACTGAGGTCATGCCTTTCTTTAAACTTCTAAAAGATCACTTTGAGAGTCTTAAAAAGGGGATAGAAACTGATATTAAGGAATGGAAAGGAATTTGATGCAATGATAGTTGAAGTTAGTGACTATGAGCTAGCACTAAAATATAATGAGATTGAGAGGAAGAACTTGCATACACTAAATGAGAACCTGATTTCTGAATGTATTGCTCAAGATGTGTTTTTCACTGCTACAAATTGTTCCATTAATGCTTCCCAATTTCATGAATTATCTGCTGCCCTGAAAGTCTCCCATGATCGTGTCATTGAGCTTGAAAAAACTAATTCTAAACTAAACGAGAAAATTGAACTGGATGATCACGACAATTTGGTTAAACATTTTTCTAAACTAGAAGTTGAGCATTTTAATTTACAACTAAAATATCAACATCTTAAAGAAAATGTCAAAACTTCAAATATCAAGACATCCTCCGATGCTCCAGAGTTTGATGCAGTTTTTCAAATTAACAAACGTGATGAACAGATTCAAGCTCATTGCAACACGATCCGAAAGTTGAAAGCCCAAATCTCTCAATTAAAGGGTCAAACGAACAATATGACAGCTCCCAAATGCCTCCTCCTTTAGATTCTCAGAATTCTCAAACTTTTCATCTTCAAAACTTAGTAAATGCCTTACAAAAGGAAAACGAAAGTTTTCTAGAAGAAAATGAAAAGGTTAAACGACATTTTAAAGAGTTATATGATTCGATGAAAGTCACCCGTAACAAAAACAATAACGAAAAATAGCGTCTTTACAAAAGGAAATTGAGAATCACGAAGAAGTCGTAAAAGGGAAAATGCCACTGTTTTCAATAAGAATGTTGTCTCAAAGTCACCCTTGTAATAAATATGCTTTGTCACGTTAAATATATTCCTCCTCATCTTAGGAATAATGAACATGCTTTTCATGACATACTTGCTCATCCCTTAAGGATAGTCTAGAATGTCTCCGTGAGATTGTTGAAGAGGATTTCATTAACAAACCTCTTGATAGTGAAATTAGGTTTGCTTGCCTCTATGCCAAACGATCTCAAGAAATCCTAGAATGTTGTAATCACAATATGCCCAAAGTCATTAGGTGAAAGAGTTAATCCTTTGATGCCTTGTTCTATGCCTAGTGCCAAGTATGAAATTCATTCTATGCCAAATGTCTTGAAAGGAACCTAATGTGCCTTCAAGTAGTTCAGATTCAGATATGTTAATGCTAAGAAAGTGAACTCAAGTGTGCCTTCTAGGAGTACAAATCCGCAAAACTTCTTTAAGAAAGTAACCTTAATGTGCTCATGTAGTTCGATCCCACATCAAGTGATGCAAAAATAGATCAACCAACTAATGTTCCCATTCCCTCTACAGAGTAATCGGTGACATTAAAGGGAGCGGTCAAAGTCTCAAGACAATACAAGGAATGATAGGACCTTGCAAGCTAAGAATGTGCATTGGAAGAAAGTAGAAGACCAATCTAGGAACTTTAAGCTTGAGTTGAATAAAACGAATCGTGTTGATTCTTTTATTAGCCTTAGGCGTCGTAATTAATTAATTCGATACTATTTGCAAACCTTGTAATGATGTCCGCTTGAATTCGTTTCTAATCATGAATGTGGTGTGAATGTGTCTAATGATGTTAAATGTCCGCTAAAATTGTTAATGCTAAAAATCATGCTAAGAAGGCTAAAAGGCAAAGACGAAATAAAGTTAGAAAATAGTGGAAACCCACAAGAAGAACATTTATAAAGATAGGTTATTATTGGATACCTTTTGGTCATAAGACTAATCGATTATGCCCACTAGAAAATGGATGCCTATTGGTAGAACTATTCCCTTAAGAAGTGAACATACTTTGAATAGGTCAAATACGACACTAACTTGCATCTATTCCCAATGATTCCATTGCCTCTTTCGATATGGATGTTTCTATTTCGATGTGGGTGTTCCAACCATTGTTACTAACCAAATGGAACCCATTCTTGCATGGGGATCCCAATTATCATGTTATCCATTCTTGTGCGTGTTCAACTGCAGATCGTTCAAATCGCTACGTGGTACCGGACTCGAGTCGTTCCAAGCATATGATGGAGACCGTCACGGCTCATGAACTTTGTGAGCAAATTCATCGGGACAGTTAGATTCGGGAATGATCATTTTGGTGCAATTATGGGTTATGGAGATTATGTTGTTGGTGATAGTGTTATCTCTAGAGTTTACTATGTGGAAGGTCTGGTCATAATTCTCTGTTGGTCAATTTGATTCGATCTAGAAGTAGCCTTCAGAAAACATACTTGTTTTGTTAGAGAACTTGATGGTAAGGAACTTTTAAAAGGAACTCGTGGTTCAAATCTTTACACCATCTCTATCGAAGATATGATGAAGTCTTCTCCAATTTGCTTGTTATCAAAGGCTTCAAAAACAAAGTCATGGTTATGGCACCGTCGCCTCAATCACTTGAACTTCGGCACCATCAATGATCTTTCCGAAAGGACTTAGTTGTAGGTTTACCTAGACTAAAGTATGAAAAGGATCATCTTTGTTCAGCATGTCAATTGGGAAAAAGCAAAAAGTATGCCCATAAACCCAAACCTACTAACTCAATCACGAAGTTCTTCATACAATTCATATGGATTTATGTGGACCAATGAGAGTGGAGAATATCTTTGGGAAGAAATATGTGTTAGTTGTGGTTGATGATTACTCTAGATTCACCTGGGTCAAGTTCTTAAGGACAAAGGATGAAACTCCCGATATCATCATCAAACTCATCAAACAGCTGCAGGTTCGACTTAACAAAACGTCGTAATAATCCGAACAGACAATGGAACTGAGTTTGTTAACAAACAACTTAGTGAATTTTATGAAAGCATTGGAATCAGCCATCAAAGAAGTGTTCCACGAACTCCTCAACAAAACGGTGTAGTTGAAAGACAAAATCGAACTCTTGTAGAAGCCGCTAGAACAATGCTGATTTACTAAAAGGTTCCAATGTTTCTCTGGGCTGAAGCTATTGCCACTGCATGCTACACACAAAATCGTTCCTGATTCACACCGCTCATGGAAAACTCCATATGAACTTGTCCACAACAGAAAACCTAATCTCTCTTTCCTTCGTGTGTTTGGTGCATTGTGTTATCCAACTAATGAGGGTCAAGACTTAGGCAAACTTAGAGCTAAAGCCGACATTGGAGTATTTGTAGGGTATGCACCAAACAAAAAGGGATACCGAATCTACAACAAAAGAACCCGAAATATCATGGAAACAATTCACGTTACGCTTGATGAGCTGACCGGTCAAATGGCTCTCGACAATTCAGTTCGGACCCGCACTTCAAAACAATCCCATTGGTTCATCCCTTGTTCCAAACTCTTCTCAAGAAACTCCATATGTACCTCCATCTAAGATGATTTAAAGAAATTGTTTGATCCTATGTTTGATGAACTTTATGATCCAAGTACTAATGAGGTGTTGATTCCACACAGAGGCTGCTCATATTCCCGTGAATGAAGTCAATCCCTCGATCTCAATATCTTTAAGTCAAGAAGCCTTCTTTGATCCTTCAGATCTCATCAACAAATCATCATTCTTCAAATGTACATCATGGAACTGTTTCTGGCATCAATGATGAAGTTAATCCCTTTGCTAATCCCGAAGATGCTCCATTTGAAAACATATTTGCTCCTCGAATCTTCATCGAACCATCTTCTTGAGACATCGACTCGCTACTTCAGTCCCTCAACAACTACCACATGAACACCTCAGAAAATGGACTCACGATCATCCATTAGACAACATCATTGGAAATCCCTCTCGTCCTGTATCAACACGGAAACAACTTGCAACCAATGCCTTATGGTGTTTCTTCAACTCCGTACTCTCTAAGATCGAACCAAAAGATGTTAAACCGCCATGAATGAAGACAGCTGGTTCAATGCTATGCAAGATGAAATTCATGAGTTTGATCGACTTGATTTATGGGAGTTAGTACCGCTCCGAATTGTGCTATGATTATTGCTCTAAAATGGATCTTCAAAGTGAAACTTGATGAGCATGGTGATGTGTTGAAGAACAAGGCTCGATTAGTTGCTAAAGGATACCGTCAAGAGGAGGGTATAGACTTTGAAGAATCTTTTGCTCTTGTGGCTCGAATCGAGGCAATCGAATCTTTTGGCTAATGCCGCTAGTAAGAACATGGTAGTTTATCGATGGATGTGAAGACGGCATTTCTGAACGGAGATCTTAAAGAAGTCGTCTACGTCAGCCAACTGAAGGATTTGTGAATCAAGAGCATCCTACTCACGTTTATCGGTTGAAGAAGGCCCTTTACGGTTTAAAGCAAGCTCCAAGGGCATGGTATGATACACTTTCAAAGTTTCTTCTATCAACCGGATTTAGCAAAGGAGCGATTGATCCAACATTGTTCACAGGAAGTCGTGCAAACATTTAATTCATGTTCAAATTTATGTTGATGATATTATTTTTGCCTCGACAGACCCAATGGAATGTGATCGTTTTTCTAATGAAATGAGTTCAAAATTTCAAATGTCAATGATGGGACAAATGTCATTTTCTTGGGATTACAAATTTCACAAAGTCCCGAGGCATTTTCATAAATCAATCTAAATATGCAAATGAGATCTTAAAGAAATTTGGATTTGATTCAAGTGACCCTGTTGACACCCCATGATTGATCGAACCAAACTAGATGAGGACCACTCGGGGTCATGATTGACCAAACGAAATATCGTAGTATGATTGGATCCCGATGTACCTCACGCTAGTAGACCGCACATCTTGTTCGCTGTTTGCATGTGTGCTAGATACCAGGCTAAGCCTACTAAAAAGCACCTTGAAGCGGTTAAACGGGTCTTCGGTATCTCCAAGGAACCATCAATATGGGACTTTGGTACCCCAAGGACACCGGTATGTCACTAACAGCCTATGCAGATGCTGATCATGCAGGTTGTCAAGATACTCGTCGAAGTACATCTGGAGGTGCTCGTTTTTGGGTGATAAGCTTGTGAGCTGGTCTTCAAAGAAGCAAATGAGTACTTCTATTTCCTCTACAAAGGCTGAATACATAGCCATGTCATCTTGTTGTGCTCAAATCTTATGGATGAGATCTCAATTATCCGACTATGGCTTTGAATTCAACAAAATCCTCTCATCGATAATAAAAGTGCTATTGCTCTCTCATGCAACAACGTTCAACACTCAAGAGCAAAGCATATCGACATTCGACATCATTTCATCGGGGAACAAGTGGAAAAAGGTGTGGTGGAACTCTATTTTGTGAGGATCAATATCGGTTAGCGAGACATCTTCACCAAAGCTCTTCCAAGAGAACGCTTTGAGTTTATTCTTCCACGTCTTGGTTTGAAAAGCCTTCAACCGAAACACTCAAACGCCTTCGGAGGAAGACGAGGAGTAAAGGTCTATCTTCATCTATTTCCTGTATATATCTATTAAAAAATCAAATACAAAATTATAAAACTTTCAAAATCCATAAAAATTTGAAAAATTCGAAAAATCTTCAAAAATATTGTCATTTTGTCTTGTTTCTCTCGATTCGATAATATCTACGGTCTTGATGTTGTCATTCAAAGAATGACACGGGACTTTAGATGTTATTCGAATTTTATAAAAAAAAAATCAAAAAATAAAAAAATATTTTTGGGAGAAAGTAAAAAAAAGGTTTATTGTCATTTTGCAAAAGTAACCCTTTTCAAAGAAAGAACGAGCCATACTTTTCATGTTTTCAAGATTTGAGAATTTGTTTGAACATTCATCAAAAGCCTTCTTATCAAAAATTCCATGCTCGATTCTAATTACATTTATCTCTGAAAACAAATGCTTTGAAAAATAACTCGGACTCTATTTTTGATAATCATCTGGACTTATTTGTCAAAATATCAATCTCTCAATCAACAACCTATGTCAATGATTGAGGGGGAGTATGATTTCAATTAAATTAAAAAGTTATTTGGCATTAAATTGTTTTCAAAAGATATTCATGCATGTTTTATCAATGGAGTTTAAAGTCTTAAAAACCGATCCTTATCGGTTAAAAAGCGCTTTCATAATCAAGTCACAATTCTCCTTAAAAGCTTTCAAAATCAATTTAAATCTATAAGAGATCACAAATCTTGATGATCGGGGAGAATGTGTGATTTAAATTGGATTTAAACTGATAATTAGGTAAATGGTTTTATAAGGATGTACATGCTATCCTTCCCACATGTGACAAACGATTTCAAATTTTCCATGCACATGTTGAGGGGAGCATCTATCTTAAACCTATGATTTGAAACGTGATCACTTATCTCAATGTGCATGTTCCCTCTAGTATGTGCAAAACTCTTTTCAAATCTCGAGGCACATATTGAGGGGGAGCAAAATCATGAAAACCTCATCCTTCCCCAAAATGCTTTATCTACTTGATTCGATTAGGGAAGTGATGTTGATATCTTTTAGAAAAATGGTAATCAAAGAATTAATTTCTTCCTCTTGCCTCCGTGTGCAAAACGATTTCAAACATTTGATGCACATGTTGAGGGGGAGCACTTATTCTAAAAATATCAAAACAATTCAGGTACAAAATGCTTTGATAATATATCACAAGTATCCGGATTGATTTTCAAATGGTTTTCAATTGGTTCCAATGGCGGATGAACAATACCAAATAGACCGACCAACTTTACTTTATGTATGGTGATATAAGGATGATAAGGTTAGGTAGTTGTTCCCATGATCCGAGAACCGAGGATCTACCAGGGACTATCCACTAGTTAGTGTAGAGTTCTTAGGTATGATGATAAAAGGAGAAAAATGAGATATGGGAAGAGTGCGGACTGAGACAGAGCTAGTACTGGAATAAACCCAACAAGGTTCTAGCTATGAAGTCTCGGTAAGCACCGAAGGGGTTGAAGAATTAAAAAGAATTGAATGAGAAAAGGGTGAAAACAAATAGCCCTTCATATATTCAACCTTAGCGTAAAACCGGGTTCAATTCATATGCTACTGATGGTAACATTGGTATTGAAGATAAGACGTCATGGACCCGGTGGCGACTTTGCAACTTCAACTTTCCAAACCACTCAAGTTCCTCTTAAAAGGACTTGTTTCATTCTCACGGGAACCGACATTATCTATCGACTTTCTCTTAGAGATTGTTGATATTGAAGAAGGAGACCCTCTCCTAGTCTCAGCATATAGGATCCAAATATGCACAAATTGAGTCTAGAGCCACGAGATCATCAATAAATCTCATTAGGACACTTTCAATGAAGACTCTTCGTTTCACACAATGGAAAGAGAGATTATATCTTGAGTCCTACGCATTATCCTTGTGGTATTGCCAGAACATCCGAGTGATATGTGAACATATTCACAATGAAGATGGAAAGCCTTCTAGAGCCAACATCTAACAAGCTCTTGGTAGGTGGCATGTGAGATCTATTATATAGATCAACCATGTGACAAGCAACAGAAACAATGGGGCGATTCAATCTTTTGAATCAATCCTGGTTCAGGTTATGGATTGACGGATACCTTTGAAAAACCGGTCTTTGTGCTTTAAAATCTCTTTTCATTAGCATATCGACCGTACTAATTTTTCAAATCAAAAGGTGTTTTATGATTGATAATTGATTTTCATTAAAACCTTCGTTATATTGCAAAAACAATTTCTATTGAGCAATACACGATTGTTTTTCAAATCTCTTTTCATCAATCAATGGAATTAAATTCGCTGGTTCACTCACTCCGTGTTGTCTTCTTTGAGACGTTCCGGTTTGAGAACAGCTAGAGCAGCTGCGAAACCCAGTCAAGGAAATTCTTCGGAATTATACCTGATCACAGGCAAGTACTTATGTATCTGATCAACGGGGAACCGTGGGCCGTGTACCTCAATTCAACGAAAGTGATCAAAGACACTTTCTTGCGATTTATTGCTAATCTGTATGTACACCCGGCTTGCGTACTGATCGTAATGAAGCGGTCAATCCATAGCCGCATGCTCACTTAACACATTCATCTCAAAAGAAATCATGATTAGTGCATCAATGACTCTGATATTTTCACTCCATGCTGCTGCCAATATCATGAATCAACTAAAGCTTCCGCTACTTTGATGAGAAGATATCATGATCCAGAATGTGAGCATGTCGGTTCGAAAGTCACAACATCACATAATACCAACACCACAATGGATGTATCAGAGATTTTTATAGTGATGATTTCAAAAGCTGGCTCAAAATTATTATCACATGGATCAGTAAAAGACCTCCACTTGGATTAACCAAACATGCAATGAGTGGAACCAATGACTACAAGCTTCGGAGCAAAGTACTACATCAAGAATGCAAGATCAATTGTTAATGTAATATCTGGTTGTATTCAATGTCATTTTAGTATATGTTTGAGGTGACCTCCCTTAGGGGGAGATTGTTAGGAATTAGAAATTCCAGGTATTAAAGAGTCGGTCACCTCAAGTATATGTAATCGTTAGAAATCTCGTAGTCATAGTTATTTAATGTTAAGTAGTATTTAGTTAAGTAACACCGTGGAGGACGGACGGTCTTTACCCACTTGTATGCCTGATCCACAACCCGTTGTGTGGCGATTTATGTAAGACTATAAATACTCTCTACCTTCCAAGGTAGAGAGTTGGAGCTCATAATAATATCTTTCACTTTCTCTCACTAAGTTCCCTAAACCTCTAACTCTCTCTCTCTAGAATTCCATTTATACGCCACTTTGTGTTATGGTTTGATGTGTATGTGAAAACTAATATCCTACAGTAAGCTTCCTAATATTTTTCTTACTCTTTCATAATCTCATTTGATCTATTTTTATATCCTAGTACTATATATGCAAGTATTCTCATAAGTTTATACAACTTTATATATATGTATATATATATATATATATATATATATATATATATATATATATATATATATATATATATATATATATATATCAACATAAAATGGACTTACATGCTATAATTATTATTCATATGAAACTTATCATTTTTGGTGAAGTTTAGGAACCCATGTCAAACTAAGAAGGTGTATGGTAGGTTTAGAATATCTTTGGTGTTGATTGGAATGGTTTAGAACAAGTTTCAAACTAGAAAAGTCATTTTCGAAGAAATATATTTATAGGCTGTCACGTTTTCAAAATTCTGAAATCTCAGTTGGTTGTGAGATATTTTGGGTTATATTTTCAGAAAATAGACTTAAAAACGAAACCGTGGTCGCTTGAATGGATTAAAACGGGTTTATAACGAAAAAGATACGTTAGTTTCAAGTTTAACGACGAAAACTAAATTTCTGAAATAGTGCTTGCTGTCAAGGGTTTTTCTAAGGACAAAAAACGAGTATTTAACATAAACTAGAAGAGTCGAATTATCAAAAATATATTAGTACATATTAACACGAACGTAGAAAACGGAGCAATAACGACTAAGTTACACGCGTTTGAAATATGGCTATCGTAACAATTTTCACAAGTATTAACTCATATATTTTCTAATAAGCCAAAATGGTTGTGGAGGACCAGGTTTGGAGCCGTTTTTCTAATCGATAGAGTACTTTTGAGAAAATAATGTCTTTAAGTAAAAGTGAGTTCACCTAGCCTATTTTCCAAAATGTTCAACCGTTCGTCAAACGAATTTTTAACGAGTAATATACGATCTCTCAAACCTTCCCGAAAACTACTCATAAACTATATTTTTAGCTCGACTACCTTACTTCATCTATATTTTTCTCTATGATCGAGACTTCTATGATCAAAAGTTAAATGCTAAAACTTTTAGATATCGCTACAAGCTTTCCAAAACCATTGAGTTTGTTTTTTCTAACATTCGATATTCACCATGTTACGACTAGCTTCACGAGGCCACTTAGCCATTTTCACGAATTATCAAAGTACATTGTTTTGAAACGAAAAACTATATTTTCTTGATTTATCACTTAACGACTATCATAGGATGTTGTTTCAACGTAAATACTTGTAAAGTATTTTATAACTTGAAAATATGACACAAACGTATATTTCGACGATACACTTCATTTTCAAAAATGCACAAGTGGTATAGATTACATGTGGATTTGCATGTACGATATATATTCATAATTTATAATAGATCATTTCATTCATATTAGGTTGCAGATAGAGATTTCACCTCATTTCAGTATTGCCACTATATCATCATAATCATTGTATCAGGTGAGTTCATAGCCCCACTTTCTATTACTTAATTGTTTTACAAACCTTTGGTGGAGATACATGCTTTATTTTAAACCGAACACATTGCTTTCAAACTGTATACTTATCTGATTGTTTTATTTGCACTAAGTTACCGCATTTGTCAAACTTAAGTCCTTAAATCATGAATCATTAATCACGAGTGAAGTGAGCGCGAATATTGTGGATAGATCTATCGGGATTGATGAATCCCGTTTGTGTTGACCGGGTAGGCAAACAAACGCACTATATTTGAGTACATTAGGTAAAACGATAATTTTACCTATCAGGGCACGTACCAACAGTTTTAGCAATTAATTTTGGAGCAAGTTAATGCCTTGATTGCATGATGCTTAGTGAAATAATAACTGTTTTGTTTTCAACATTATGGGTGTATAACAACGTAACCCATACAAACATTATGTGTTCAACATTTAACAATAAACTCTATGAATTCACTCAACCTTTGTGTTGACAGTTTTAAGCATGTATTTCAGGTCCATATTGTACAAGGATGGCACGGAGGAGCACGGATACTCAAGAAGGCTACAAGTTTTATTATCATTCGAAAACCCATTTAATGTATTTTGTAAACCGTGAAACTACTGGGACCTCATTTTTGTAAAATCTGATATTTATATAAATCGAATGATAAATCTTTTAAAACAACTCCATTAGAGTTCGTTTTCTATTGTTATGACTGTTGTGCCATGAAGTAAAACCCAGTTTGAATTCGCAAGCTAGTATCACGAAATTGAGGTGTTACAGATTGGTATCAGAGCCACAGTTATAGAGAAACGGGTCTAATCGAGACCTAAACTATAACCACTTTTTACAAACAAAACATTTTATAGCCTTTCGCTCTCCGTGCCTTCCATCCTCTAGACGATTATGTGACTTTTAGGCCTTTTAAGCTATACAAACATACTAGTATATTGATATATACACTCGACATAATTTCAATCATAAACGATTTACTAAACATACCTGTGTATGCCTATTCTAAGGCATTACGGTACAATCATATTTTCCTAATCTCCCAATCATGCATCTACTCGTGCATTTTAGGATTACGAAACTTTATCCAAGCCATGGTAACTGATTACAATGGTCTTTCCTACTTCCCAGACATTGTGAGATACAATAGTCTCATTCATTTTTCAAGACACTGTGAGATACAAAGAGTCTCTATTACACTTTCAGACACTGTAAATCCTACATTGGTCTCTATTTCATCCTCTGACACTGTGAGTGAAACAATGGTCTCATTTACTTTCCAGACATTGTGAATTGCTTAATGATCTCTATTATTTCCTAGGCATTGTGAATTGCACAACGGTCTCAACTATTTCTAAGACATTGTGAGTTGCACAATGGTCTCTATTATTTCTTAGACATTGTGAGTTACACAATGGTCTCAACTATTTCTCAGACATTGTGAGTTGCACAATGGTCTCAAGTACTTCTTAGACATTGTGAGTTACACAATGGTCTAATTTACTTCATGAACATTGTAAGTTATACAATAGACTCTAGAAATTATCTTATAAAACCTTATATGATATTCTTTTACATAAAGCCCATCACAATCTATCGATTTTCCTAATGGAAATACAAGAAATGGGATTTCTAAAAAGATAAACTAACTCATCATCTACAAAAGGTGAAGTTCAGCAACTTTCTCTACATTCATCAAAATTCTCTTCTGAAACCTTCATTGTTAAAGGTTCGTGATTCTTGCCAAGTATGGACTATTTTAGAATTACTTAAAACTTCCTTTCCACACGTATCTACCTATACTAGCTTCTATGCAATGAAATGTGAAAACATAGGTTACAAGTCTTTTATGGCCAGGACTTGCAACTCGATGGTTTGATATCGCCTTTTCTTAGTGGACAATTTCTCAAAAGCTATGGAAATATCACGAGCATACCTAATTTAGGTATTTGAAAAATTTATCAAACCTCGGCTAAATATAGTCTAGTCATCTATATTTAACTTAGGGATAGTGGAACATAGTCTGACTAACTATGTTCGACTTAAATTTTTCAAACACTGAGAATAGTGATACAAGAGTTATATTCATGTTAATTTCCTACTTAAACTCGATAAACCACTAGAATCCATTAAAAAGATCTTGAGACATGATAGTGTCTTACCACTCAGCGAGATCTTAATAGTTATTTATACTACCTAATTTCATTCTTGAAATTTTCATACATGAGATAATCCGAACTACTAGCTTGGGATAGTAATCAAATCTTCTCGTCATTTCTTAGAAGTACTAGCTTGTTTAGGTTTCAAGGATATCATTCCACTATAATCCTTTAAAATTCACTTATGATTTTAAAGCAAACTTGACATCTCTACCTAAGAATAATGGTAAACATATACTACACTCTTCTAATCATCAACATATCAGTTCATTATCTGAACCCCATTGTAAGTCAATATATAAACTTTCACAGTACCACGTTTCTTTCAAATACTAGTAGACATAAACATTATAAGATATAGCATTCTTCCTGAAACCACCTAAGACATGATTAACTTTAGAAATGGTTTGGATAACTACTTGCGACTATCAAGACTTTCCTACAAACGACAATTATCACATCATTATAAATCATTTCACATCAACAACATCTTATACCTTTAGGTGATCAACTTAAGCCACCACCAAAAACATAAAATGCTACATAACACATTCTATGACCAGAAACTTGAGAACGCAAAGATTAAGATTCAGCGTATACACCCTCATTTTTCTAGACACTTCAACATCGGATAACACACATTGAATTTCGGGACGGAATTCCCATTAAGGTGGTGAGACTATAACAATTCGCTTTTTCAGGATTTCTATCCATTCTCAAATTTTTACTATTCATCTCGAAACATTACTATTCACTTTCACTATTCATCCCATAAATTTTTTTTCTTCATATTCTCGTAAGTTAAATTATTTTAGTAATATCCTGAGAGTTTGACAATCGTTAGATCATCTTCGCAAAAATTATTAAGAAAACATCGTTTTAAAGTTTCGTTTTGGTCGGAACACTATTTAAACATCACGCGCATAGCGAAAACCAACTCTGAAAATTTTCCTCACATCATATTAATTTTTAGATCACTCATAATCAATTAGAGAATTTTTGAGATTTCATTTAAATTTTACCAAATAAACCCTGAGCCGTACGAGACTAAACTTTCATTTTAAACAATTCTACGTAGATCCAGACTTAACCATTCCTGCACTGTATTTTCTAAGATGTTTTGACACTTTTAATTTTTTTGGAAAATTCAAACATATTTCCCTCCTCCTTTGACCATAAAGAAATTAACCTTGCACGTTCTACATTTTTGATTAAATCGCGTAACTTTTAGACTTCACGTATAGCTGTTAAGTTATCCCACTGCTGTGCTGAACCGTCAAGTTATCTCACGCAAGCTAGCCACTTGTGAATGACCAACTGTAAGAAACTTAAAACAGCTCAGAGCACAAATACAATGAAGATCAGGAGAGTATAGTGTTTCCCCAGGTCGTTAAGTCCCACGGAGGTTGACTGGTGTTAAACACAATCAGATGTCGAATAACCACTAAGGATAGTGATCAGTAGGTATTTTGAGTTTTTATAAACTACAGGAGATTAAAGGAGATTAAAAAGTTAAAATCTATTAAATAAACGCTATCACTATAATTAAAATGATGTTTTTGTTTTTATGTTTTTATAAAACTGAATTTAAAATCTACGTGACGTACAAATTAAAAAGTGAAACTTATACAATATTAATCCTAAAAATATGAAAATTATATTTTTATAAACCTAATGATATAAGAAACTTTTTAGAAAAAGAAAATTATTTTTATAACTAATTATCTAATTTTTATTAATTAAAAACTATTTTTAACTAATTAATAATAACCTAAATTACAAGAAATTATGAAATAAACCTAGAAAAATAAAATTATGACTTAGAAAAATCTAAAATAACAAAATAGAATTTTCAAAACTATTTTTGTATTTTTCTGATTATTTTTCTATTTTTTTATGGATTTTAAACTATTAAAAACTAATTAAATTACTAAAAATTACAAAATAAACTATGAAAAATCTGGAAAATTACTTTTTATACTTTTTATATTTATCTAGACTTAATAAAAATGAAAAATTATTTTTTGGACTTTTCTGAATTTTTGTATTAAAAGCTATTTAAATAATCCTAGAAACTGTTTTTAATTAAGAAAAATAGCAAACTGTTATGGAAAAATGTGAAAATTTCAGGAAAACTCTAAAATTATACTAGGAATCTAGGAAAAATAGAAAAACATGGTGTTGTGTGGAAGATAATGAAACTGCTATGCTAGTGCTTATGAAATAAGCACTTGAATAAGCTAAAGTGAACACAAACAAGCACCACACTGGAACAGAAGCTACAATATGCTAAATTTACTCTAATTGAACTAAAAACAACAAGCTACAACCACTGATTTGCAATCAAGTACAGATTTGGATTATTAGAGTTTCAAGTGCAACAACAGTTTGGGTAGCTACTTGCAGCAACAATATAAGCACTTAAATAAGCTAGAGACTAGAAAGCAAGTAATGAGACCTCAACTAGACCTGGTCAAGAGTATATGAGCCAAAGACCAGACCAAGGGAAGATCTTATGAGCCTGGTGCAAGCCTGCACACAACTGAGGAAAGCTCAGTTTAAACTGAGCATTTGGAGCAGGCAAAAGGTCCTAAAAGATAAGCTGTTTAGAGCTTATAAAAATTGGAAAATATAATAAAATGGTGATAAGATTTTAGACCAGCTGAAGTTTATTAAGCCACAAATTTCATAGAATTTGACCAAGAAATAAGCTCATGAAAATTTCTCCTAATTGAGCTCAAATCCACTTTTTCAAAATTTGACTTTTAAGACAGAAGTGAGATGTTGACTAAAGTGAACTTTGATTCCAATTTTAGGACTGATAATGATGATATATGGCTAAATGAAACTAAATTAGGCTATGTTACTAAATTCCAAACATGAAACAAGCACTTGATTTCTCAACTCCTTTAACAGTTAATGAAATAAGAAAGATTAACAAGAGTTTTGACTTTGGCTATTAGCAGAGGCAATATTATGACTGATATGAATGTCACTGAGTTAAACAAACCTAGAATGACAAATTTTAACAACTTAACAGACCTCAATTACAGATTAACTGCATAATCCAAACACTTTTTTTTTAAACTGTTTTGAACTAATTACTAAGCAAATCACTGAATTAGCACAAACCATTGACTAATATGGTTATAATTACACTAATTACTACTATTTAAGCATGATTAAACTATTAATGACAGCAGTTTCAAACATGAGCACACTGTGGAAATTGTATAAAAATGAAATTGATAAGACAAGCTCACAAGTGTCCAGCTATGTTTGCAGCTTAAACCAGGCCATACACTACACTTATACTAATCCAAAACCAACCCATTTCATCTCTGCAACACCCTGCATCCATTTCCAAACTGAATTGAACCAAAATTCCTTCACAGTTGACTTCGTTGACTTTTTGTCCAATTTTGATTGAAACTGAATAATAAACTTACAAAAAGCTATTTTAAGCTTTAATAAGTTTGTTTGAGCTTAAATAAAGCTCATTGAAGCTTTGAACACAAGAGTTGAAACTTGAAATTTCAAACAGTAAACATGAAAATATGCAGCCTATGTAAAAACTTGAATTACCACTTGAAAATAGTTCTAATATATTTCAATAACTTAATTTGATATCATGGAACAAAAAATTACAACTTAAAGCTTAATTGAAGACTTAAAAGTAAATTACGACATTAATGAAATTAAAAAAAACTAAGACTACTTCTTCTCTGCTTCTTTCTCCTCTTTTATGCTTCAAATGAGCTTACACGTGTCCTTAGAGCAGATCCCACCTCTCATTTTGGCCAATGAGAGAGTTTAGAGTGTTTTGGCCATTTTGGCGGGGGGAAGCATATTTGACTTGTAGGGCTCTGTGCGAGGCAAGTAGGGGGTGGGTTTGTAGGGGTAATGATGAGTGAGGAGAAAGGTGTTTGGGATAAGGTCTTGGGATGGGCGGTGATGTTGCAGGCAACAGTGGGGAAGAAGCATGTGGTGGCGGGATAAGGTGGAGTTTTATTTTCTTTTTGACTTGGGGGTTCAAAAAGGAAGTGACAGGGGGGGTCACTGGTTTTATGGCAGGGGTTCATAATTATTTTGACAAGGCTAGCTTTAGCTTTAAAATGACAAGGACTATAGTTGCCAATCTGAAATTATGAAGGACCAATCCTGTAATTTTCCAAACTTTGTCACAAGGACTGAAATTGACAACCTTCAATAGTGCAAGGACCAAACTTGCCATTTTCCATTTTCAAAGGACTAAACTTGCCAAATTCCAAAGTTCAGGGACCAAAGTTGTAATTTTGTAATTTTAAGTCTCAAGGACCAATTTTGACAACTTTTGAATCCCTAAGGACTTAAAATGATATTTTTCTTTATTTGGTTTTACCAGGGACTGTTTTTGACAATTTTTGAAACTTGGGGGACTAAAACTGCCAATTATGCAAACTTTATACGTTTTCACCAGATTTTGATATTTTTGCATTTAAAACACATAAAACATTGATTTGTGATATTTTGATCATTTTGATATGTTTCTGAGTGTTTTCAGATGTTTTTGGCATTCTAACAGTATAAAAATGATGAGTATTTACACACTCATCAATCCCCCATACTAAGATATTGCTAGTCCCTAGCAATGTTTTAAGAAAAATTAATGGATTTCATCTCTTTACCAAAAGCCATTACTTCTGGAGTAGCCAAATGTTTCAGTTCAAGTAAGAACTTTGGTACATCGATAACCAAGTGATTTTGAGCAAACCACCAGCTTCCAACGGATTTGATTTGTCTTTACCAGAAGCCGTACCCTTCTGGACTAGCCAACTCTTAGATAAATTATCAATATTATCTTTGGTGAGTCGATTACCAATTATGGTTTTCCAACTGCCTTTACCACAAGCCATAAACTTGCGGGCTAGCCAACTCTTTACTTTTAAGGATATGGTGAGCTGAATACCATACAATTTTGGGCAAATTGCAAGCCGTCAACGGATTTGAGATATCTTTACCAAGAGCCGTTTGCTCCTGGATTAGCCAATCCTTTTGTTTATTAGACAAGGCGGACTGATAACCAATTGAGTAAGTGTAGAACACTTACTAAAAAAAAAATTTTGGCCAAAAACGGGGGAATTGGGTGGAATAATTACATGATGAAATTCGTGAGAATTCCCCCCCACACTTAGAAATGAATATTGCCCTCAATATTCAAAGTACCGGCGGTTAAGCCGAAACATAGAACGTAAAAGGGAAATACTACGGCCATTATTTTGCAAGGATTTTTTTTTTTTTTTTTTTTTTTTAGAACTTATATATATACACAACATGTGGGGCAACCCCCCCACACTAGGGTGGTAGACCCATATGGCGTGCTACTGTTTTTGATTACCGAGTCGCTAGCTTGACTCGATCCCCGCATTCATTGGTTCATAGGGAAAGTTTGAAGATCCGGGACAATCACAGGGGGAATGTCCTCTCCAAAGTAATGCTTCACTCGATGACCATTCACTTTAAAGTCAGGACCATCGGGTTGAGATAACTCGATGGTGCCATAAGGATAAACCTTAGTGATAGTAAATGGTCCAGACCAGCGGGATTTAAGCTTTCGAAAAATCTTCAATCTTGAATTAAAAGAAGGACTCGATCACCAACGTTGAAAAGCGGTTTTGATCTTTGAGTCATGAATCTTCTTTGTCTTTTCTTTATAGATCAAAGAGTTTTCGTATGCTTGATCACGGAGTTCATTTAATTCATTCATTTGAACTTTTCTGTGATCACCACCGTATCTGAATATCAAAGTTGGCATGTTTCAAGGCCCAGTATGCCTTGTGCTCTAGCTCAACCGGTAGATGACACGCCTTCCCGTACACCAGCTTGTATGGAGTGCACCCGATGGGTGTTTTGTAAGCTGTCCGGAAGGCCCGAGTCGTCATCTAGCTTATCCGACCAAGAGGCACGGTTTTCGCCAACCGTCCTCTCCGAATTCTTTTATCCCTCGGTTAGAAACTTCCACTTGCCCACTTGTTTGGGGGTGGTACGCGATAGAAAGGCGGTGAGTTACACCATACTCTGCATGACTCTTTCAAACTGGTCATTGCGAAATGCGTACCACGATCACTGATTATGGCTCGTGGAGTTCCAAACCTAGCAAACAAGGATTGTAAGAATTTCACTACAACTTCGGGCATCGTTGGTAGGCAAAGCCTTAGCTTCAACCCATTTTGACAAGTAGTCAACGGCCACGAGTATGTACTTATTACCGCGAGAAGAAGGGAATGGCCCCATAAAGTCAATGCCCCAGATGTCAAAGATCTCACACACTTGAATGGCGTTTTGTGGCATTTCATTCCTTTGTGAGATATTCCCGTGACGTTGACAAGCGTCACAGGCTTTGACGAATTCATGGGCATCCTTGTAGATTGTGGGCCAATAGAATCCGGAATCAAACACCTTCTTGGCGTGTAGTTGGGGCTATGATGTCCCCCAGTAGGTCCAGCATGGCAAGCCTTGAGAATGTTAATAGCTTCCTGACCATATACACATCGCCTGATGACTTGATCCGCGCAAATTTTGAACAAGTAGGGGTCGTCCCAAAAGTAATGTTTTACATCCTTGAAGAATTTGTTCTTTTGTTGGGACGACATCCCTTTCACTATGAAGTTACCCGCATGGTAATTTGCGAAGTCAGCAAACCATGGGGTAGTAGAGTCTCCACGAAAAGAAACGCATTGAGTGTCTCGAGAGGAAATGTTTCATTTATTTCCTTTTTCTCAAACACATCTTGGTGAGGGTTCTCTAATCGGGATAGATGATCAGCAGCTAGGTTCTCACTCCTTTTTATCACGTATAATGATATCAAATTCCCGGAGGAGGAGAACCCAACGGAGCAATCTCGGCTTTGCATCTTGTTTTGCAAAGAGATATTTAAGAGCCGAGTGATCCGTATACACTACGCATTTGGTCAAGATGAGGTATGGCTGAAACTTTTCAAACGCATACACCACAGCTAATAGTTCTTTTCTGTAGTGGTGTAATGGGTTTGAGCTTCAGTCATAGTCTTACTTGCGTAATGTATAGGCTGAAAATGCTTTGTTTTGCGTTGCCCCAAGACTGCACCGATAGCAAAATCACTTGCATCGCACATGAGCTCGAAGGGTAAATCCCAGTCGGGGGCAACTAGAATGGGTGCTTCCGTAAGCTTTTTCTTTAGTGTTTCAAAAGCTTCGACGCACTCAGGAGAGAAGATAAAAGGAGCTTCTTTTTCAAGAAGATGGGTCATAGGCCGAGCGATTTTGGAAAAATTCTGTATGAATCTGCGATAAAACCCGGCATGACCAAGGAAACTCCTAATACCTTTGACGGTAGTGGGATGAGGCAGTTTAGCAATAACATCAACTTTTGCTCTATCTACCTCAATCCCATTTTTGAAATCTTATGGCCAAGGACTATGCCTTCTTTGACCATAAAGTGGCTCTTCTCCCGGTTTAGACATAGATTGGTGTCTTCACACCTTTTAAGCATTTTGTCTAAGTGGGAGAGACAAGTCTGAAATGAATCCCCGATGGATGAGAAGTCATCCATAAACACCTCCATTGTTTCCCCGATCATGTCGTGGAATATGGCCATCATACATCGTTGGAGCGTGCCGGGGGGCGTTACATAAGCCAAAAGGCATACGTTTGTAGGCAAAAGTTCCGTATGGGCCGGTGAATGTGGTCTTCTCTTGATCCTGTGGATCAATGGGGATCTGAAAGTAACACGAGAAACCATCAAGGAAACAATAGTATTCGTTTCCTGCTAATCTCTCAAGCATCTGGTCCATGAAGGGTAGAGGAAAATGGTCTTTACGGGTGGCGTCATTCAACTTACGATAGTCAATACACACACGCCATCCCGTAACCAATCGAGTTGGAATTAACTCGTTTTCTTCATTCGTGACAACAGTTATGCCACCCCTTTTAGGAACACAGTGAATCGGGCTAACCCAAGGACTATCTGAGATAGGGTAAATCAATCCTGCATCAAGAAGTTTGATAACCTCTTGTTTGATAACATCATGGATTTTTGGATTCACCCTTCTCTGATGTTGAACTGCTGGCTTGAAGTCATCCTCCATCAAGATTTTGTGAGTACAGAACTCAGGGTTAATACCCTTAATGTCGGAGAGTTTCCAAGCAATTGCTTGCTTGTGTGACTTCAAGACCTTTATGAGAGCAGTCTTTTCATCTTTACTCAAATCTCGAGCAATAATGACGGGTAATTTATCATCACCCTCAAGAAATGCATACTCGAGATGAGGCGGTAAGTCCTTAAGTTCGACTTCAGGAAATTCTTCAGTTTTCTCAACTGACTTGACTTCCTTGTTATGAAGTTCAACGGGAGGGAGAGGAGGAGAAGTGTCCTGATTTAACAACTTCTCAAGAATAAGAATATCTCCCTCCGGATTAATCTCATGGTGATTAATCTCTTCAGGAATTGCATCACTAATGTGAGGGGTTGATGAATGATCATCTTTAAGCATTTTCTCAATGAGAAGTATGTCCCCCTCGATGTCAATTGGAGCGTGATCAATTTCCCATGGAACAGAATCACTAGCCAAGTATGCTTCAATCTCTTCCAAGATGAAGTCGCTTCCCTCAAACGGAGTGAGAGAAGGAGTAGAATTGGCTATGATAGGTTGAGAAGATGTGGTGGGATTCCCACTCACAGAATTATGAGAATAACCCAGAACTTCTTGAGAGTACTCTTCACAAGCAACATCAATGATATCTATTCGGTTAACCGACTCAGAATCATAGTTTGCTGAGTACCTCGAAGTTTGATCAAGGTTAAAGGTGACAACTTCATTACCAACACGTAATGTGATTTCTTGCTCAAATACATCAATGAGAGCGCGGCCCGTTCTCAGGAATCCTCTTCCAACAATGAGAGGAACCCGTGGATCAGCATCGAAATCAACAACTACAAAGTCAGCTGGAAAATGGAACTTTCCTACTTTCACAAATACGTCCTCGGCAATTCCAAGAGGACGGGATATTGTACGATCTGCAAGCTCGAGAGTCATGCATGTAGGAGTAAGATCTGGAAGAGAAAGTTTCTTCCATACTGAGTGAGGCATCAGATTGATGCTTGCACCAAGATCGGCTAGGGCAAAGCATTCAACCATTCCTGGAAATACACAAGGTAAGAGGAACTTTCCAGGATCTCCAAGCTTCTCTGGAAGCTTCTTCAAGATTACTGCAGAGCAGTTCTCGTTGAGAGGAGTTTTAGCCATTTCAAACAGCTTTTCCTTGTTGCTTAACATGTGTTTGAGAGTTGATGCAAACTTGGGCATCAACATGATAGCATCCGCGAAGCTTATGTCAAAATGAAGTTCTTGGAAAATTTGAAAGAATTTTTCCATTTGTTGACTGCTTTCTCGCGGAGCTTTTGCTCATGTAAACGTGATGGGTAAGGGATAGAAGATTTGGATTTTCCAATGGGAGCTACAGGAGGTTCAAAAACAACTCCTGGATTGGATTTTGGTTTCTGGACAACCTGAGGATGGACAGTGCTGGTTCCTCCGTTATTAGTAGGAAGTTCCTTGTCCGTTGTCGCCTCAGGTTCACTTTCCACTACCTTCGGGAGAGAAGAAGAAGAGGTAGTAGGAATAGCGGGTCCATCATATGAAGTACCACTCCTGGTTGTGATCGCCTTTGCATCGCCCCTCGGATTAGCGATCGTGTTGCTAGGTAGAGTACCTGAGCCCGAGGGTCGATCATTTAAAGACTTCTTTAATTCAGCGATCTGACTGACCAACAACCTGTTTGTCTCCTCTTGAGTCTTCATGAATTGCCTTAAAAGCTCATCAGATGTTGACACAGGAGGAGGTGGAGGGGTAATTTGAGGTCTTATGTTCTGGTTATAGCCAGAATTCCCTTGATTAGGGTTCATATTCCCCTGAAATTGATTCCCTCGATTGTAAGTGTTTTGATTAAGATTTCCTTGTTGTTGGAAACCTTGGTTGGGTCCGGAATAGAAATTACCTTGGTTTTGATAACCTTGGTTCATTCTTTGTTGGTTCGATTCGGTTAGGATTCGGTTGAAACCGGGTGGTGCCTGATAAGTGTTAGCACGGTAGTTTGGTTCATTTTGAGGGCGGTATTGATTACCTCCTTGATTTGAAGTACCGGCTATAGCATTAGCTTCAAAAGGACTACCATCGGTGGCAATACAGTTGTAGTATGCATGAGGACCACCACAAGTAACACAAACTTCAACTTTCTTCACTTCACCATACGTTGGTGCTTGTGTGAAAGTGACTTTCTTCTGGTTAGCAAGAACCAAAGCCTGAACAATATCCGTGAGTTTGTCAATCTTAGCATCGGTGCTAGATGTACTCACGGGAGATGAAGTAGAAGGTCCAGCCTTAGACTGAGATTGATATGTCTTTGCTCGGAAAGGGCGGACCTGGGACTTGTTTTCAATTATTTGCAAGGCTTCTTTTGTGGTCTTGCTCAGGAAATTACCTCCCGCGGAGGCATTTAGAGAGTCTTGATCACCTTGGTGCAGACCATTGTAGAAAGTATCCATTTGCATTAACTCGGTAAAACCATGATGCGGACACTTGCGGAGCAAGTCTTTGTAACGATCCCACGCCTCCCCGAATGATTCATCAAATCTCTGAGAAAATTTCATTATCTCATTCTTAAGACTTGTGGTTCTGGATGGAGGATAGAATTCGTTCACAAACTTTGTGACTAAATCTTCCCATGTCTCAATGGAACGAGGGGGTTGTTTCTCAAGCCAATTCCGGGCTTGTCCCTCTAGAGAAAATGGGAACAGAAGAAGCTTGATAGCTTCATGTGGGACATTCTTGTACTTGATGGTAGATGCAATCTTGTTAAACCATCGAATGTGTGCATGAGGATCATCCCGCTCAAAACCATAGAATTGGCTTTGGGTTACCAGATTAAGTAACCCGGTTTTGAGCTCAAAAGTGTCAGCCACGATGGCTGGGACAACAATAGCATCTCCGTAACCCTCGATGGGTGCTTGGAGAAGCTCATTCATAGGCTTATCTTCGCCATCACGGTGGTGGTGGTGGTAGACGTTCCTCGATCCACGGTGAAGGAGCGAAGCGTCCTCTACGTCTACGAGGAATCTTGCCAAGCTCAGAAAGTGGACTTGTAGAGCTGGAAGAACGAGTGCGCATGCACTAAGTTTAAAAATCAGTTTTCAAAACAAAATGAGGCAAAACACAAGTGAACTTAACCAATAATCACAAATGAAATGGCTTCTTTGAAAAAGGTACACCAAATCACAAGGACACAAAGGCAAGTTTTAAATCTGATGTTCGGGAACTTATTATGGTCGCACCCCCAGTTAGGTAGTGCACTGCCTTGATTTGCGGTGGTTGATTTTTTATGTATATTAAGTACCACTGAAAAGACGTAGGTAATGATTTGTGCTGATGGGTTTAAAAACTTTTTGGACAATATTTTTGGTATCGTTTCGTTTAACCAAATCGTATTTCCTTAAGAATCACCTTAAAAGAAACACAAGTCAGAAAACGTTACGATTGTTTTGTTGTTTTATATTTTGTTTGGTGTTTTTAACACTTTAGGAAAAGTGTTAATGAACTTTTTGATTTATATTAACTTTACAGAAAACTTTTTACAAACTGTGGTATATGTGCAAGTACGGGTCTGAAAAATGTTTAGGACACGCTTACAGCCTCCCGGCGCGGCGCCAAAATTTGATCTGTCTGAACCGTCAAGTTATCTCACGCAAGCTAGCCACTTGTGAATGACCAACTGTAAGAAACTTAAAACAGCTCAGAGCACAAATACAATGAAGATCAGGAGAGTATAGTGTTTCCCCAGGTCGTTAAGTCCCACGGAGGTTGGTGGTGTTAAACACAATCGGATGTCGAATAACCACTAAGGATAGTGATCGTAAGGTATTTTGAGTTTTTATAAACTACAGGAGATTAAAGGAGATTAAAAGTTAAAATCTATTAAATAAACGCTATCACTATAATTAAAATGATGTTTTTGTTTTATGTTTTTATAAAACTGAATTTAAAATCTACGTGACGTACAAATTAAAAAGTGAAACTTATACAATATTAATCCTAAAAATATGAAAATTATATTTTTATAAACCTAATGATATAAGAAACTTTTTATAAAAAGAAAATTATTTTTATAACTAATTATCTAATTTTTATTAATTAAAAACTATTTTTAACTAATTAATAATAACCTAAATTACAAGAAATTATGAAATAAACCTAGAAAAATAAAATTATGACTTAGAAAAATCTAAAATAACAAAATAGAATTTTCAAAACTATTTTTGTATTTTTCTGATTATTTTTCTATTTTTTATGGATTTTAAACTATTAAAAACTAATTAAATTACTAAAAATTACAAAATAAACTATGAAAAATCTGGAAAATTACTTTTTATACTTTTTATATTTATCTAGACTTAATAAAAATGAAAAATTATTTTTTTGGACTTTTTCTGAATTTTTTGTATTAAAAGCTATTTAAATAATCCTAGAAACTGTTTTTAATTAAGAAAAATAGCAAACTGTTATGGAAAAATGTGAAAATTTCAGGAAAACTCTAAAATTATACTAGGAATCTAGGAAAAATAGAAAAACATGGTGTTGTGTGGAAGATAATGAAACTGCTATGCTAGTGCTTATGAAATAAGCACTTGAATAAGCTAAAGTGAACACAAACAAGCACCACACTGGAACAGAAGCTACAATATGCTAAATTTACTCTAATTGAACTAAAAACAACAAGCTACAACCACTGATTTGCAATCAAGTACAGATTTGGATTATTAGAGTTTCAAGTGCAACAACAGTTTGGGTAGCTACTTGCAGCAACAATATAAGCACTTAAATAAGCTAGAGACTAGAAAGCAAGTAATGAGACCTCAACTAGACCTGGTCAAGAGTATATGAGCCAAAGACCAGACCAAGGGAAGCTCTTATGAGCCTGGTGCAAGCCTGCACACAACTGAGGAAAGCTCAGTTTAAACTGAGCATTTGGAGCAGGGCAAAAAGGTCCTAAAAGATAAGCTGTTTAGAGCTTATAAAAAAATTGGAAAAATATAATAAAATGGTGATAAGATTTTAGACCAGCTGAAGTTTATTAAGCCACAAATTTCATAGAATTTGACCAAGAAATAAGCTCATGAAAATTTCTCCTAATTGAGCTCAAATCCACTTTTTCAAAATTTGACTTTTAAGACAGAAGTGAGATGTTGACTAAAGTGAACTTTGATTCCAATTTTAGGACTGATAATGATGATATATGGCTAAATGAAACTAAATTAGGCTATGTTACTAAATTCCAAACATGAAACAAGCACTTGATTTCTCAACTCCTTTAACAGTTAATGAAATAAGAAAGATTAACAAGAGTTTTGACTTTGGCTATTAGCAGAGGCAATATTATGACTGATATGAATGTCACTGAGTTAAACAAACCTAGAATGACAAATTTTAACAACTTAACAGACCTCAATTACAGATTAACTGCATAATCCAAACACTTTTTTTTTAAACTGTTTTGAACTAATTACTAAGCAAATCACTGAATTAGCACAAACCATTGACTAATATGGTTATAATTACACTAATTACTACTATTTAAGCATGATTAAACTATTAATGACAGCAGTTTCAAACATGAGCACACTGTGGAAATTGTATAAAAATGAAATTGATAAGACAAGCTCACAAGTGTCCAGCTATGTTTGCAGCTTAAACCAGGCCATACACTACACTTATACTAATCCAAAACCAACCCATTTCATCTCTGCAACACCCTGCATCCATTTCCAAACTGAATTGAACCAAAATTCCTTCACAGTTGACTTTCGTTGACTTTTGTCCAATTTTGATTGAAACTGAATAATAAACTTACAAAAAGCTATTTTAAGCTTTAATAAGTTTGTTTGAGCTTAAATAAAGCTCATTGAAGCTTTGAACACAAGAGTTGAAACTTGAAATTTCAAACAGTAAACATGAAAATATGCAGCCTATGTAAAAACTTGAATTACCACTTGAAAATAGTTCTAATATATTTCAATAACTTAATTTGATATCATGGAACAAGAAATTACAACTTAAAGCTTAATTGAAGACTTAAAAGTAAATTACGACATTAATGAAATTAAAAAAAACTAAGACTACTTCTTCTCTGCTTCTTTCTCCTCTTTTATGCTTCAAATGAGCTTACACGTGTCCTTAGAGCAGATCCCACCTCTCATTTTGGCCAATGAGAGAGTTTAGAGTGTTTTGGCCATTTTGGCGGGAAGCAGACATTTGACTTGTAGGGCTCTGTAACAGGCAAGTAGGGGGGGGGGGGGGGGTTTGTAGGGGTGATGATGAGTGGGGAGAAAGGTGTTTGGGATAAGGTCTTGGGATGGAGCAGGTAATGTTGCAGGCGACAGCTGGGGAAGAAGAAGCATGTGGTGGCGGGATAAGGTGGAGTTTTATCTGCTTTTTGACTTGGGGGTTCAAAAAGGAAGTGACAGGGGGGTCACTGGTTTTATGGCAGGGGTTCATAATTATTTTGACAAGGCTAGCTTTAGCTTTAAAATGACAAGGACTATAGTTGCCAATCTGAAATTATGAAGGACCAATCCTGTAATTTTCCAAACTTTGTCACAAGGACTGAAATTGACAACCTTCAATAGTGCAAGGACCAAACTTGCCATTTTCCATTTTCAAATGACTAAACTTGCCAAATTCCAAAGTTCAGGGACCAAAGTTGTAATTTTGTAATTTTAAGTCTCAAGGACCAATTTTGACAACTTTTGAATCCCTAAGGACTTAAAATGATATTTTTCTTTATTTGGTTTTACCAGGGACTGTTTTTGACAATTGTTGAAACTTGGGGACTAAAACGCCAATTATGCAAACTTTATACGTTTTTCACCTGATTTTGATATTTTTGCATTTAAAACACATAAAACACTGATTTGTGATATTTTGATCATTTTGATATGTTTCTGAGTGTTTTCAGATGTTTTTGGCATTCTAACAGTATAAAAATGATGAGTATTTACACACTCATCACCCACGTATAACGAAAACCACATTTTGATATCTCATATCACTTATAGACTAATTTTAGTCTACTTTAAATAAATTCATGATCATTTCCCTGAAATCTCGTTCTTTTCTGATAAATTGCATTTTACGCGTTTTTGACCCGTGTTTCAAGCTTTAGGCAGCGTTTTTGCACCCATTGAGACTTATCACTCATTTTATATTTTTAGATGGAGTGTAACGATGAGTTTCATCATTCCTACAAGTTTCGTATTTTTACGATACCCGGTTTTACGTTTTATGGCTTAACAACTTACCGTTGGCATTTAACGGAATCAAATCACACTCTAACATCAAGATAAGACCATGAATCATCATCCATATGCCACGCCCCACCCCTTTTCATAGAGAACACCAATTTTGCTTTGACTACCTAAATGACCATTCTACCCTTTTGGCTAGATATTCTGTATAAACTTATATTAATTTTCTAAAACATAAACATACATAGATCATTCTAGAAGTGAAATACTAAACACTCTCAACCTCTTGGTCCTTGTGTTCGGCTCATCTAAGAAGAAAAAGAAGATCATCATCATTTTTCAAGCTCTAGTGATTTAATCAACCTAGTAATACTTCTAGTTAAGGTTTTGAAATAAAAACCAAGAAGTTTTAAGTACCTTGTTACGTTTAAACCTCATCATACAACTAGTAAGATTCCTAATATTTTTCTTATTCTTTCATAATCTCATTTGATCTATTTTTATATCGTAGTACCATATATGCAAGTATTCTCATGAGCTTATACCACTTTATATATATATATTTCAACATAAAATGGACTTACATGTTATAATTAATATTCCTATGAAACTTATCATTTTTGGTGAAGTTTAGGAACCCATGACACCCTAAGAAGGTGTATGGTAGGTTTAGAATATCTTTGGTGTTGATTGACAAGTTTCAAACTAGAAAAGTTACTTTCGAAGAAATATATTTATAGGCTGTCACGTTTTCAAAATTCTGGAAATCTCAGTAGGTTGTGAGATATTTTGGGTTATATTTTCAGAAAATAGACTTAAAAATGAAACCGTGGTTGCTTGAATGGATTAAAATGTGTTTATAACGAAAAAGATACGTTAGTTTCAAGTTTAACAACGAAAACTAAATTTCTGAAATAGTACTTGCTGTCAAGGGTTTTTCTAAGGAAAAAAAACGAGTATTTAACGTAAACTAGAAGAGTCGACTTATCAAAAATATATTAGTACATATTAACACGAATCCGAGAATATACAGAACGTTGAAAACGGAGCTATAACGACTAAGTTATTGCGGAGGACCATGTTTGGAGCCGTTTTTCTTATCGATAGAGTACTTTTGAGAAAATAATGTCTATAAGTAAAAGTTAGTTCACCTAGCCTATTTTCCAAAATGTTCAACCGTTCGTCAAACGAAGTTGTAACGAGTAATATACGATCTCTCAAACTTTTCCGAAAACTACTCATAAACTATATTTTTAGCTCGACTACCTTACTTCATCTATATTTTTCTCTATGATCGAGACTTCTATGATCAAAAGTTAAATGCTAAAACTTTTAGATATCGCTGCAAGCTTTTCAAAACCATTGATTTTGTTTTTTCTAACATTCGATATTCACAATGTTACGACTAGCTTCACGAGGCCACTTAGCCATTTTCACGAATTATCAAAGTACATTGTTTTGAAACGAAAAACTATATTTTCTTGATTTATCACTTAACGACTATCATAGGATGTTGTTTCAACGTAAATACTTGTAAAGTATTTTATAACTTGAAAATATGACACAAACGTATATTTCGACGATACACTTCATTTTCAAAAATGCACAAGTGGTATAGATTACATGTGGATTTGCATGTACGATATATATTCATAATTTATAATAGATCATTTCATTCATATTAGGTTGCAGATAGAGATTTCACCTCATTTCAGTATTGCCACTATATCATCATAATCATTGTATCAGGTGAGTTCATAGGCCCACTTTCTATTACTTAATTGTTTTACAAACCTTTGGGGGAGATACATGCTTTATTTTAAACCGAACACATTGCTTTCAAACTGTATACTTATCTGATTGTTTTATTTGCACTAAGTTACTGCATTTGCCAAACTTAAGTCCCTAAATCATGAATCATTAATCACGAGTGAAGTGAGCGTGAATATTGTGGATAGATCTATCGGGATTGACGAATCCCGTTTGTGTTGACCGGGTAGGCAAACAAACGCACTATATTTGAGTACATTAGGTTAAACGGCAATTTTACCTATCAGGGCACGTATCAACAGTTTCACCAATTAATTTTGGAGCAAGTTAACGCCTTGATTTCATGATGCTTAGTGAAATAATAACTGTTTTGTTTTCAACATTATGGGTGTATAACAACGTAACCCACACAAACATTATGTGTTCAACATTTAACAATAAACTCTGTGAATTCACTCAACCTTTATGTTGACAGTTTTAAGCATGTATTTCAGGTCCATATTGTACGAGGCTGGCACGGAGGAGCACAGATACTCAAGAAGGCTATAAATTTTATTATCATTCGAAAACCCATTTAATGTATTTTGTAAACCGTGAAACTACTGGGACCTCATTTTTGTAAACTCTGATATTTATATAAATCGAATGATAAATCTTTTAAAATGACTCCATTAGAGTTCGTTTTCTATTGTTATGACTGTTGTGCCATGAAGTAATACCCAGTTTGAATTCCGCTGCGTATCACGAAATTGGGGGTGTTACAGATTGGTATCAGAGCCACAGTTATAGAGAAACGGGTCTAATCGAGACCTAAACTATAACCACTTTTTACAAACAAAACCTTTTATAGCCTTTCGCTCTCCGTGCCTTCAATCCTCCAGACGATTATGTAACTTTTAGGCATTTTAAGCTATACAAACATACTAGTATAGTGATATATCCACAATTTAATGTGACACTGAGTACTACAACGTAACTCCTTAAAGTGATATTTATTTTGTGGTGGTAAAAATAAAGTAAAATCACCCAAAAAGAACCAGATTTCCAAGTCTTCGTCATTGTATATGATAAAAGCTCGAACAAGGATCTCAAAGAATCTTCATCCAAAATTTCAGATACTAAGTACACTTGCCCGTGAAATTTCACTTCAACCTCAAATAAATAATAATAAATTAACGTCGTTGTCACATCTTGTGGTTAAAATCCAAGATCTAGCCTTTGTTGACATTTTAAATGAACTATGATAATGGCTTCCATCCCGACAATTGGTCAAAAGCACATAACCCCGTAAAACTGTGTAATAACCAAACTGCCATAAAGAAAATCCAAACACACATCCAATTCATGAAGTACACCCTTTATCCCTTCTTAAAAGTAGAAACCGTAGCACCAGCATCAGATAAGGCCCAAAAATACACTTTCCTTTCTTCATGATGTATCCATCATCACAAAATTTTACAATTCTATGGCTGAAACCGATAAATGGATTCTGTCGTGGGATTTTACAAAACCAAGAATAAACCGAGAGATAGAGTCAGAAATGCACCTTTTCTTACACCAGGATGTTTCCATTGTCACGGGATTTTAAAAATCTATGATTTAAATCGAGAAATAGATTCTTTCGCAGGATTTTACAAAACCAAGACTAAACCGTAAACAATGTCAGCTTGAATGTTTTATGAAAATTTTGGTTTCGGTGAATATTTGTTTTAGGGGAACATGTGGCGGTTCATCAACGATTCTTCTCCATCATCAACAATATCATCTCCCATATGAAGAATACTTCACAAAATGTTAATACAAATAAGCCGTAAAAACGTTTATTTCTATTTTACGATCTTCTAATGTTTTGTCGATAACAAAAGTAAAATCATATTAACAAAACAAATAAAATACGTAAATGGTTTTAACTAATAGTTTTTTAACACACTTACGTTTTCACATAAAACACTATAACAAGATTAAGTGATTTTATATTTTAGATACACATGTACAACAACTAGTGTTTACATATTGGCTTAACAAGTTTAAGTAACTCTATGAGTTAGATACATATGTACAACAACTAGTGTTTACATATTGGGTTAATACATACTTATATTAAGTACACTAAAATGGGTAAAAACAAGTATATACTAAATAGATAAAAACTAGCAAATGGTTTTGACCTATAACCCATGGTTTTATATATACCACTTACACAAGTTCAATGTATCCTTAAGATACATTGTATCTAGATAGAAAACCATGGATCAACCCATAACCCATGACCCATGACCCATAACCCAAAATACCCATGGGCAAAGAGGAGCGGACCACGGATCCCTAGCTTTGTGCTAGCCGGATCCCAAGTGGAAGGGATCCGTGGGATCTGGGGAAACAGTAGGTTTTTCCTTTATAAATAGTGAGCCATTTCTTCATTATATTTCACCCCTTTACACACATACTTCCCCCAAGTATTCTAACCCTCTAACCTCATATCCAAGAGATCTATGTAGCTTTTCTCTTGTTTTTGTGTGATCTTGTAGATTCCTCTTAAAGGAAAGATCACCACATCTTGAAGACGTGCAAGCTCAAGTCCATGAGTTGCCATGCTTCGTCATCATCAAGACAACGAAGGTTCTCTTGTTGATAGTTCTTCCTTTCTCCATAGATGTTGGGTTGAAGGCATTAGTGAAGAATGCCGAAAGTGTCAAGATGAAAGCATTAGTGAAAGATGCTCATCATCCGCGTCAAAACATTAGTGAAGAATGCTTAAGGTGTCAAGACGAAGGCATTAGTGAAGGATGCCAAGCGTTGTGTCAAAGGCATTAGTGAAGGATGCCGAAGAATCAAATCAAGTAGCATTTGGGAAGAATGCTTAGGTCGTATAATCGATGAGGTGCATCGTTATACATATAGGTGTTTATTTATTCACAAGGATGGTGATATCCTTGACGATATTGTAACAAGGAGTAGATCTCCTTAATAATAGGTGTTGTGTCGTGAAAGGTAGTAGTTCCTCCATAATGGAACTAGGTGCTTAGCCTAGTACCTAATAAAGGGTAGGCGACGTTGTGATAGGATTAGTTCTCCTAAGGTGTGAAAGAACTCGGTGGTTAGCCTAGCACCGTATAAAGGGTAGGCGACGTTGTGATAGGATTAGTTCTCCTAAGGTGTGAAAGAACTCGGTGGTTAGCCTAGCACCGTATAAAGGGTAGGCGACGTTGTGTTAGGTGTGGTTCGCCTTGGTGTGAAAGAACTCGGTATTTAGCTTTGTACCGGAAAAAGGTTAAGCGACGTTGTGAAGGCTTCTCCGCCATAAGGAGCTGGTGTAGTGCTTACAAACTCTCGAGTAGGTGACTCGGGGAGTGGAGTAGGGCAAGGAAGGTGTCCTTGTAGCCGAACCACTATAAATAACTTGTGTCGTGGTGATGTGCTTCTTACTCTTTATCTTTCATTATATGTTTATATATCTATCTATCAACGTCCAACATAAACAACCAAATAGATTGACATAAGTCGATCTAAATATTTAAAAGGAAGTTTTAAATTGGTAAAACTATTCAACCCCCCCTTCTAGTTTTCCACACAAACCATACTAAGTAGAGTAGTATACACTACTTCCTCCAGGGGGTTGACCTTATAACATCAAAGTACACGTTTCTCCCCCTTGATGGTTTTGAACTTTCGGAAGCATCCTTAACGTGTACGACCATTTACACAAGAAGTTCTTGTCATAAGCAAACATCTCAAAAAAACATAAGTGACACTGAAGATTCTTGAAAGATATTGCTTAGATTGTGAAGTATCATTGACATTCTGTGGCGTTGAGTATCCCATGAGAATTGCTTATCACATCTCAACCATTAAACCCTTTGGCAAGTACATCTTCCACATATTTTCAGCTATTGCTGTAACCAATTAGTGAAGTAAACCCGATATACCAAACTTGAACATGAAGTAGAATTCCCCAGATTTGTTACTTAAGCTTGTACTAAACCTTGTGAACAAGAAATGGTGTACCCAATGTACAAAACTTCTTGACGTATCCTCAACTGCATGAGACACCGAAGTGATATCTACGTTGTGTGTTAAGCGAGAAAGAATCATAAAAGTAACTAAATAGCCAAGTCTTTGTCACACTCTATAAACGCCCAAACAAGTCATCTTCGCGGAAGGGTGGAAAGAAAGAATACGAAAATAAGTAAACTCGCCCGGAAAACCTCACTTCAAAGCCAAATAAGAAATACCGAACACAAACAACCCTGTAGTCAACCTAGTTCCAATAACAATTCAAGCCGTGACATAATATCATTTGTCAACATGTATACACCAAAGTACCTAACTACATACCACAACAACTCTCATCATCACAACACATGATCAAATCTCATAACCCAACAAGTCTCATCCTCAAATCTCATCATCATCAAATCGCTTCTACATACCTCATAATATCCAATTCTCATAAAATCGCGTATTATCAAATTTCATCAATTAAATTTACAACTCGCATCTCATGATGATAAAACATTAGCTCAATTTCATAACACCATATCTGGTTTAAGTCGTATGCCCGCTCCAAAGATAGATCATAGTAAAACCGGGTACCAATTAAGTTAACCAAAAACGTGAACAAATGTCAAATGCAATCCAATCTAATAGACTCAATTACATTATTCTAGTTCCCACTTGTATTCATAGTTTTCTCCTTAATCTCAATGCTACATTTTCTTAAATCAAAAAACGTGAACAATGGAACCCGACCCATTGTACTACTTTATCACAACCCATGTTTAAGATTGTAGCATGAAACAGTTTGGCTCATGTTTGTCTCTTAAACGACCCAAGTACTCGTGAAGGCCCAAACTGCCCAAGTATCCACCCATTAAACTCGGCCCATTGTAACATCCGATCCATATCAAAAGAATAACCGGTATCAATCAAATGTTTTACCCTAATATTTGGGGAGTATAAAAATGCCACTTACTCACACTCAACCCTAAAATCCCTCAAACAAATCCACCTCTTTTGAGTTGCAAATCCTAAATTCTCTCCAAGTTAATCTACCCTCATTCTTAAACTTTCTCACCAAAACTATTTCCTTTGTCAAAAATGCATCCAATCTTAACTCAAATCTGCTATCAAATCCCAATCACATTATACTGATTTCGTTCCTTCTTTTCCTGGTAGACACGAGAACAATCTAACACACTTTGATGTTTAAAAAATAATTAAGTCTCACCACAGGGATGGCACGAAATACGGATTCGGCTGTGAGATCAAACAAACGGTTCAAGGTAGGTTTTGATTGTGTTGTTATTTTATCGAATAAACAAGTGATATGGGGATAACATTTTTTTTATATACCCTTTTCTTGATGTTCGAATAAACAAAAACAGTTTACAAGATGTTTTGAATTTGTTTTTTCACTTCAAGTCATAAAGATGAATCTTGTATAAGCATATAACGAGTTAAGATACAATAGATAACACGTTTGTTATCATCTTTTTCTAAAAATTCGAATATAACTTGAAGTAGAAAACTTCAAAGAGGATCGATGATGGATGAATATGTGTGTACGATCTAAAGTGGTCGGATATTCCTTGAGAATCACACTAGAAATCTGAGATCACTTTCATTTTTCTTTTTATTGTCGGTCTAGTGATGAGATGGGATTAGTTATTTCAGTTTAGATGTAGAGGTTTAAAGATGGTAAATGAAACTATGTATGATGATAAAACTGCATAGAGGTTTAAAGGTTTGTGATTTGGTATTAGTCGATTGATGTATGAAGTTTGTTTATCTCGTTTGATGTATGTTGTTTGATGTAGTTTGTAGATTGTAGATTATGGTTCTTGATGGTTTGTAGAATTGTATATTCTGATGGTATTGCTTACTTCAGTATCTCGTTACTTCTGCATCTCGAATCAAACAACATTCAATTATTTGTCAAAACGCTTTTGGTTGATTCAAACCGCTTACAAGTATTTGTCAAAACGTACTAAGTCTTGAATCAAACCGCAACCCAGTTTTACAAACCGCATAACTTTCAAAACCACTTTCTCAAAACGCATCAAAACTCACCCCTTTTCACAAACCGCATTATTTTTGTCAAATCGCTTCAGGTAAATCTTTACCAAACCGCACAATTTACTGGTCAAGTCGCACAACACTTTTTCTTTCAAAACGCATATACTTTAACAAACCGCAGTCCCTTGTCATCAAACAGCACCTGCATCAAATTGCTTTATACTTTTCAAACTACATCTTTTTTAGTAACAAACCGCATTTGACTAATCCGTATAGACCAAAACGCATCAGATTCATTGAATTTGGACAGTCACATGTCAAACCGCATTTAAGATCAAACCACACTTGACTAATCCGTATAGACCAAAATGCTTCAGATTCATTGAATTTGTGTGTAGTAATATTAACAAACCGCATAGACATTCAAACCACTCCAGATATATCGAATCTGGACAAACCGCACTGAAGAATAAACCGCGTTCAATAACCATCAAACCGCACTGAGGAACTGCATCAAACTGCATCGACGAACCCGACATAAAACCACAGTTAAGGACTTTCAAATACAAATACAGTGAGCTGTTAAAACTTACCAGTAATAATATTAGTTAAAAACTGCTATAACAAAACTGTTAAAAACAACTTTAAACATATTGTCTTGATCAAAACTTTTGAAACAAGATTCGAGCAGGTTTGAAAATCGACTCAAATTAGATTCAAAAACACCTTAAAAAACTGCCTAGGACCATGTAGAATATGTTATACGTAAACAACAACTCATCATCACATCAAAAACAACACCCAACTTCAAGACCGCATCAAACCACATCCAAACCCTACAAACCGCATACACAGTCGAGTGCAAATACCATACGAATCATCAAAAACAACCCAACCTTGGCTCTGATACCAATTGTAGATTCATCTTTTATGTTGTTTGATTATTCAGGTGGCCTTGGATGATGATAATACAAGTAAGCCATGCTTAGAGAGAGGAAGAGTAGAAATGGTGTTCTTTAGAGAGAGAAAGTAAAAACAAAAAAAGAAAGGTTAGATTAAGAAGTACCACCTCTTCCCAAGTGGGAAGAGGTATTTATAGTTACAAAGAAAATGTCTTCCTGTCGGATTGTGGGTCAGGCATACAGTGTGTAAAAACCCGTCCGTCCTCCACGGTGTTGCTCTAAACTAGCTAAGTAACTAATAACTAGCTGATAACTAATAAATAACGTAATGTCTATGAGCTAACATATGCTAGACTATAATTGGGGTGACCGACTATTCCATATGGATTTTCCAAATCCCAACAATATGACTTTGTATTTGACAATTAATACTGTTATATTTCATTTATCTTTCCCTCCATATTTCATTTTTACTGCACAAAACATTTATACACAACATTTGCGTCATCACAGTTAACCTTTGCATACCACAATGATCAATACAAACTCGCTGATAGGAAGAAAATGGGCAAATCAGTTTGGAAGGTCTGTTGCCAATTCTAAAATGCAGCATCAGAGCAAAAATCCTGGGAAAAACTTGAGCAACAGATTACACAGACAATTCATACACAGGCAAATCAGGAGAGAACGCGAATCAAGATTTGGAAAATGCATCAAGCAAATTTCAAATGATTGTAAAGAGATGTTGAAAAAGAAACTGCAGGAAATTGAAGTGTATAATCATGCACTTCCATAATCACAAAGCAAGGTTGAAAGGCACAAGAGATATATCTGATTTGAATGTGGGATCAAAGGGCATATTGCAGTAAACTGTCCAAACAAAGGGAAGAACAAAGGAATTGCAGACTTGGAAAAGAACACAGAAACACCACACACTCAAATCTTATACCCTGAATACATCCATCTATCAACTGACTTTATGACAGAAGGCACAGATGAAGAAGGATGGGACAAGATTTGGTATATAAGCAAAAAGATTGACAGGCATGTTTGCACAAACATAAACCTGTTTGCAAAATTGAAAGAAAAGTCCAGTGTTGAGAAGATAGAAGATCTGCACAAATTGTTATTCATCCATGGAATTGGTGAAGTGCATATAAGCATAGGTTCAGAGATAACTTATACACCATTGTTGGGATAACAGGATAAATTGTGTTTTCTCTTGATTGCCTATACATTGACAATGAGCACCCTACATATAGAATACAATGAGTGCTAAATAAGGTAAATGCCTATAATCATTCCCACAATCAAGCCAATCACAATCAATTACATTATGATGATTACGTGAATCATGTTGAGATATTTGGTCTAACACTCCCCCGCAGTCGGAGCGAGAGGACATTGGACGCTCAGGCTGGAGCAAAATTATTCAAACAGAGCAGAGGGCAATCCTTTCGTGAAGATGTCCGCATACTGATAGCGAGAAGGAACATGGAGAACCCGGAACTGACCAGTAGCAACCAAGTCTCGAACAAATTGTATATCAATCTTAATGTGTTTCGTACGCTGGTGCTGAATCGGATTACAAGATAAGTAGACAACACTAACATTATCACAATAGGCAAGTGATGCAGGTTTTACTGACCAAGTTTTAATATTTATAATGTCTCGTTATACCTATGGTCTACCCTAATGTACTAACGGACATTGTACCCGGTTGTGTGTAGTGTAGTATTCGGTAAAACCGAGGTCGTCTCAAGAACTATGTGTGTTGGATTAATACTAAGTCTAGGTGTCACAGATTTTAAGATGATTTAATTAATTAACTAATAAAGAAAATAAAGGCAAATGTGTAATCAATAGAGGAGAGTGGTGCTAACCTATTTATTCATCCTAGCTAGTAATGTCTACGTCTAATTACTTCCAATTACTTAAGGTGGGGTCAAAGTCGAGAGGACAACATTTGGTCAATTCGACCTAGCCTATCCGCAAAGATGCCACCACTAGAGAAGTCAGGTGTCCTCTCATAAGTCAAGTTGTTCCTAGTCCCCTAAGCTAAGTCATTAAGTGCCGCTACATGCTAGACTTATAATAGTGAGTGCCCGGGTGTTAGAAACTTAAACACACACTCCCTAATTCTTAAGTTCATCCAAACGGTAGGTGATCAGTTGGTCAAATCGCACAAGTAGAAAGGGTCGTCAGTTGGTCATATCTTACCCTTCCCGTCTCAGTCTACTCACTTAGGGTCAGTTGGTCATATCTCCTAAGCAACTAGCCTCTACCGCCATTCAAAATTACCGAAACAAGGGTAGCTACCAATAAACTATGCATGCATACACTTAGAAATAATTATACGGAAGTAATGTAAACGCAAACAAATCAATTAAGGAATCATAACTAGGCCAGCACCAAGAGGTGCTTAGCCGCTCATATTAACCATACAAATCAATTCAATATTTAATGTTACGAAATACATGAATCGAAAGTAAAGAAAAGATAAATTGCTAATGCTTATCGTAGGGGAGTGATTTCTCCCTTGGAAATAGCTCCGTATGCTCCTCTAGACCTGCCTTTAGCTTCTTCCCACGTTCTTTGGTTGTGGTGTGTGAAATGGATGCTTTGAAATGCTGGAAATTGTGGGGTATTTGTGGAAAACTAGAAGGGGGGTTGAATAGTTTTACCAATTAAAACTTCCTTTTAAACTATTTTGATCGACTTATGTCAATCTATTTAGATGTATGTGTTGGATGTTGATAAACAAGCATATAAATATATGTAATGAAAAGATAAGAGTAAGAAGCACAAAACCACAACGCGAGTATTTATAGTGGTTTGTCTACAAGGACACCTTCTTTGCCCTACTCCACTCCCCGAGTCACCTACTCGAGAGTTCGTAAATACTACACCAATCTCCTTATGGCGGAGAAGCCTTCACAATGTCGCCTACCCTTTTTCCGATGCTAGGCTAACCACCGGGTTCTTTCACTCCAAGGAGAACCACTCCTACACAACGTCGCCTACCCTTTATTAGGTAGTCCAAGGTGAACTACACCTTTACAACGTCGCCTACCCTTTATTAGGTACTAGGCTAAGCACCTAGTTCCATTGCAATGGAGGAACTACTACCACACTACACCAACGACTAATCCCAAGGGAGATCTACTCCTTTACAACATCATCAAGGATATAAATATCCTTGGATCTAATACTAGTCTATCTTGTACATCGAAACACACCATATCAAATGTACATCTAAGGTACCTTTCACTAATGCCTTTGACTAGATCTACAAGACACCTTTCACTAATGTATTGTGTCTTCACTTCTAAGCACCTTTCACTAATGCGTCTAGTCTTGACTTCTAAGCACATTTCACTAATGCTTCTTTGTCTTTACTTCTAAGCACCTACCACAAGTGCTTATCCTATAGACGATAGATACTCTTCACTAATATCTTCGTCTTGACACTTCAGACATCTTTCACTAATGTCTTCAACACTTCTTAGAGAAGAAAGGAATCATCAACTAGAAGATTCAGTAGCCTTGATGATGAGGAAGCTTGGCAACTCATGGACTTGAGCTTGCTCGACTTCAAAGGTGGTGATCTTGCCTTTAAGAGGAACCTAAAAGATCACACAAAAACAAAACTACAAACATAGATCTCTTGGATCTAAGGTTAGTGAGATTTAACTTAGAGGAGAAAGTATGTTAGAAAGGGGTGAGAAATAATGAAGAAATGGGACACTATTTATAGAGGAAAAATCCTACTGTTCCCCGGATCCCACGGATCCTTACCACAAGGGATCCGGCTAGCACAAAGCTAGGGATCCGTGGAACGCTCCCTTTTACCCATGGGTATTTTGGTCATGGGTCATGGGTTGAACCATGGTTTTCTTTCTAGATACAATGTACCTTAAGAATACAATGAACTTGGTTAAGTGATATAAATAAAACCATGGGTTATGTGTCAATACCATTTGCTAGTTTTTACCTTAGTATATACTTGTTTTTACCCATTTTAGTATATACTTGTTTTTACCCATTTTAGTATACTTTGTTAAAGTTTATGCTAACCCAATATGTAAACACTAGTTGTTGTACATATGTATTACTAAATCATAAAATCACTTATACTTTTTTTAGTGTTTTATGTGAAAATGTGAATATGTTAGAAACTATTAGTTCAAACCATTTACGTATTTTATTTGTTTCGTTAACATGATTTTACATTTGTTATCAACAAAACATTAGAAGATCGTAAAACATAAATAAACGTTTTTACGGCTTATTTGTATTAACAATCTCTCCCTTTTTGTTGATGACAAAACATAAAATTATTTTAAGGAAAAATCTAAAATTCGTAAAAGTTTGAATTTGTAGTTTTTACTTTCTTCTCCCCCTTTTTTCGAAACAAAAAGTGTTTGAAGGAAAGCAACACATCGTTTTTAAGAAAAACATGTGAAAGAAATAAAAATAAAAGGAATAGAGAGCAATTAAAGGGAAAGGATCTCGTCTTTACTCCCCCTTGACGAGTCCATCCCTATGTAAGGGCGTCAAGAAAGTGATACTAATCTAGTTTGTTTGCAAGTAATTTTGCAAAAGATTTCGTCTAAATGACGAATGTGCTCCCCCTTGATGATTGCAATTATGCAATGGGATGTCACGAAATGTAAACCTAGTATTGCAAGAAATTTGCAATGTTTTGCTTTGACATAAAGCTCCCCCTAGCTTTAGGGTGTCAAAGTCTTCATGTGTAAATTGAATAACTACAAACCAAAGGTTAGAAAGCAAGTATAATTCACAATTTCCTGCAAATGTGGTCCAAGTTAGTAGAAAATAGCTTTCTGTCTCACGGATCCCACGGTTCCCTCCTAGTAGGGATCCGTCTAGGCAATTCTGATGGATCCGTATTAGCTGATTAGTTTCAGCAAAGGTGATATAACAAGTAATGTTATCACAAAAAATGAGATATGAATACAAAGTAATCATATGCTCAATAAAAATTACAAGTAACATGTAATTCCATTTAATAAAACTAGAGTTATGATATACATGACTCTAAAAACTAAGAAAAATAGGAGAATACATGACTAGGAATTTTTAGACCAACTATCGCCTGATGATAGGACACCATTAAAATCTTCTAGCTCAAGTTTTGTTTAGGTTTAATCTCGTCAAAACGTTCGAGGAGATGATAGAACATGAAACGTTGGTCTTCTCGTACTTCATGTATCAAAACTTCAACATGTTGACAATGATATCAATCTTTGTCATGGCCAGGTAGTGGCGGTGGATGCAATGAAATGGCTTGATGCGAAGGATCAAGTGAAGCGGCTTGTGAGGCTTCAAACGATGGAGGTATTGGTGGAGGCGCATTTAAGAATGGCTTGACAAAGAGTGATGGTGGTGGTAGCGAAGTGTCAACTTCCATATGGTCGGGTGGTTGACTTTGATAATTTCTCATAATCCAAATGGGATTATATGATGGAAACGGTGAAGCGGAAGCCGGAGCAAGTGTTGACTCAACACCTTGATTTTGTACCATTATTCCTCCTAGTGAGAAAAATGTTGTCGGCGGAAGCGGATGAGATGGCCTAGGAGGCAAGTCCTCTAAGTTGTAGAGGTGTGGTGATGATAGTGGGGATGTAAATGAAATAGCTCTAGGAACCAATGGTGATGGTTTAGTGGAGATGATATTGTTTGGCCTAGGAGGTATGGTGGTGTTTGACATAGGTAGTTTTGTGGGTATCATCCTTTTAGGAATTGGTTTGATTGGTTGAGGAAAGATCCTATCATTTGTTGGCTTGACCGGAGATGATTCGGTTGAAGAGATTTCGTGTATAACACCAGCCTTTTTCTTGGGTGGTTCTTTGGTGGATAGGTTACTACTTGGGGTTTTCCTCATGATGAGATGATTTCAAGAGGTTTGTAAGGGTTCCTAAAGTGCTGAAAGTTAGGATGAAGGTGATGACTATGGAGGTCCTAATAAGGTGGTTTATAAACCAAGAGATTTGGCAAGTGCATTTAAGCCTAAAGCCACTAAGATTCATTGGAATGTGATGATTAACATGCACAAGAGTCAACATCAGAGTTTGTGCTGATCTAGGAACTCATTTAAGATGAGATGGAGTGTTTGAGTTGGAAAGATGAGTTGAAATTATTGTTTTAGCAAGAATTGACATAAACTGTCACCCGGATCCCACGGTCCCCTCCTCAAGGGGATCCGTCTAGGCTAATCCTAGGGATCCGGCTCTCAGCAGTTATGAAAGATTGGAAATGATGTTTCTAAGATTTAAGATCTATATCATCTTGAGTGTTTCAGTCCTCCTAAGTATCTTAAATGAAGTGGTGCTTAAGTTCTTGAAGGTAATGAGTGATGTAGCTAATGATTGTCTTTTATGGAAGGATTTGGAACTTTCATGAGTATCAATGGATGAGCAAGGATGACACTAAAGATGAGAGTGTCAATTGAAGTTAAATGATCCTAGAGATCAGGTTGTGACTTAAGATAGTGTTTTGGAAAATATCCTAGAAGCTTTAAGATGGAAAAACTAGAACTTGATCAATTTTGATCAATTTTGAGGTGAGGATGAATTATGATCAATTTTGCCATCATCAAAAGATTTCTAAGACTAGATGTGAGGGATCAAGTGAAAAATGAGGTGTGAGTTTAAGGGTGGAAGAGTAATGGATTAAAAATAAAATGATAGATCTACAAGCGTCTTAGAATGTGATCTAGATGAGTTATGTGTGAGTAGGGAGGATCTACCTATCTTGATAAGGACTTAATTTGACTTAAGACACTATGTTTAGTTTAGTGTGAGGTATTCTAAGGATGTATTTGAAATATAATGCTTGCAATTGCATTTTCTGTTCGCCGGATCCCACGGTTCCCTACGTGTAGGGATCCGTATAGCACAAACTTTGGGATTCGCCCATCTGCTAAACAGAACCTTTACTAAAGGTATGCAATGATCTTGACAGTGCATTTTATCCCAAGATTAGTTTTAAAGGGGTTCTAATCACTGAGATATCAAATGTAAGATGTTTTTATTTCATGAAGGAAATAGAATTACATTGATAAAGCACGAGTACAAAAGGATTGATCCTATTTGAAAGCCTACTAAGTTGCTTGAGCGTTATCGCTAGAAGGATCATCAAATGGTTGATGAGTGTTGGCGGATGCGGGAATAAAGAACGTCATCATAAGGGAAATGTTCAGCGGTTCCATCATCTTGTTCACAAGTACGTACAACGGACTTTGAAATTGAGGATGAAAGTGCATGACATTGTGATAGAGGCGCGTCAAGAACATTCCATATGGAATGAGTTTATTCTTGGAGCCTTGAAGATTTGAAATTCGTCTTGCGAAGAAGTAGGCGAGATTGTATGGATGTTGTGTTAGCAAACAGTACAACATGTGAGCACAACAAGCGAGAAGGATTTCTCGATTTCCCCTAAGACTCCAAACAATTTCACATAGGATGAGAGCAAGAGGCTTGTACTCTTCTCGTATATCCCGTGTATAGATAATATTAGGATTGGAGTAATGGGGTTTGCATATTATGCGAATCAAGTCTTCTGGGGAAGGTATGTGAGAACAATATGGGCTATTTTCTTCACGAAAGTTGAAGAGAGAATCAAGAGACCAATCTTCGGTGAAGGCACGTTGTCCATGATTTGGAATTCGGAGGATGTGAGCAAAATGCCCAAGGGTTAGAGTGAATTTTTGGTTTTTGATATAAAACCAAAGAGATAGAGAGCGATCCTTGTTACGAACGAGTTCCACTTGACGGAAGAATTCCATTATGAACCTTGGACATATTTTCTCGTTGATTTCAAGAAGACATTCTAGTCCTATGGCTCGGAAGTGACGAGTTTCGAGATTGTTTAACCCACGGACATAATTTCCAGGTGTGTTGGGTTCAAGGGAGATGTTCGGAGTGTAGACGCTAGTGAGTGAAAAATCAAACTCATATTCATGCGTCATAGTTGAACCTATAGGAATGATGAGTTAATAGAAAAGTGATGTTTGTGATCAGCCTATGATTATCTAACGTTTTTATTAGATTTTTATTAACAATGGTTTGTAACAAGAAAGACACTTAACTCACTTATGGTTTTGACATTCTTAGTGGAGTATTACTATTAGGAAAAAGTGGTTTTAAATTTTCATGAGAAAAATTGTTTTCCAGTAGGACAGATCCCAAGGTTCCTTTTCAAAAGGGATCTGGCTAGTACAACTTCTGAGATCCGTAGATCTGTAATTACATAAACAAATTTTATGAAAACATAGGTTTTACAGTTTATATACCACAAAATATGTTTTATCCTACATTTTCTTTTAACATGCATACATGACTTCTAATGAATCACGAAAGAAATAACACAAAGAAAAAAAGATAAACACATAATAACCTAGATAAATTGATTACTAGTAGTATTTCATTTCAACACTAAGAATGATACAAAGGATTGGGTATATAACCCCAATGTAGATTAACAACACAAAGTAAATGTCTTCGTATGTGAACTTCATCATAGGGAACACAAGTGCGATGAGTGTTAAGGCGATGAGCACGAAGGCGATGTAAACCATGTTGAAGATGATTCTTCTTGGTTTCGGTTGAGATGAAATGGAGAGGATGATGAAGTTTTGAGTGAGAGGGAATTTTCGAAATTGGAAATTTTGAAAAAGTGAGGATTAGATAGAGTGTACGACAGTGGGGTTATTTATGGGAAAGGGGGAATTTTTGAAATTCGTGTTTTGTTTTATTATTGGATTAAACGAAATAAAACATAAGTTTTATATACCACAACTTTAGACGAGAAATAAAACACGTATGTGAGAAAAAGAAAGGCTTCCTAATGAAGCTTCATGTAAACCATGTAATTGCAAAAAAGATAATCATATAAATACCTAAATAGGTATACTTAATTATCAAGCAAAGTAAGAAGAAAATCATACCTCTAGCGCACTTAGGAATGTCTTTACAAATGACACAACAAATGTCACTTAGACGATTCCTGCTCCTTTGCATTTAAGATACCTTCTTAAGGAAGGTATTCTTGTTACCAAGCGACTCCTAAAGCTTGGTGGGTATGAGCTTTGACTAATCAACATGACAAAGAAGATTAGTGCAATTAAATGAAAAAGTAAATAAGAAAAATTTTGTTATCAAATCAACATCCAAGCATATAGTTTTCAAAGACATGGTGTTTGTTTTTATGAAAAACTTTCTTTGTAGTTTTCAATTAACCATGGATCGTATCAAGTTTTTAAAGTACAATATACTTCAAGAAACTTGGTAACGAAGCTCTGATGCCAATTGTGGAAAACTAGAAGAGGGGGGTTGAATAGTTTTACCAATTAAAACTTCTTTTTAAACTATTTAGATCGACTTATGCCAATCTATTTAGATGTGTGTGTTGGATGTTGATAAACAAGCATATAAAGATATGTAATGAAAAGATTAGAGTAAGAAGCACAAAACCACAACGCGAGTATTTATAGTGGTTCGGCTACAAGGAGACCTTCCTTGCCCTACTCCACTCCCCGAGTCACCTACTCGAGAGGTCGTAAACACTACACCAATCTCCTTATGGCGGAGAAGCCTTCACAACGTCGCCTACCCTTTTTTCGGTGCAAGGCTAACCACCTGGTTCTTTCACTCCAAGGAGAACCACTCCTACACAACGTGGGCCTACCCTTTATAAGGTACTAGGCTAAGTACCTAGTTCTTTCACTCCAAGGTGAACTACACCTTCACAACGTCGCCTACCCTTTATTAGGTACTAGGCTAAGCACCTAGTTCCATTGCAATGGAGGAACTACTACCACACTACACCAACGACTAATCCCAAAGGAAATCTACTCCTTTACAACATCATCAAGGATATCAATATCCTTGGATCTAATACTAGTCTATCTTGTACATCGAAACACACCATATCAAATGTACATCTAAGGCACCTTTCACTAATGCCTTTGACTAGATCCACAAGACACCTTTCACTAATGTCTTGTGTCTTCACTTCTAAGCACCTTTCACTATTGCTTCTAGTCTTGACTTCTAAGCACCTTTCACTAATGCTTCTTTTCTTGACTTCTAAGCACCTACCACATGTGCTTATCCTATAGACGATAAATATTCTTCACTAATATCTTCGTCTTGACACTTGAGACATCTTTCACAAATGTCTTCAACACTTCTTAGAGAAGAAAGGAATCATCAACAAGAAGACTTCGGTAGCCTTGATGATGAGGAAGCTTGGCAACTCATGGACTTGAGCTTGCTCGACTTCAAAGGTAGTGATCTTTCCTTTAAGAAGAACCTAAAAGATCACACAAAAACAAAACTACAAACATAGATCTCTTGGATCTAAGGTTAGTGAGATTTAACTCAGGGGAGAAAGTGTGTTCGAAAGGGGTGAGAAATAATGAAGAAATGGCTCACTATTTATAGAGGAAAAATTGTACTGTTCCCTGGATCCCACGGATCCTTACCACAAGGGATCCGGCTAGCACAAAGCTAGGGATCTGTGGAACGCTCCCTTTTACCCATGGGTATTTTGGTCATGGGTCATGGGTTGAACCATGGTTTTCTTTCTAGATACAATGTACCTTAAGAATACAATGAACTTGGTTAAGTGGTATAAATAAAACCATGGGTTATGGGTTAATACCATTTGCTCGTTTTTACCTTAGTATATACTTGTTTTTACCCATTTTAGTATGTACTTGTTTTTACCCATTTTAGTATACTTAGTTAAAGTATATGCTAACCCAATATGTAAACACTAGTTGTTGTACATATGTATTACTAAATCATAAAATCACTTATACTTGTTTTAGTGTTTTATGTGAAAATGTGAATATGTTAGAAACTATTAGTTCAAACCATTTACGTATTTTATTTGTTTCGTTAACATGATTTTACGTTTGTTATCAACAAAACATTAGAAGATCGTAAAATATAAATAAACGTTTTTACGGCTTATTTGTATTAACAGTATTTATAGACCATATCTTGGTTACGGCGTAACTAATAAAATAGTTACGCCATAATCATCTAATTCTTCGTAAATTTCACTAGAGCTGCTGGTTATGGCGTAACCTTATAAGTGGTTACGCCGTATCTTCAATAATTCTTGATTAAGCCGTAGTTTATGCACGAGTTACGGCGTAATTATCAGCGGCGCGGAACCTCTTTTGACCTAATATAGTTACGTCGTAATCTTTTGAGAGATTTACGCCGTAATCTTTTGATAAGTTGGCTTTCTGGGTCACGCTTTAGTTACGGCGTAATGTGAGAGATGAGTTACACCGCAACTTCTTCAAAGTGAGCATACTATGAAAAATCTTTAATAATTCTCCAATTCCGCGTCTCTTTAGCTCAAATGCTCGTAATTTACCTGAAAGTATAATATAATAGAAAACATGCGTAAATCTATATAAATGATATAAATTACAAGCATTATCGGGGGAAATTGACACTTAATATTCAGGATAATTTGATGTTATCAAATATCCCCCCACTTGAACTCTACTTGCCCTCAAGTAGATCTTATTAGATAGAATCCTAAAAAGATATCTCCCATAACCTGGAAAATTTAAGTTTACAAATCCCTTATGCTAGAATAAAACAAAGCCGAACACCTCACGAAATGGGAACGAAACACTCAAATCTCTCAACTATTCTAAGTGGCAATTTCGAGGTGGTCACTCAATCGCACAGTCATAGCATGTATTATATCATAAGCTTGGCGGTTACATAAATCTCCACAACTAGAGTTAAGGGCTAAAAAAATTTCGAAGGCAATATGGGTAGACACGACAAAGGTTAAGGGTGACTCGTCATTACTAACATGTCACGGCGAAGTCGACAAAATCAATGATACATGACCAAATCCATGGCCAAGACACCAAAGATTGCTCGCTGCATCACCTAGACACGCTTCATGACTAAAGGGTAGGATAAGACATGGGATATATAAATGGTGTAAAATAAAAATCATGCAGATAGTCTAAATCTATAACCAAGTCATCACCACTTACCGTCCGCCCAAAGTTCAAGCTTTGAAGTTAAGAAACCGGATCATGAAATACTAGGTAGATGTATCATTAGAGGACGTCATGATGGGCACACTACCTTTTCTTCAAATGTTGGCGCAATTGCCAACTCCAATCTTCAAATGTGACCGAGGCGACCACCTCGATACCAAATCTATATAAAGCTCATAACATAGTGCTTATAACATCGAACTTTACAATAAACTAAATAACATAACTATTTTTTATTTTTTATTTTTTTTAATTTTTCAACATAAATATAGCAACTAAACATAACATCCCCCCAATTGAGAAGAACAATGGGAATTCGGGGGGTCTTCAATGATCTTTAAGATTATGTCATCGACGAAAGCGTGATTCCTGAACCTTTCCACTTGAACCTTGAACTTAGGCAAATGATGACTTCCCAATCACAAATAAAGACTACAGGGTAGGCCAAGGTGTATAGGTGTAACGAAACAATATATTGGGTTAAAAAATGAAAGGAATGGCTTAGATGGGTGTATCTAGGGGTATCTTGCACTAAAGGTGAGTGCAACAAAAGGGTTTCACATGGGGGTCGAAAAGTCGAGGTGACTAATTGAAAGACACACAATGGTAGGCTATTTTGGGTGATAATCCTATAATACTGCCTTCTTAAACTGAAAAGTCCAAATACATCGAGCTAACTCAACATACCTCGTCTATGGTCCCGAAATGATGCAAAGGCCAAGTTCTAAAGTTTACAAGCTACCGGCATACTCATAATTTGGTGGATTTGGGGTAAAATATTGGAAACGGATAAAGCTAATCTCACCATATAATATCAAGGGTTGTATGTGCTCCACTAAGGTTTAATCTAGTTAGGGTAAGAAAAACATGTCAAAATTTCAAAAATGGCATTATTTTTCAAAATAAACTAGAAAAACGAGGGCAATATAAAGTTCAAGAGACAATTCTACTCTCGTCCCCTCACTTGAATTGTACAAAGTCCCTTTTGTACTAAGCGTTAAATAAAGGTGAAGAGATAAGTAGAATTAGAACGAGAACTTCCCTGAAATTTGCTCCAAAAAGAAGAAGGCCCACGAAAAAGAGTCGTGCCTTCGTATAAGCATCCATGAGAAAACTTCAATCCCTGAAATCACACTACCGACAAGCATAATTCTAAAAAAAGAATAAATAAAAATGAAAAATAAACCTAACTCACTTTCGTAGGAATCACGGTCACATTTAGCATATGCACCAAGCCTTTTAAACCACTTAGTATCCCAAGTGGACGAGTGAAGTCTCGTCAGGGTTTACAGGGAACACACCCACAAAGTTCATTTAAAATACTAATACAAGGTTACTGTGTTTAATATGAAAGAAGTAATGCACAGGATAGTTATGCCGTAACTCTTATAAGGAGTTACGTCGTAACTGTTATAAGGAGTTACGTCGTAACTAGGCAAAACCTGGCATATGATGCAAGAGTGTAGCTAGGCGTAACCACTGAGATGGAATTACGCCGTAATTGGTAATGCATCCGAAATTCTGATGCAAGGGGTTTGTTACTACAGTAACCACCGAGATGAGTTACCCGTAACTATAGTCGATCAAGATGTTGTAGCAGCAAATTCTCTTCGCTTCTCGCAAAAATGGTTAAAACACAAAACCCAACAGAATTGGAAATAAAACAAAAGAAAGGGATAATTGGGTTGTCTCCTAAAGAGCACTTTTCTTTATTTTACGAGTCTTTAAGTTAGACTCAGAGCCTCGGGGCTTTATGGTGGCCTTTGGACTTGGCCAACTTTTTCCATGTCTTTCATCAAGTTATGCCTCACCCAAGTGACATTTGTGGCAGTGCGGAGGTATTCTTTAGTCTCAATCTTCCGAATTTTGCAAAAATTTTCATCCGGTCCCAAGTGGTATCTAGTAAACTCATATTTTTTTAGCAATAATCAGGGGTGGCCTCTTGTAGGGAATCCCAAGGAGTTTGCACCTCCTTTGCTCATATGCTTTATCATTGGGGTTAGTAAATTCCTCATTTCCTTGCAACACAAGGTAATCTAAAATCCCCTCTATGTCATCGTTTTCAGACTCTGTGCCTTTAAACCATTCCTCGTCGAGCAAATCTTCCACCAGTACACACTTGCATTCTTCCTTCTCATTTCTTACCGACTCTTTGGCATCCTCAATTGTTATATCACTTAAGTTGTTAGGACTCTCGTCGTTCGGATTTTCTTTACTCATGTATTCTTTCCAAATCTTTTACTTTGTTAATGCATCTACTTGTCCATACTTGATCTTTACCCAACTGTCAAATTCCAAGTTGTCTAACCAAGGAAATATTGTTCTTTCCTTATCGTTGGTTGAGGTCCAAAAGAATTCATCCTCTCCCATTCTATTTAAGCTGCTTCCCCCATTACATTTATCGTCATAAGGGTTACATGACGCCCAGAAAATTTCCCCAGGAGATTTTATCTTTCACACCAATGACTTCGAGCTTCATTGTTATCAGTTCTGCTTAAAGGATCTTCCACGCAGTAGATGTCATCATTAACCAATTCCCTTTTTTGAAGATGATCCTTGTAGTCAATCTTGAGCTTCTTAAGAAGATTCGAGTTAATTTTAGCATTCCCGAATTGTATCGCGTACCAATCATCAAATGTCAAATCTCCGAATTTGATATCATGTCTTTCAAGCTCGTGAGAGCACGTCCATTCTTCTTCTTTTAAGCTACCAACACCGTTGCAATACTCGCGGAAAGGGTTGCACATAGGCCATGCTCGTGTGGATTCATCGTCGGTTATGATTATCGGAGTACACCAATGAGTGATAGGCGGCTCCTCTTCTTCCTCGAAGGAGAGTTTTTCCAATCTTTCTTCATCAGTATATGCAGCCTACATAAATTTTTTATTTTTGACCCTATCTTTATCGCTTCCACCATCGCAAATTTAATTTCTAGGGTCACACAAAGCCCATAGATCATACCAGTCCCCCTTAGCTACGGGTATCTTTTTGCACCAGTGATATTTCTTTTTAGATGGGGACAGAGGGCATAAATTAATGTCGTGGGACCATCCGTTAATTACATATGTTCCTGATTCGTCCACGAAATCGTCGCCCATGTATCCCAGTTACGTCGTAGCTGTGATGTTTGGTTGCGTAACTCGCTTGAGTCATCCATATCAATATCTTTCATAACCCCACGATCGCTGTCAAAAACATAGTTACGTCGTAACTCTTCAGATAGGTTACGGCGTAACTCCAACTTGTCGATGGAATTTCCACCATAATCCGTATCTTCAGTGTGAGAATTAGCTTGTATCTTCGAGTCATATTAGCAAAAATGACTTTACATTCCATTGTGGGTTTTGATCCTTCCGGTTTAGTGTTATTCATTCTTACTTTCTCACTAAGATTTTCGACCATGGATTCAAGGTTTTTTAGGGTTGTGTCGTGATTGGAAAGACTTCTGTCAGTGTTTTCCTGGAATTCTTTTAGCCATTCATCTTGTTCGTTTTGTCTTTGGGCTAAACTTTCCAGGAATTTATTTATTGTCTCTTCAAGGTTGGGCTTTCTTTCTCCATAAGGCCCACAGTTGTAATTTCCACGATACCCGTTACTATTTTGATTATCTCCATAAAATGGTCGATTTTCTCCATATTTTGCTTCTTCGATTATGTTTTCTTCGTTAATGTGAGGACAATTCTTGGTGAGATGTCCTCCCCCACAGTTTTCACAACCCACTTGGATGGCATGAACGGTTTCTCTGACTTTGAGCATATCACGACTTAGATTTTCAATTTTGCTAGCAATGGCTGCAATTCCATCAAAACTTCCGCCTTGGTTTCTTTTGCTTCCTCCATCGTGCCATTTATGAGAGTGATCAGCCATTTTTTGAATGGCTTCAATTGCTAAAGTAGGAGTCATGTTCGGGATCGGTCCTTGATAGTCCAAAATCTGTCTTGTAGTCACATTGATTCCTTTGTAGAAGATGTTGACTTTTTGCTGGTTTCAGATCATGTGTAGGGCATTTATAAAGGAGATCGTTGTATCTATCCCAGGCTTGATACAACGTTTCATCGTCTTCTTGCTTGAAATTATGGATTTCCAAGAGCTTGTTAGAAATCTTCGATGGAGGGCAATACCTCTGGATGAAATGCTTCTTTAGTAGAGCTCAAGTATTAACTGACCCGGTGGGTAATCTTTCTATCCATCTTCTGGCAGCCCCAATAAGAGTCATGGGGAATACCCTTAGCATAACAGCGTCATGAGACACACCCGAAATGTTGAAAAGGCTTGCTATGTATAAGACATTTTCAACGTGCTCATACGCATCTTCGTCCCTGTTTCCAGGAAAAGGTTTAGCACGAAGCTCCCTCATAAATTGGTCTTTAATTTTGAAACGGACATCAGCTCCAATTGCCGGGCTTACGAGACCCGGCCTTTTTTCTGCTCTCGTCAACACCAAATATTCCTCAAGAGTGAGGTTATCAATGTTAACGACTTCCATGGTACCTGAAAACTTGAAAAGAGATCGTGAGATTTTGAGAAAATTTTAAAACAAAACGAAAATGAAAGACTTAATAGCAATCCTAATATAACTCCCCGGCAGCGGCGCCAAAAACTTGATGCATGTTTTATCACCGGTTTTAATATTTATAATGTCTTGTTATACCTATGGTCTACCCTAATGCACTAACGGGCAGTGTACCCGGTCGTGTGTAGTGTAGTATTCGGTAAAACCGAGGTCGTCCCAAGAGCTATGTGTGTTGGATTAATACTAAGTCTAGGTGTCACTGATTTTAAGATGATTTAATTAATTAACTAATAAAGCAAATAAAGGCAAAGGTGTAATCAATAGAGGAGAGTGGTGCTAACCTAGTTATTCATCCTAGCTAGTCATGTCTACGTCTAATTACTTCCAATTACTTCAGGTGAGGTCAAAGTCGAGAGGACGGCATTTGGTCAATTCGCCCTAACCTATCAGCAAAGATGCCACCACTGGAGAAGTCTGGTGTCCCCTCATAAGTCCAGTTGTTCCTGGTCCCCTAAGTCGATTCATTAAGTTCTGCTACATTCTAGACTTATAATAGTGAGTGCCCGGGCGTTAGCAACTTAAACACTCACCCCCTAATTCTTAAGTTCATCCAAACGGTAGGTGATCAGTTGGTCAAATCGCACAAGTAGAAAGGGTCGCCAGTTGGTCATATCTTACCATTCGCGTCTCAGTCTACTCACTTAGGGTCAGTTGGTCATATCTCCTAAGCAACTAGCCTCTACCACCATTCAAAACTACCGAAACAAGGGTAGCTACCAATAAACTATGCATGCATACACTTAGAAATAATTATACGGAAGTAATGTAAACGCAAACAAAAAAATTAAGGAATCATAACTAGGCCAGCACCAAGAGGTGCTTAGCCGCTCATATTAACCATACAAATCAATTCAATATTTAATGTTACGAAATACATGAATCAAAAATAAAGAAAAGATAAAATGCTAATGCTTATGGTAGGAGAGTGATTTCTCCCTTGGAGATAGCTCTTTATGCTTCTCTAGACCTGCCTTTGGCTTCTTCCCACATTCTTTGGTTGTCGTGTGTGAAATGGGATGCTTTGAAATGCTGGAAATCGTGGGGTATTTATAGGCCATATCTTGGTTATGGCGTAACTAATAAAATAGTTACGCCGTAATCAGCTAATTCTTTGTAAATTGAACTAGATCTGCTGGTTACGGCGTAACCTTATAAGTGGTTATGCCGTATCTTCAATAATTCTTGGTTATGTCGTAGTTTATGCACGATTTACGGCGTAATTATCAGCGGCGCGGAACCTCTTTTGACCTTATATAGTTACGTCGTAATCTTTTGAGAGAGTTACGCCGTAATCTTATCATAAGTTGGCTTTTTGAGTCACGCTTTAGTTATGGCGTAATGTGAGAGATGAGTTACGTCGTAACTTCTTCAAAGTGAGCATACTATGATAAATCTTTAATAATTCTCCAATTCCACGTCTCTTTAGCTCCAATGCTCGTAATTTACCTGAAAGTGGAATATAATGGAAAACAAGCGTAAATCCATATAAATGATGTAAATTACAAGCATTATCGGGGGAAATTGACACTTAATATTCAGGATAATTTGATGTTATCAACAAGCGTAGCGGAAGATACAGGTGTGTGGAGTTCATGAAGTAAATTCCGTAACCAACAAGTCTCATCAACAGCATTGGCAACCCCACGGTACTCTGCTTCTGCACTAGAGCGAGAAAGCGTCGGTTGATGCTTAGAGGACCATGAGAGTAAGTTGTTGCAAAGAAATACACAATACCCAGAAGTCAATCTTCTAGTGGTGGGACAACCCCCCCAATCCGCATCTGAATAAGCAACCAATGATGTAGTAGAAGATGAAAACAACTTTAGCCCATGGTCTAAGGTACTCCGAACATACCACAAAATCCGTTTGAGAGCCGATAAATGGGGCTCTCGAGGGTCGTGCATATGTAGACAAACCTGCTGAACAGCATAAGATATATCTGGGCGAGTAAATGTGAGATACTAAAGAGATCCTGCAAGGATACGATATAAAGTAGGATCAGATACTGGATCACCATCATCCCCGCTTTAGACTTAGTGTCAATAGGAGTCCGACTGGGATTACAATTAATCATGTGAGATCTCTCCAAAACTTTAATAGCAATTTTCTTCTGAGATAAAAATAGCCCTGAGGAATCACGCGAAACAAAGATACCCAAAAAATAATTAAGCGGACCTAGATTTGTCATAGCAAACTCTTGGTGTAAGGATCCAATTATCTGCTGCAACAAACTCTCAGAAGAAGCGGTGAGAACAATATCATCTACATATAATAACAGGTAAGCAATATATGTCCCCTTTTTGTATATAAATAATGATGTGTCACATCGACTATGAGAAAACCCAACCCGGGTAATGAAATATGCAATTTGCTAAAACAAGGCTCTAGGGGCCTGTTTCAGTCCATATAGAGACCGTTGTAATAAACACACATAATCAGGATGCTCAGAATCTCGAAACCCTGGAGGCTGATACATATAAACTGTCTCAGATAAGTCACCATGTAAAAAAGCATTCTTGACATCAAGCTGATGAATCGGCCAATGTCGAGAAGCGGCTAAGCTTAGAACAGTCCAAATAGTACCCTGCTTGACCACCGGACTGAAGGTCTCATCGACATTAACCCCTTCTAATTGATTACTGCCATTTGCTACAAGATGGGCCTTGTAGTGGCTAAGAGTGCCATCAGCCAAATACTTGTGGAAAGAGCCACATAGACCGGATGACGGTTGTGTCTGTGGGTTTAGGTACGAGAGTCCAAGTTCTGTTCTTAATAAGTGCAGTGTATTCGTCACGCATAACATTTTGCCAATTTGGATCAGTAGACGCATCACGATAGGTTTTTGGTAATGGTGAAATGGAAGACACATGCATATTGAGATTCTCAGTGGGACGATTAGTCCCAACACGGAATCGTGTGACCATGTGATGAATAAAGGTGGGGTTTGGGTTGTGAGGAGGGTTTGGAATAATGTGTTGATGTTGGTTCGTTGGTGGTGATAAATTTGGTGTATGTTGTTGGGTGTCTGGTGTTGGTGATGGTGTCGGGTCTTCTGTTGCAAAAGATGTTGGTCTCAGATGGTGACTGGTGGGAGTAGATGGTTCATTTGTGGGGTGAGTAGGTTTTTCAATAGGGGCACGTGGAATAAATGGAGGGTTTATATCAGGTGAGTCATCTAAGAAATTGTATTTGAGTGCAGATGTTGGTTTAGAAGTGCCATATGGGAAGGTAGTTTCGTCAAAAGTTACATGGCGAGAGATGATGATTTTATCTGTGTTTAATTCAAGACAACAATATCCACGGTGATTTTAGGCTTGACCTAAATATATGGAGGGTGTGGAACGAGGGTCAAGTTTGTGATTTGGATATAGGTGAGGGTAACATAGGCAGCCAAATGTGCGTGAAAGGCTGTAATCTTAATCTGGGTTTTGGCCAAACACATTCAATGTATAGGCAATCAAGAGAAAACACGGTCAATTACATTGTATTATATATGTAGGGTGCTCATTGTCAATGTATAGGCAATTAAGAGAAAACACAATCAATTACATTATGATGATTACGTGAATCATGTTGAGATATTTGGTCTAACAATGAGTGTTAAATAAGGTAAATGCCTACAATCATTCCTACAATCAAGCAATCACAATCAATTACATTATGATGATTACGTGAATCATGTTGAGATATTTGGTCTAACAACCATATGTAAGTTTGAATATCCTCTCTGCAACCCAATTGGAATCACAAGGTCTGGATTTGACATTAAAAGGGAATAGATGCAAACCTGTACCCATGTTCAAAAATCCATCTGACTGTTTTTTTTTAATCAAAATAAGATGAATCAGAAGTAGAACAAGTATATGGAAGATTTTTTCAAACTACTTGATGAAAGTTCTCACCACAAGGAAGAGAAGACAGTAAAAGATGATGCTTTGTCTCAGAGATGCTACAAATGTCAAGAAACTGGACACTATGCTTATGCATGTCCACTCAAAGTATCAGCAGATGGAACAATACCACATGAAGAAGATTATATCTATATGAAAGGTGTATATTATCCAACACAAATCACATCCTTTAATGATTATGTTGCATTCCTTGATTTATTAAAAAATGATCATATTATAAGGTTGTGTTTTTTTCCCCTTAGCTAAGGGAGTGGGTCCACATAACATTTAATAATATTTCATTTTAAGTAGGACCTACTAATATTCCCTTACTTCCTCTATATACACAAGCCAAAAAATAATAACCTCTTCCCATTAAGATGCTAATATAGATGTGGACCCCACTATTCCTTCCCCATATGAAAAAAAAGAAACAACCCCTAAGTCAAGAATGGGACAGTTTTAGAGAAAGATTTAACAAGGTCATTAAATGGTTTTATGCTGTTTATCTCAAAAGAAACTTACGAGGCCCCATACCCCCCATAATCCATGGTATAGAGACTCATCTAATGGATCTTTATAAGCTTGTTGAAACCGTAGGTGGATACCTAAGTGTAATTTTTACAAATGACTTTGGATATATTGCTGAAATACTTGGCCTATCAAAAGAACATGGTGAAGAGATTAAGAATTGCTACAATCAATGCTTGGATGTTTTCAAGTGTTATTACAACACTTTCAGGGTCTTACAAATTGAAACAGAATGACTTGTTTCAAATGGCAAAATGAACTGCTATGGAGAAAGAATGAATCCAAAGGAAAGAACCCAATGGCATGAACAGACAAGGAGAAATGAAGATTGAGGATTTGGGAATCAAGCTAGAAGATCTCAATGACAAGTATCAAGCAATTCAGATGAACACTCAAAATAAATTTGAGACAGGAAGCACAAGCAAGATCAAGAAGGAGGAAGGGGACATAGACAACAATACCACTGATGATCATCATCAGTTGATTACACCAAGGCAAAAGGAAAATATCAAGACAGAATTAAGATCATTTGATCTTATGGTGGAGTGTTGGATTTATAAGATCAAATTCCATTCTTAATTCATGTTTATATTAGACAACTATACTACTTAGTATATGTATTCTATTTAGCAGCCATGATCTTATATGATCATGTGATGGCATAAGACACTTAGTTTGGGACCATAGCCCAAAAAACATTAGTTACTTATTCTAGTTTGGTCGGATTGACAGTTATTATAGTTAAGGAAACAGTTTATGACGGTTACTTTTAAAGGCTTGTGTCTGTTGGTTCAATTGAACCATCACACCCCTTAATGTCATACCTGTTCACTTACTATATATATGACTTTGTATTTGACAGTTATCATCAATTCATAATACAGTTAAATTTCATTTATCATTCCCTCCATATTTCATTTTTACTGCACAAAACATTTCTGCACAACATTTGCCTCATCACAGTTAACCTTTGCATACCACAATGGTCAATACAAACTCACTGATAGAAAGCAAATGGGAAAATCAGTTTGGAAGGTCTGTTGCCAATTCTAAAAGAATAGAAGACTTATGAGTCTAATCCCTCCAAATACTGGATATACTATTTCTAGTTGTCCCCTCTGCCTAATCCCTCGTTCACGATTAGGCGTAATCCTACAGCTAATATTACCTGGTGCATAGTTATTGAACTGGATTAGGAAGAAAACAAAAGCATACGATTACACCACAATATAAATATATAAAGATTCATTATTCAGAAAATCAGTTATCAGTCACACTATACCCAAGTGCTAGAACAATGTTATCTTCTGGTCAGATATCAAAATTCTCAATGTAACGCAAAAATGCAATAAATGTAAGAACCTATAAACAACAAACCAACTTTTAGGAGGTCTTTTGTATCGCCTTTTGAAAGTCCTTATATGGTTATTGTGTTTTGAAGTCATACATAATCAGCTTCCAGTAGTGTTTATGATTATTAACGGGTCATGATCCCATAATGTTCCAAAAGAGACACAATCACTTGATTTACTACAGTTAAACAATCACTCAAACACACGATATTAGATGAAAACATGTTATGTAAGAAACAATAATATGATAGATTATGATCATGTCAAACCTAGTGCGGATACTATAAAATTAGTCTTCACACAGTTCCAACAATAACACCCGAACAACATTACACCTTCACGTTCCAAATATGCCTTCGTCACAATTCAACTATCCATACCACCACTAAATCATCCACAAAATTATACTTGATAATATATTGTGGACTTGCGAGTATGGACATTTCCATCTATTTGTTAATATCATGATAACAGAATTTAAAGACATCTAGATCTCCTTTTGTTAGCCTTAATAGAAAGTCATGGTCATTCACGATTAGGAACTTTGTAACGTGTCTTAAATATTGTAATAGAATAATAAATGGGCTCGTGGATTGGGCTAAGCTAATAGGTTAGTGGTTATGTTAAGCTAGTCCTTATATAAGTTGCAATCCAATCCAAGTCCAAAACGATCCCATGCCAAGCCCATTATGGCATTTTACTTGTACTATAAATACACCTCAAATGACACATTTGAGGTGTGTGCTTGAGTATGTAAGTGTGTGTTTTTCTTATGGAATAAAAGTTATCTTTTCATCTCTCTAGTTTCTATATAAAACGCATACATCTCTTGTACCACCAAATCGTGCTTCATTTATACGTGTGTTAAGGTTGATATTCCAGGTCCTACAATTGGTATCAATCACCTAACAATGATTTAGGAGTGTGTGGAAATCATTTTTTGTTGAAACTTTTCATAAAAGTTGCTTTTTTTATTAAAAACGTGTGCTTTCTTCAAAAAGTTTTGATTTTTACGTGTTTTCTAGGTTAAAGTTGTTGTTTTTATTGATCTTTAAGTGCTTTAGAAGAAGTTTTCACAGAATAAATCATTTGGAATCGTGTTTTTGGGTGAAAAACGTATTTTGCAAAAATCTTGTCTCTTTACGAATAAGCTTACGAGTAAGAAAGTCAAAACCCTTATTTTACGAATAAGGTTGGTCGGAACCCTGATCTTATGAATGACTTTACATGTAAGAGTGAAGTTTACGAAAAAGCTTTACAAATAAGCTCTTGGTGAAGATTCTTCGTGCATCAAGGATTACTCAGTACTTCCCTAGCTTGGATACGTTTGTGGAATACTTCGACTTGTGAAATCTCGCTAGCTTGGACAAGTTAGTAAGATACTATTGAAAATCTTACGAGTAAACACAGTTTTTACGAATAATATTCAATTCTTACGAGTAAGCACAATTTTTACGAATAAGATTCAATTCTTACGAGTTAGGAAAGTTTTTTACGAATAAGACCCAAATCTTACGAGTAAGGACAGACTTTACGAATAAGACCCAAATCTTATGAGTAAGGACTAAGTATTTGTTATAGGTTAAGTCGGCTAAATACAAATATTAAAACTTGAATTCACAAATAGACCTAAACTAAACGACACATCACATATTCATACGATAAATACATGGAAGTGTAGAACCGAAGGCAAAACTACAAACGTTGAATAAAAATAAACGAAGAATGAGTTGTATACAGCAAGCCACATACGACCCATTTTCCATCTCAAATCCACCACCAAAGCTTTTGTATAAATTGACTAAATTGAATTGAATACATATTCTTAGTATTTAATATGTATGTACATGGGCTTTTAAAATACAAAGGTATAGAAGAAATGATATACCTTTAGAAAACAAAGGTAAAAACATGAGAAACCATTGTTGCACGAAACTGTGAATAGGATGAAGATGGTAAAGCCACTGTTAAACCCCGTAATAGAATAGGTTATTTTTTGTTTATACATATGTAAGTCCTTCCATGTGTTACACTGTCGACATAAAAGTAATAAAAGTAATATGAACAAAGATACTTTTGATTACCTAGTATTAGAGCAAGGGGTATGGCAACTTGCCCAATTCTCTTTATTTGGGCCTCACGTGTGCCACCTCACTTCCACATCACTCCAACACACTAACTAAAAAATACCCCCAATCACAACTTACTCACTTCTTTTCATTTGGGCCACACCCACCCTCATTTTATTTCTTTTCCATATTTTCCAAACACAATTAAATTCATTTCATTCAATTAAAATAAAAATACAACTACAATAAAAAACACAATTAATTACTTTCGACCCTCTTCATCCTCCTCCACCTCCTCGTCGTCGCGTCCAAGTTTACAACAGCCTTCTTTTTTTTTTTCTTTTTCTTCAAAAGGTAACTTTTTTTATTACTATAATTACTTTTTGTATTCAAACGGTAACTTTTTTTTTTTTTTTTTTTTTCTCATTTTCAAACCTTAATAATACCCCCATTTCTCTATAAATAATACCCATTTTTTACCAAAACATTCACACTTCTCATTCACAACCAAAAATATATTATCATCATCATCTTAATCCACAACCAAAAATGTCCCAAGATCCCAACGAGATGTCATTTATGAATCTCCTCAACTCGTCTTCGTCAAACCCGTCCACCCCATCGTCTCAAAGCTCAAGCACTTCTTCGCAAGTTGGATTCAAGCTTTTCAATATCCAAGACAATCACCACCACAATTCTATCAATCACAACCACAATTTTATCCCTCACAACCATCACAACCGCAATTTTATCCGTCACAACCATCACAAACGCAATTTTATCCGTCACAAGCACCACCAACGCAATTCTACGCTTCACAACAACATTACTTTGAATCACAATTCAAAGTGCCTCAACCACCACCAACCGAAACACGTGAAGAACGTCGTCAAGGAAAAAAACCGGCCAAAGCGACAAAGAAAAAAAAAAGAAGGCCGTTGTAAACTTGGACGCGACGAGGAGGAGGAGGAGGAGGATGAAGAGGGTCGAAAGTAATTAATTGTGTTTTTTATTGTAGTTGTATTTTTATTTTAATTGAATGAAATGAATTTAATTGTGTTTGGAAAATATGTAAAAGAAATAAAATGAGGTTGGGTGGGGCCCAAATGAAGATAAATGAGTAAGTTGTGATTAGGGGGTATTTTTTAGTTAGTGTGTTGGAGTGATGTGGAGATGAGGTGGCACACGTGAAGACCAAATGAAGAGAATTGGGCAAGTTGCCATACCCTTTGCTCTTAACTATGGTGTTGACGTGATCAACTGTTCATGTATCGAAGTCTTTGATCAACATTCATGTACAATCGACCACCCAATGTATTCCTTCTTTCACAACTTGCATCTTACATATTAGAGACAACTTTTGCAACAATATCAGTTTTTTTTTTTTTTTTTTTTTTTTTAATGTTAAGTTTTTCTTCTACTTGTTTACATCTATTCCATACTCAAAAAATTAGTTTATTGACCGTTTATTTAATGTTTGTAGGTAAGTAAATATCAAAAGATAATGAATATGTATAAATACGTTTTGATCGTTCCCATTTATACTAAACATCAAAAGAAGAGAGGAATTTTCAAATGCTTACTCTTATTTTGATGCTTACCAAGAGATAAATCCCCACCATCTATTTAGTTTGATCTAATGGTGAGGATTAACCTAAGATTTAATATGTCTAAACCTAAGTCCATCTCTTTTTCTTGTCTTTTTGTTTTTTTTTTCCTTTCTTTTTTTTCTTTCTTTCTTTCTTTTTTTTGTTTTTTTGTTTTTTAATTATTCACGTTTTTATAATCGTTTTTTTTTTAATAAACGTTTTTGTTAATATTCACGTTCAATTTTTTCAAAATTCGCATTTTTTAATATTCACGTTTTCTTTCGTTTGTTTTTTTTTAATTCACTTTATTTACGCTTTTTTAATTGCGTTTTTTTCTTCCTTTCATATTCCCGTTTCAATACATTTTCATCTATATTTCGTCCGTTTTCATACGTTTTACCCGATTTCATACGTTTTTGTCCGTTTTCATACATTTTGTCCGTTTTTCGCTTTTCTTACGTTTTCTTCCATTATTCATACGTTTTCGTCCGTTTTCATACGTGTTTTTACGTTTTCATACATTTTCGATCCGTTTTCATACGTTTTCGTCCGTTATTAAATGTTTTCGGCCGTTTTTAAACGTTTTCATACGTTTCTGAATATCACAAGTGATATTTTGAATAGTACAAGTGATATTCTGAATAGCACAAGTGATATTCTGAATATCACAAATGATACTGTGAATATCGCAAGTGATGCTATGTGATATTCTGAATACCACAAGTGATTTTCAACTAATGTTTTGTAACATGAAAATCATACGTGATATTCAAAATATCACACAGTGATATCAAGAAAATCACAAGTGATATTGATAATATCGCAAAGTGATATTCATACTATCGCAAAGTGATATTCAGAATATCGCAAACTCATATTCAGAATATCACAAAATGATATTTATAATATCACAGAGTGATATTCAGAATATCACAGAGTGATATTCAAAATATCACAGAGTGACATTCACACAATCACAAGTGATATTCAGAATATCACAACGTGATATTCAGAAAATCACAAAGTGATATTAACAAAATATCACTTGTGTTTTTCAGAATATCACAAAGTGATATTCAGATAATCACAAGTGATATTCTGAATATCACAGAAATCACTTGTGATAGTCAGAAAAGTATGAAAACGAACGGAAACTTAAGAAAATGGACGAAAACGTAAGAATACGGACGAATTCGTATGAAAACAGGCGAAAACGTATGAAAGAGTAAAAACACGTATGAAAACGTATGAAAAATGGATGAAAATGAAAGAAAAATGATGAAAACGGGCGAAAACGTAAGAAAACGGATAAGCACGTATGAAAACAGATGAAAACGTGTGAAATCGAAGAAAAAAAACACGAATAAAAAACGCGAAATTATTTAAAAAAAAACGTTAATTAAGAAAAAACTTCAATAAGAAAAAGAAAAAAAACAAAAAAAAAAATGAATAAAAAAGAAAGACAAAAAGAAAAGAAAAAAAAACATGGGCTTAGGTTTATCTACTAAATCTTAGGTTAATACTCACTATTAGATCAAACTAGATGGATGGTGAAAATTTGTCCCTTGGTAAGCATGAATTTATGAGTAAGCAAAATAAAGTGTCTCGAAAAGAAGATTAGCAAGAAGTGTATTAATACTTGATTGATGACGGTAACTAATTTTGCTTCTCCAACTTATCCACGTTACATTTTCCCTCATATTCAACAAATAGCAAATAGCTTTCTTAAACCTACACGAACAAACATGGTAAGCTTATTAATTGATAGCTTAATATGAAAGAAGATGTTGAAACCCAAAAAGACTTCTCATTTAATTTAAGACCTGTGTAATATACAATTTTCTTATTTTTCCCCTTCATTTATTTAGATTTAAATATAACAAAGAAAAGCAATATTAAGCATTATAGTATAATGGGTTTTGCTAACATTTGCTCACTTGGCATATATTAACGTGTTAATAAAAGAATATAATAATATATAAGTTTATTTAATTTGTATTTACTGAATTAAAAAAAAGTTTGTGTTTATTAACTACCCGCTAACTTGGCAGTGCCAAGTGGGCACTTGTTAGCAAAACCTTACTATAAGTAATATGAAATTTGCATAGTTATGAACGCTATACATAACTTGTTATCAGTGTGTCCTTAATAATTTAATGAACTTGCATCATAAGTTGCCATTCATGATTGGTTTGAATTTATTAACTGAAAGTAACAATGGCATGTAGCAACTAAATTGGTTCAAGGTGGTTTTTATCTTCGTATGAACGTATTCAAGCATGTTAGATAATATAACAATTTGAGGATTCGTATAAAAAACGCTGGTAAAAAAAACCACGCACATTATAGTGAAGTAAGGATGTATAAAGTACTATGTCAAAGAGTCACAACTGTGATTGTGTGTACTTCTTGCAAAGTAAAGATATAATCAAAAGAGTGAATTACATAATTGGTCATTGTGGTTTGTTGAAAATTTCAGAAAATGTCGTTGTGTTTTGTTTTCAGTGCGTTTCGTCCCTATGGTTTACAAATCTTACGGATTTTGTCCCTCGTCCAAAAATGTCCGTTAAGTGTCTTGCGCCGTTAGTCCTTCGTTAGTGCAGTCCGTTAAGTGTTTTGCACTGTTAGTCATTCGTTAATAAATTTTGCACCGTTAGTCCTTATTTTTTAAAATATAGTTTTCCCCGATTAGTCCTTCCGTAATAACCGCTTTTATCCATTTTCGCTCGCTTTTATCCGCTTCCCCGTTTTTTTACGCTTTCGTCCGTTTTCTTTCGTTTTATATAGTTTTTGTCCACTTTTCTTACGTTTTTATCGGTTTTCATCCGTTTTCTTCGCTTTTCTTACGCTTTTCTTAATTTTTGTCCGTTTTCTTATGTTTTGTCTTTTCTTTCGCTTTGTCCGTTGTTCTTACGTTGTGTCCGTTTTTCGTACGTTTTTATCGGTTTTTCTTACGTTTTTGTCCGTTTAAAAAAAAATTTGAATAAAAAAAATATTTTTCAAAATATATATATATATTTTTAAAATATGTCCGTTTTTTCAATATTTTTCGGGAAATTATTTTCAAATATTTTTTTAAACGGACAAAAATATTTTCCGAAAAAAAAATGGTAAAAAAAATTTCCGAAAAATATTTTTTTTCAAATATATTTTTTTAAAAAAATCTTAAAAAATTTCCGAAAAATATTGAAAAAAAACGGACATATTTTTAAAAAAATATATTTTTTGAAAAATATATTTTTTATTCAATTTTTTTTTAAACAGACAAAAACGTAAGAAAAACCGATAAAACCGTACGAAAAACGTACAAAAACGGATGAAAACCGATAAAAACGAAAGAAAACGGACAAAAACGGGTGAAAACTATTATTAACGGAGGGACTAATTGGGGAAAACTATATTTTAAAAAATAAGGACTAACGGTGCAAAATTTATTAACGAAGGACTAACAGTGCAAAACACTTAACGGACTGCACTAACGAAGGACTAACAGCGCAAGACACTTAACGGAAATTTTTGGACGAGGGACAAAATCCGTAAGATTTGTAAACCACAGGGACGAAACGCACTGAAAAAAAAGCACAGGGACATTTTCTGCGATTTTCAACAAACCACAAGGACCAATTATGTAATTCACTCTAATCAAAACTTTATCCACGAATAACAAAAATGTTGATCATGACTCTCTAATGTGAATTTTGAACAAAATATCAAAAAGCTTATAGAGCTTGCTTCTCACCTACTCGCTAAAAAATTTACCGTATAAATACATATACATTTGACAATACACCTTATGAATGAAATATTTTCTTTTTGAGAAAATTCACAATTACAAACGATGACATCATAATTGTGTAGGTGCATTGCAACATATGATCATTAGCTGCCATATCATCAAAATCATTTCTGCAATCCAAGTAACAAAAAACCACTTCATAAGGTCAAAATTAAACCACAGAAGTAATGCCTAACCATTTTAATCGAAATGGTTTGACTGCTTCTTAGATCATGGATTCGAGCTAAATTCACATTTGAGGACCTAACTTCAAAGATTTTTGTACTTTTTTCTCACTTCAAAAGCTTCATATGCCACTAGTTTCTTCACTTCATTTGCATAATTGCTTGCAACAAACCATTTAGTAGAATGGGTTGAAAAACCTTATTCAATAAAGAAATAAGTTTATAGATTTGGACCCATTTTCCAATCTTCAAGCTTAGAAAAAATTAATAGAGTTAGAGCCATTTTCTTTAGCTTGTTCATAGGTTTTGTGACTCGATTTGAGAAGATTAGTTTTACTAACCTAATAAAGAGAATGTACAATCAAATTAGTATGTCACTTTCTAGTTTAACGTAGTTACAGACATACAGATTAAAGTTACAACATATTTCCTTATAATGGGTTGAGTCATTAGTACGTCACATTCTTACAGTTAACACTTTGGACATTTGTGTCAATTCATTAGGCTTTCAACTAAAAATATTTAACCTGATGCAACTTATTAAGTAAATCAATTCCAGGATGATCCGATAGCCGCTGCGGGTTGTTTACTGTTGTATCAGTATACCATGTGACTGGACATAGCTTAGGAAGATGGTCCATGAGCCATGAAAACACGAACCACACTTCACAGATTACTAACATTAGCCATAGCCAAATCGCGTACAGGTTGAGATGTAAGATCCTCAATGTTAGACATAATCCAAGAGCCGCTAGCCGGGGAACAATCAATAACCCTGCAAGTCACCAAAGTTACCAAATAAAAACAAAAATCTAAAACTCTGAAATATCGATGTGCTAAATAAATGGTTGTAGCAGAACACATGATTTTGAGTAAACTGATGTCAAGTTGGGTTGCAAACATAACTATTCCATTATATCACTAGTTAGTGTGCATTGCTATTCTATAAATATGGCCAAAACCTATGAAATCACAAGCAAATCACCCAATCTTTGCATTGCTATGTTCAATTTGTTATGACGGATGACATCGTAGATGTGATATGAAACAAAAAGAAGGGCCTTAACTGCAAAGCATGCTCATTAATCCAAGCAAAGTAGCTTCCGAACCTCAGCTTACAAAACGAGGTTATTTTGCAAAATGCATTGCTATTATATAAATTTTGCCTAAACTAGATGCCAGCAATTGCCACTGATAACACTGATTAAAGTTCATGTAATCTTATAACTTAATCAATTGAGATGAACTTCACCCTCCATAGTATATATTTAACGCGCTCATTTCTCATGGAAGCGATCTAATGATTGGTCAATAATTGTGGGTTTGTCAAGTATCAACCCAGCGACCTGTACTAATATTGACATGTTTAACCCAAAACCATGTTGACCCGTTGCACAACCCACCCATATTCCACATGTAATGGGATCATGTTATTTTACTTCCGAGTGTCTCTCTTCTTGTAGCAGATGAAGATAGAAGTCACATGAATTAATTTCTTTTTAACCGAATTATTCTTACAAAAAATGAGCATGAAAGAAATTGGGTTATTAGGGACTTCAAATCTTGGTAAAGTAATATTCTGGCAAGCAAAATCTCCCTCACATGCAGTCAAAACTATAATACCTGCAAAAATGGACAAAAGCTTATTAGAAGTTGATCTTTTATTGAATTTATAAAATGACAAAAGTGTTGGCAACAAACAACCTATCACCTCCATCGATCAGACTCATGCTGGCCATCGCAGGTTTATCATTCTTCTGCTACACATAAAATATGATATTACTTAGTTAGGGGGTATGGACTTAAGATGGTCGTGGGAGGAGGATGAGGTGGTTAAAATTATGAAATCTTATATGCATGAATTAAAAGTTTATGTTGTATTCATTAAAATACAGTTTAACCATTGTTCGAACAGTCACCATTGTGACCTGTTTAACAAACAAAAAAAACCTAATTGAGCCTATTCACGCGCAAAAAGGAAGACAAAACCCAAACCACAAGTAATTCCACTTCCTACTATAGTTGTTAATGTGAAAATAAAACCATAGAGCCTCGTAAATAATAAGCTAATATCCTAAAAACTACCCAAAAAACTACAACATCAACCACTTTTAGGCTTTTAGCTACAGACAGTGTTGTCGCCCGAAGTGGCACTTTGTTGTCGCTAATGCTTTTGGCGACAGCGTGTTTGTCGCCTATAGACCGTTGAAGAAAGTTTTTGTGACAACAATTCTATACTTTTGGCGACATTGTGTGGGACCCGTTAATTTTCAACAAAAAACCTTACCCAAAATGGGACCCTCACGTTTTAGCGACAACCAGCGTTGTCATTAAAAAAATTTCATAATTTATTTTTTATAAATTATTTTTTATTAAATAAATATTAATAATTAAAATAAAGTTTTTTTTTTTTCTAAAAAAGGGGCTTGTCAATTTTCTGGTGGTTTTAGCAACAACAGGTGGGACTTTTATCGACAGCCTTCGTCGCTAAAGACGTCTGCACAGCCAAAAATATATTGCAAATTTTTTTCAGAAAAATTCTACCAAAACCAAATTTATTAATAACCAAAAACTAGGATACAAAATGCACGTCCACTGATTCATTACAAAACAAAGAAATGAAGGCACACTATTCAAAATACAACGATACAATCAAGCTAAAAGCTAAAACACATATCCATGTATCCACATCATAACTTGAGGAGCACATCTCGTATAGAATTCTTAACAAGAAGTGGAAGTCCCTCCGTTGCTCTTACACCAACACAAACCTTCAACTATAAATCTCTACAAAAACAATACTTGATAACTTAAACTTTAAACCAAACAAAAACAGTACTCAATAACTTAAACTTTATACTAAACAAGAACAATAATACTCAAAACAAACTGTATACATACATTATAGAACCGGCTACAGTGATAAACCTTGCAAGTTAGAAGAAACAATACCTTGTGAAGGTGGAAGCTTATAATGTCTACGACGATAGTAAGATCACTTGGCAAACCTGCATTACAAAACCTGTCACAGTTAAACCAAAGATTTCCATGAATTAGATAGTAGATGTAGCTATCACCAACACCCTCATCATTGTTTGGAGCATATTCGGCTAGTTTGGTTAATATATCCATCAACCAAATTCACATACTTATCCAAATTTTAATAAATATATATACCAATAGTTTTTCAATTATGAAGTAAACTAAACTAAATGAGTGGACTGTATATATATTATTGAAAGGGAATTTGGAAAAAGGTCAACAATAAATCAGTGGACTGTATTCTATATCTATACATACATATATATGAGACTACACATGCCACATCATTAATGCTTCCTAGGCATTTTAATGTTGACATGGCGCATCTTATGATGAGGTGGAAATGCCACCATGGCACTACATCCGGTTACATAATAAATAAAAAATTTGTAGCAAGCAAGATTCGAACATGGGTCCAAATATTCAAAGCCAAACGCCTCAACCACTGAGGCAATCCACATATTTGTGTATTATCTTCTACTTCTAACGTAATATACTTCAATTTGTAGTCACATATCCAGCTTTTACACTAAAAATTCAATGCCTGTCAAATGTTCTTCATAACCTCCCCTTTTCAATCTTATTCCAAAATCTTATAAAAACAAGAAAACACATATTTTTAACAAAACACATATTTTTAACAAAACACATATTTTAATTCAAAAATAGATTGAGTTAATCCATGTTTAAATTTCTTTTTTTTTTTGGGTCATTCGTCATAATCAACAACAATGGCAGCCTCAGCCTCAATGCAAAGTCATTAGTGTGAAACCAAGGTTTGTTTGATTTCAATTTTTTTTTTCAATTGAATTTAAAATTTATTTGTGTTAACCGATTTAGTTTTTAAATTTTGTTATGCTTGATTGAATTAGGCTAGCTGATTAAATGCCATATAATGAATTTGGGATTAGTTTGTGTTTACATTTTTGTTATGCTTCATGGGTAGTTAAAGAAAATTATTGCTATGATTTTGTATAACTGAATAAAACTGGATCAGGATCAGGTAGTTGAAAAAAATTATTGCTATGATTTTGTTATTGCTATGATTTTCAAATGATAAGTCTCCAAATTATTAGCTAATTTATGTGGTTTTTTTTACATATAGAACGATCGCCAAATAGTTTTTGGTGACGGAGGTTTCAAATCAAAGGTATGTAGTTCGTAACCTTTTTGTTTACTTATTTTTCTCATGAACAATTCTCAAGGATCTATGTTATTGATTTATTTATTTATTCCATTAAGAAAGTTTATACAAATTTAGTTACGACATCCATTTTTTGAAAAAAGATCAAAACTTGAGTAACATTTTTTTTATCACCAACTATTTGATAAAATCAGTACGTAGGTTGGATAAGTCACATGTTATCAAGCTAATTAGCGTGTTTGTTTATGTAGGTTCGAGAATGCTATTCTCTTGAGTACGAAGACAAGTGTGAAATGGAAGAGCTTATTTGCAGTGGAGCAAATGAGTGGCGTTGAAAAGTCTCATTACAAGTATGCATAATAAGGGTAAGCCTTTGGATTTCGTGTTGTTCTTGAATTAAGTCGTCGTTTACAAAGGTATTATTTTTGTTTATTACTATAATTATGTAGTTTATGATTGAAAAGAATATAAATATTTTATTGATATAAAGAAGAAAAAGTTACTAATGCTAATGAATGCGTTGTTTCATGGCAGATTGGTATATTGCCAATTTAAAGAATGAAACTGAGAATGCTTGTTTTTTCTTGCTTGATGTAATAACTTTTGAAGGACATAAATGGTCCACTTAATGAAGGAGTTCTAATGGAGACAGAAAACCTGTAGCTGAGGCCACTTGCAAACTCATGTCTAGACTGTCACATTTTGGCTAAGGTTTTACTACATTTGAATTTCTCCATTCGGGTCCATGTTTAAGCTTAAAAAAACAAAGTCTAAAGTAGTATCTATTAAAAGACAAAACAGAATGTTGTTAAGCACATACCTAACTTTCCAATTGGTTGGTATTGAATTCTTTGTTTTCATTTAATAGGTCTACTGTTAGGAGCAATGTCACAACAAGTTTTGGTGCTTTTTTGTTCACTTGGAGATCAGCTTCTTAACCTATGGATCATATTTATAAAATTTCATGGGTTTGCTTCTATCACCCTTACTGTGACAAATGAGGACATTTTAATCAAAAGCTTGAATTTGTTGCTGCAAATTATTTCGTTTCCTACTGTTGTAAAACGGCTTCAGGAAATAGTGTTTGGATTTGCTTATGTAGTGCAAATAGAAGAATAGTAGGCACATAGTGTTGGAGTGGCTTATGTAGTGAAAATAAAAGAACTGTAGGCACATAATTTTGTTAAATGTAGTGCAAATAAAAAAATATAAGGTACATAGTGTTTAAGTGGCTATTTTTTCATGTTTTAGCTTTCTGAAGTTGGTATTGTAAATCTACGAAAGCTGTGAAGAAATAAGCGTAAATATGTAGACCTATCTTTGGATGTTAAAAATTGAATACCTTGGCAGCTAAATGTTTTTACTATTTGAAATTATTTCATTCTGATTGCTTTGTATGCAAAACCATAAATCTAACCCTAATAATCTTCATAGTTGCTCTATCATATCATGTTTATGTCAAATATTTAAATTCAGTTTTATTGCTATGTTTTAAACGATTCAATCCCACAACAAAACAATTTCCTTTATGCGAACATCCTTTGTGCGCTTCTTTAGGTAGTCCCTTTTTGGAATATGTTACTGATCTTTTCCTCCACTTTTACATGTTTGAATGATGAGTGTTGAATAAAATTTTATATTCAACTTGATCTTATTTTCTATCCAACAATCATATAACAGGTACTGCATCTTGATGCTGAAAAAGCTATGATGTCTCAATGTGTAGCGTTATTAGGGAGATTTAATGCTTTTCATGAGCAAAATGTCCATTATCTTGGCCAGAAATGTAATGTGTGAAGTGTTGGAACTTAAGGCTGCTATTCTTGCAGAGAAATTTGCTCCTGATTTATCATGGTATGCTGTTTTTATTTAACAAATCTACACTTGTGATTGTTGTCCCAAACTTTATTTCCTAAGAATCTTTTCTATCTATTTATTTTTCACCTTTATTTCAGGTATATGGACGTTATTTTCCAGCTAATTGACTAGGCAGGAGAGTTCTTCAGTGATGACATTTGGTTTCATATTGTCCATTTTGTAGCTAACAACGGCGACCTTTAGGCTTGAACTTGATAAAGTTGCTATATTCATTATTATTGTGGCCCATTCAATGAAACAATTTTGAGTAATAACTGGATATGATGGTGCGGCCCATTAGAAACTCTGTAGCATCAAAACCCGTGTAATATGCACAATATGATGCGACGTCAGAAGCCTGTGCATCTACATCAAGAAAAAAGGCAACTCAAAGCTTCGAATTCATCTAAAGTACTAAAAGCAAGCACCAATAGCATACCCTCTAAGGTGAATCTATCGTGATGTTTACTGTATTTTCCTTTTTTTTTTTTTTTTGATAATCAACCAGTAAGCCACACATGAAACACCAATATTTCAAAATTAACAGTCTTTTATTTGTTTTGATAATCAACCAGGCGCAAACTTTGAATCCAAATGGATATGCATCTGTTGGCCACAACGGAGACATAGTAGAATAGTTGAGTAAAGAGAATCATTAACTTAAGCAGAGGTTTGTTAATTGACTCTATCTAAATCATTAACTCTTGAGTTTCGCCATTTATCCTAAGGTTGGTCTAATTGCTTTTCAGAGTTGGAAGTACCAAAAGTCAGATGATTAATTGTCTGTTGCGCGATTTGTTGTTTGAGAGAGAGACAAGAATGCCTTGCTTGAAAAATAGGTAACTCAATATTATTTATGTGTTTCACTATATTGACTCAAGAATAGTTAATAATACGATTCTTCTCTCCTGTGTTCAAAAGGCGGAAGAAAAGATTCCAGCGGCAGAAGAAAAAATAAAAAAGTTGGATGAAGAACATGAAGCTATCTTTGGGATATTTTCTTATGAAAAAAGCCAACAATATGACATGGAAGCAAATTTGAGGAAAAAATGGCAGGTTAGGAGACAAATAAATATGATATATTTTGTTTAACAAATCCTTGTATGACCTTTATTTAATAATAGTGTCTTCGTTTTTCTTGTAGGATGCCAAGAACACCGTTGAAGAGTTACGTAAGCAGATAAAAGAGCTCGAGAACAGCAAAGTGAGAACTTTAAGGTTAATAGGATGCTTAGTTTTTATTTAGTATTTCATTTTATAGTATATCAGAATGTCATGCATTGTTTTCTACTTAAAACACATTTTTGTTTAAAAATATTTGTATGCCATTCAAATTAAACCGAAGAAATTTTTTTGTTTCGGTTTATTTCACTACTACCATTAACAAAAGTCAAGGGCAAACATTTTCGTAGGTTGGTTTGTTTCTATAAATTCCAGTTTCTTATACAGACAACTATATATGGTTCTTTTAAGAGTCAAGAGGAAGAAAGGTTTGAAGATTATGTGTTTGCGACAAAGACGGCAACTACATAAGCTCCACAACAAACGTCACTTGCAAATAATTTTTATTTCGTATTTGAATAAAAAATGGAAATGTATTATTTAACAACTTCGTTATCTTTTTAGATATATTATCATGAAGCTAGCCCGCCCATCCGGGCGGGCTATGAAGCTAGTAATATATATAGCCGGCAAAGCATAGACAAGTAAATTACCAAGTCATTAACCGTGTCGAATCAAGTCATCCTTTTGGACCATTGCTTCATTATAAACAAAAAAGATCTTTCAAATTATATACCACCAAAAAACAATTTATCATACAAAATCATCATGAACAACCTAATCAATCTCTTAACCGTAAATAGCTCAAAACAAACAGGAGTTAACCCGCTCACATCTAAAAGTTTTATAGCTACACTAAGCTACATCACCGCAAACTATAATAAACACGACACGATTCATTCATCATCATTCACAGCCTAATCTAACTTTCAACCAAAAACTATCACTAAACAAACTTCCTGACAAATAAACAAAAATCAAGAATCAGTGTGACAAAGAAATAAACAAAAACATATGGTGTAGTAACTACAGATTTTGGCATGGGAAAAAATTGCATATAGCAAAATGCAGCTTCACTTTGACAACAACACTTTTGGAGTGTTTGGCAAACTGTGACAACAACATTTTTTCAAATACAACATCAACATACTGTGACAACAACACTTTTGGAGTGTTTTGCTAACTGTTTGGCAAACTGTGACCGCTTCCGGTTTGAACCAGTCAAATACAAAATACTGTGACAACAACATTTTTTCCCAGTTTGACCCATCTTACATCAAAATCACATGAAATCGTTCAAAATAAATAAATAAATAAACAATAAACAATCTTGAAAGTGCTATCAATCTTCCACACCTTCTTTCCGATTCTCTCGACTGTTTTGCTTGTTAATTCCATCTTCAATCTCTACACATACGACAATAGACAATCTAAGTTAGTTGTTGGAAAATTTAGTGCACTTGTGGGATTAGTTCACACCTTGTAATGGGTTAGGAGGTACGAATTGTACACCCATAAGGTCCATGAACACCCTGACTCTAATAGTGGTTTGTATTGGTAGTGCTAGTAGAAAGTACTGCTAGTGGAAAGTACTGCTTGTGGTTTCCACCGATGTTGTTGTTTCCATCGAAGCGGTGTAACCACCGATAGTGCTATAGTACCGGGCTTGTAACGGGCTTTGACCTATTCAAGTGGCAGTTACAACTGCATTATGACCACGTTTAATTGGTCATGTAACCACTAACGGCTATCATGGGGATAATTATGAGGCTATTAATGGGCCGATTAATACTCATAATTCCATTGGAATAGCTCAGAGTAACCTCTATAAATAGGAGATCTGATTATGCATGAAGAATACACAGAAAACGATTAACACTTATAAGCGCAAGGGTTATTGAATTGTGCCTAATTCCATAACTGCTTTTGGTCTTATCCCAAGTAGGTATTCGTGTAACCCAGGCATTAGGGTCGAATAGTTTACTTTGGAAAGTGATCACACGATTCCAAGTGATATCCGGCAACCACCTAGTGGTATTTGTTTCTTCTGACTTGTTGTTTGTTTCTGCTGACATTGATTTCCTTACCCTGCTGTTGGGAGATAACCTCCAACAATCAAAGTAAACTATTTTGTGATAATCAATGGCTGCTGCTGCAATGAAACATATGACTTCAAACTTTGCTAAGCCGGATAAGTTTGGGGGGTGGACTTTAGGAGGTGGCGTAAGAAGATGCATTTCTTGTTGTCAAGCATGAGTGTGGTGTATGTGCTAACTACACCTATTCCTGATGATGGGGATGATGCAATAAGGCATCGTGAGGAGGAGCAAATGGGAGAATGATGACTACATATGCAGGTCTTATTCTCAATGGTATGTCTCGATGCTCTTTTTGATATTTATCGAACATTGAATCTTCCAAAGAACTGTAGGATTCCTTGGATGCCAAATATATAGCTGAGGATGCATCAAGTAAGAAGTTCCTTGTTAGTAATTTCATAAATTACAAAATGACTTATTCAAGACCAGTTATGGAACAATACAATGAACTTCTTGGAATAGTTGGAAGGTTTACACAACACAATATGAACATGGATAAGGCTATCAAAGTCTCTTGTGTCATTGACAAACTCCCTCCTTCTTGGAAAGATTTCAAGCATACCTTGAAACATATGAAGGAGGAGTTAATTCTTGTTGAGTTGAGCAGTCATCTACACATTGAGGAATCTCTCAAGGTGCAGGATAATGACAAGCCAAAGCACAGCAATGTTGCTGGTGCATCTGTTGTCAATATGGTAGAGCATAACAACTCCACCAGGTACAATGACAACAAAGGCAAACACAATATCATGACAACACATGGGCAGATCCTAACAAGAAGGCCACACCTACTTGTTGGAAATGTGGCAAAACTGGTCACATTAAAAGGGACTGCAAGGGTGTTAAAGTTGGTGGTAAAGCCAATGGAGCAGGCACTAATGGTTCAGTGGAGGTGGTTCTTCCAACTCAATGAAGGTCGAATATGGTTAATAAGTCTTTTTAGATTTATTATGTTACATATGTATCTGAATCTCATTATTTGCAGGATGATGATGTTGCGTGTGGGTTGACTCGATGCACAGTTCATGTGTGCAAAGATAGAAGCTGGTTCAAGACATATGAGTCACTGAATGATGGTTCTATTCTTCACATGGGAAATGAGTCAACAACTTTGGTGCATGGTCGTGGTTGTGTAGATCTTAGGTTTAGTTCTGGAAAGATTGTAACTTTGTTTAATGTTATTCATGTTCCTGATATCAGGAAGAACTTGGTTTCAAGTAGTGTTTTGAATAATCATGGATATAAACAAGTTATTGAATCTGATAAATTTGTTCTTTCTAAGAATGGTGTTTTTATTGGTTTTGGTTATTGATGTAATCAAATGTTCAGGCTTAATATTACCACTGATAGTGTTATTTCAGCCTTTGTGACCACCTATGACCGGACTGACTCTACCCTATGGCATGCTAGACTTGGCCATGTTCACTATAAGAGAATGCAAGATATGTCTAGGGATGGTTTAATCCAGCCTTTTGACATGGACACCTAAAGTATAAAACTTGCATGTTGACCAAGATAACCAAGAAACCCTTTCGTGGTGTTAGTCGTGAGATGAGCTCTTGGAGCTTATACACGATGACCTGTGTGATTTGCATGCCACTCCTTATTTGGGGAATAAGAAGTACTTTGTGACATTTATTGATGATGCTTCTAGGTTTTGTTATGTCTATCTGTTACATTCCAAGGATGAAGCATTAGATAAATTCAAAGTGTTTAAAAGTGAAGTTGAATTACAACTTGGGTCTTTGATCAAAAGATAAAGGACTGATAGGGGAGGTGAGTACATGGATACTCGTACTTTCACTGTTGGTATTATCCATGAAACGATCGCCTTTATACTCCTCAGTAATGGTATTTCGAAAGGAAAAATAAGGTGTGAAGGAGATGGTTAATTCCATGTTGTCCTATTCAGATCGAGTCAAGGGTTTTGGGGTGAAGCTATGTTAACAGCTTGCTATTTATTAAATAGGGTTCCCAACAAAAGTAACAAGGTTAACCCTTATGAACTCGGACTAAAAGGAAACCCAACCTGAACTATCTCAAGGTTTGGGGTTGTAGGCTGTAAGACTTCCGATCCAAAGTTGAAAACTTTGGGTGAAAGAGGCATTGATTGCATCTTTGTTGGATATGTTGAGCATTCCAAGGCTTTTAGGTTCTATGTTATTGAACCTAATGAATATGTTTCGGTTAACTCAATAATTGAATCAAGGGATGCAAACTTTGATGAGAATAGATTCTCATCAGTCCCTAGACCAAGTCGAGGATTCCTAATGGAACTCATGACACTGGTATTTCAGAGGTCCCTGACGATGAACCATCAATGGTCACTGATGAGGTTGTGGTTCAACAACCAACCTGCGTCGAAGAGAAAAGGGCCAGGACTCCAAAGTTATTTGGACCTGAGTTTCAACTATACTTAGTTGAAGGAACAAGGAATGAGGTCTCAGACCAATATTCCTATTTCTTCATTGTTGAGGATGATCCCAAGACATTTGAAGAAGCAATGAAGTCCCAGGATATTGCTTTTTGGAAAGAAGCAATCAATGATGAGATGGATTCCATCATGGGCAACAACACTTAGGTGTTGGTTGATCTACCACCTGGTTGCAAACCTCTGGGTTGCAAATGGATTTTCAAAAGGAAAATGAATGTAGATGGAACTATTGAAAAGTTCAAGGCTAGACTAGTCATTCAGGGCTTTAAGCAAAAGTCAGGGATAGACTATTTTGATACTTATGCCCCCGTGGCTCAGTATGCTATTACCATAAGACTGTTGATTGCTTTGGCATCTATTCACAATATGATTATTCATCAGATTGATGTGAAAACAGCTTTCTTGAATGGTGAATTGGATGAGGAGGTTTACATGAACCAACCTCAGGGCTTCATCATGCCTGGTAATGAAAACAAGGTGTGTAAACTAATTAAGTCTCTTTATGGACTAAAGCAAGCACCTAAGCAATGGAATCAAAAATTTGATGAAGTGGTATTGTCTAGTCGTTATGTTCTTAACCAAGCTAATAAATGTGTATATAGCAAATTTGATGAATCTGGTAAAGGAGTCATCATTTGTCTATATGTTGATGACATGTTGATCTTTGGCACTGACCAAAATCAAGTTGACTTGACAAAGGAATTTTTGTCATCAAGGTTCTCCATGAAGGACATGGGGAGGCTGATGTTATCCTTGGTATAAGGATTAAACATGAAAGTAATAGAATTTCTATCTCTCAGTCTCATTATATTGAGAAGGTATTGAGGAAATTGAATTACTTTGATTGTACTCCTGTGAGTACACCTATGGATACTTGTGAGAAGTTGATGCCTAATAATGGCAAAGTCGTATCTCAACTTGAGTATTCTAGGGTAATTGGTGCCTTGATGTATGCCATGACTTGTACAAGACCTAATATTGGTTTTTCAGAGGTGAAATTGAGCGGGTATACTAGCAATCCTAGTGCTCATCACGGCAAGCAATTCACGTGGTACCGAAGTATTTGAAGAGAACTATGGATTATAGTCTCTCATATACGGTTATCCATCGTGTTGGAAGGATACACCGATGCAAGTTGGATCAAGAACATCAAGACAATTCGTCTACCGGTGGTGGGTATTCCTACTTGGTGGAGGTGCAATTTCTTTGGCATCCAAGAAACAAACTTGCATCACCAACAATGGAATCAATTTGTGGCTTTGGCGTGGCCGGTAAAGAAGTGAATGGTTGAAAACTTGCTTTTGAGATTCCATTATGGCCTAAACCTATAGCACCTATTTATATCCGTTGTGATAGGCGCTACATTGGCTAAGGCTTATAGCCAAATGTACAATGGTAAGTCTAGACACTTAGGAGTTGACATAGCATGATTCGTGAGCTTATCATGAATGGGGTGGTATCTATAGAGTTTGTTAGATCTCAACACAACTTAGCCGATCACTGAGGAAGGGATTAGCTAGATACTTGGTTATAAAGTCTGCTAAAGGGATGGGTTTAAGTCCAACTTAGTCACTGAATGCTAGGACACACAACTCCCTCCTAAGGAAACTTGGGAGCTGAGTTCAATGTGGTAAGCTGATCATTCAATGGACTGGAGCACATGTTTTATTTACATCCCAAAGTTGTGCTCAGAACCTGCTGAAAGGAGGATGAATTAATGGTTAATTTTCTTTGAAAAAGTGCTTGGCATGAGCATGAATAAAGAGGAACCACCTATATAAATGTTGAAGTTTTGCCGCTTCAGGGAGCTTTTGGACTTTTAGCTTTTACAACATTTATGAATTTGGATATGGATACATGGCTTGTATAGTGTCGAGAGATAAGTGTTTGAAAACTTGTGTGTATTTTATCTTCAGGTATTCAAATGGGTTGAAGGGTTCAATTCTTAGAACACCTCGATTCTCGAATATTTGAACGTGTAATTTACTAAGATGGAAATTCAATCCTCGGGACATTTTCGTTTATGCACATGTTTTGTTTAATGTTTGTTTTCATGCAAAGGAAGTGAACTAAATTTGGGGAGGATTGTTGGAAAATTTAGTGCACTTGTGGGATTAGTTCACACTTTGTAATGGGTTAAGAAAGTGAGTGTACACCCATAAGGTCCATGAACACCCTGACTCTAATAGTAGGTTTGTATTGGTAGTGCTAGTAGAGAATCGCTAGTGGAAAGTACCGCTGTGGTTTCCAGCGATAAGCAATGTTTCCACCGGCGGTGTTTCCACCGATGCAAGATTCATGTAATCGTGTTTAACAACTGTAACCAGCGATAGTGCTATGAAAGCTTGATGAAAGTACTGCTTGTAACGGGCTTTGACCTATTCAAGTGGCAGTTACAAATGCATTATGACCACGTTTAATTGGTCATTTAACCACTAACGGCTATTATGGGGATAATTATGAGGCAATTAATGGGCCGATTAATACTCATAATTCCATTGGAATAGCTGAGAGTAACCTCCTATAAATAGGAGATCTGATTATGCATGAAGAATACATAGAAAACGATTAACACTTATAAGCGCAAAGGTTATTGAATTGTGCCTAATTCCATAACTGCTTTTGGTCTTATTCCAAGTAGATATTCGTGTAACCCAGGCATTAGGGTCAAATTGTTTACTTTGGAAAGTGATCACACGATTCCAAGTGATATCCGGCAACCACCTAGTGGTATTTGTTTCTGCTGACTTGTTATTTGTTTCTGCTGAAATTGATTATCTTACCCTGCTGCTGGGAGATAACCTCCAACATTAGTCACTTAACAAAGATTTGAAACACATACTTAAAAGAAAATAGAAGCTTGTTGTTAATACCTCTTGCAACATCGCCGTCATTTAATATGTCAACAATGTCATCTATTATAGCCTTCCTTAACTTTCTAACCCAATCTTGAGCGCATATCAATGCCTCAACGACGGGATAAGACAAGTTAGTCATATATGGGTCTAGAACACGAACTCCTGTGCTGAACGCTGACTCGGATGCCACGGTGGTTATTTGGATTGGCGATATGTCTAAAAATCATAATTGCATCATAAACAACAATAATGTAAAATATAATGAAAACAGTAATTCTAAAAGTATAGTAAATTACCTTTTAACATATAGTTTGTTCTTTGACAACTACTTGTCCATGTATCGTTTGTCAAATGAATCTGGTAATTTTGATAGATAACTTATGTCTAGATGGCAATAAAACCCTCCAATTACATGCATGAGTATAATTAATAAAAGCCTCATGTTCAACAAACTTAAACGGTATTTCACCAACCACAAACAATTCTATCAATGTCGTTGTTGCAAATATTACGATATTTAATCTATACAGTCTCGTTTGTTTTGATTGATGACAAACATGTAACTTGTAATACATAACGTAAAATGTACAAGTTACTTGTAATCACACTTTGTGTCAACATACATTCAACACCTCTCGATGTCTCAAGTCCTCATATGTTACAACACAGGTTCGTACATGTTTGTTATGTGGCATTATGATCAAACCCATTAACAAATCATTTATGTTTAAAATACGTTTAGAGTCACTAAGTATTTTAATAGGTTAACCATTCTATTTCGAACCTCATTTTACATTTTGCATTCACATGTATTTTATACAAATACATCTTTTGTAAAATGTCTAACAAATATATACTTTTATTTGTACAAGTAAACTAACTATAGTATTTATACAAGTACTAAAGTTTACTTACACTTGAAAAAATACATTTTATTTTGACAAGCATTCTACTAGATATTTTTAGTAACTAGACTTTTTATTAACTAGTTACATAACACATTTTACAAGTTTACTTTGATAAACTTATTTGGAAATACATATTACATCATGGCATGCATCATCTTTGAAATCCTTGGAAGGTCACTTGAATATTTTGGTTAGATTGTCACTCAATATATCAAATGTGATCTTAGTAAGATATGGTAATGTCTTGGAAAGATTTGAAGAAAGATTTTTTAGATTTTCTGTTAGGCACCCACGGAACCAAAATGTATAAAGGGCGGAACCCTTTTTTTGGTTCCTTAGTGAAAATCAGACTATCATCTTATAGTCAATAAATATGTATGTTAGGCCATAAAACATAATGGGAGTGGTTGTACCACTTGTAAAAAGAACTTCGACATCTAGCTTAATGTCGGAAATATTGTATAGGCGACGTTAGGTTGGTTCTACCTCGAACTAGACCCCGGTATTTAGCTTTTTGGAAAAAGTGTAGCGATGATTGTAAGGTTTTCTCCGCCGAGAAGGGAGCTTGTTGATTTAGTGAAGTAACTCTCGAGTTGGGTACTCGGGGAGTGGAGTAGGGCGGTGAGGAGATCCGTGACTGAACCACTATAAATCCTCGTGTTCGGTTTGCACTTTCCTTTCTTTATCTCTTTACTTTTATACTTGCACTATACTATTGTTTGTGATGTGGTTTATGTTCATGATTGTGTGAAAACTTGGTTTACTATGCTTTATATTAGTCACAAACAATAGTTGGTACCTTTATATTATAACAAGCTTCATAAGCGATTTGATACTAAAGATCTAAAGTTTTTAAACGGTAACGTATTCCCCCCCCCCCCCCCTCTACGTTTCAACAATTGGCATTAGAGCCTCGTAGCTCTTATTTTCAAAACAAATGGTTTTTAAAATTGAGTACGATCCATGTATCAAATTACCATTGAAGCGAAAAATAATATGAAAAATGCTTTGCAAATTATACTTCGAAATTTTATTGTTAAATGTAACTTTGTATACAAGCTTGAAGGTTTTCTTGAAAAATAAAATAAAAGTTTGTTGAAAGAACTAGTAAGTATTGTATTGTGTGCTTATTGAAAATTTCTGAGAAGAAATATGATTTTAAATGAGTGTTTGGGATAACTATAAATTTAGTTGAAAAATCACCTCCGTAAACATTTAAGATAAGTTACATAAGTAGATATGTTGTTAAAAATGTGTATTATATTTTAACTATCAAATCTAGTAAGACACACACGTTTTCTCTATGTCAAATACAAGTTTTGGTGAATCTGTCTCAGAGGGCCACGGCACCAAATTTTATAAAGGGCGAATCCCTAAAATTGGTTCCTTGAAATCCGTCTTGCCAGATTCGATTTTTTAACTTCAAAAATCATAACTAATTAACCGTAAGTCCGTACAAGTCGAGCCACCTATCATTTCAAAGGGAATTGAGTCTACTTTCATTTAAAAATACTCTCATGGCCTGAGTCTAAATTTAAACAAGTGAAGTAGACCAAACACTACAGTATGTCTAAGATATTAAGTTTCGCTTTAACATAAAAACTCAAATTTTTGAATCAAGAAATTTAAGTTGGTATTCTTAGAACTTTGATACAATTTCTTTTGAAACTAAATAAATTGGAAATATGTTTAAAGGAAACTAATCAAGCTTGGTATACATCGTCATATTTAAACGCTAAATGACGAAAACTGTTTTTCATTTTATGCTATGCTAAATAACCACTTGTTTATGTTGTTTGCATATATATTGCTTGCTTATTTTCAAATTGGTGTTTACACTTGTTTGTTTGCATAATATAAGTGTCAATCTTGTCATGTTATTTATTCGCTTGTTTGACAATTTCTTGTTTATGCCCAATAGGTCTTTGCTAGATTTTGTGCACTAAGTTGGAAAATGGTTTTACCATCACTTGTAGAATTAGATAACTTTCTTTGCATAGGTTATATTAAAATCTCACATAACTTATGAAATGTCATAACTCACTTAGCAATGAGTACTACCTAAATTAGTCAAGTACTTTGAAAAATGGAGGTTTTAAGGGAGTGTTTGGTTCAAGGACAAAAACAATGTTGTATGATGTAATTTATGTGTTTTTGCTTCGTAGGATGATAAACTAACTTAAAACATTGATGTATGCTAACCGGTTCATGCAGAGGGATAGCACACGGGTGTTATCAAATTTTACCCATTTTCACTTATATGTGAAAATCGTTAGCCCTTGGTCAAAGTCTATGCTCCACTATGTTTGTATGTGTGTTATCGACTTTTCCTAACTAGAAATAATTAATGTCACATGTTTTAAGCAAAATTTCATATTTCCGAAAAGTTCCCGATAGTTAAAATATGGGTCTGTGAAGATTTCTGGTCACCACGGACCAGACGGCACCAAATATTTGGTTCCGCCCATTATAGCTTTTGGTACCGCCATACCTGTACAAGCGGACCAGACGACACCATTATTTTGGTTCCGCCTATATAAAAAATTGGTGTCGTGGATCCTACAGGTAAGTTGTTGAATTTTACTAAATCCCGCAATCTAATTTACCAAATTTCATTTCTAGGATAGTTGTTAATGCTTATCTTTCATATCTCATTCACACATTCTCAATGGATTAACTTAGGATGTTTGACATGATCTTAGACATTTCCATCTCATTAAAATACCATCTTTGTATGGATTAACATCAAATCCGTAAATCCTTTGTTCCATAAATCGACACATTCAGGATGGTCATTTTCACACCGTCACTGTTACTTTTCCTCAAGCTTAGCATTTCTTAAAGCAAAGTCAAAATGACTAAATCATCAACCTCAAATAAGACACTTAAGAAAACTACTAGGATTAGCATTCGATCTTGTTGCTTCATTAACTTGAACTCTTCCTCAAACTCATTGCCTCTCAACATCTCATCACCCAATCAAGATGTGAACTGTAACACCCCAACCCGACAAGGGTAAAGATATCACAAATATAGTTTCATATCAGAACTTTAAGTACTATACAAAAGCGAAAGTCTTTACGAAATTTTCAAAAGAAAACATAAATAACTTAATAACCAAAATAATTCTAAGATCTCTATGGTCAAATCTCGCTCTCAGCTCTACTCTCAACCCAGATCAGCCATCCCATAAGCTCATCTTGAATGCTTAAAACCTAAAAACCTGCCAGCGGAAAGAAAATGCGTTGAGCTTACAAAGCCCGGTGAGCAGATATAACAACAAAAGCTAAACAAAACAAATATACAAATAACGAAATCAAAATAAAATGATGATGAGGGATCTTTTAGGATTCTGCGGAAGCACAAATATACAGAAATCCAAACAACCACATAACAATTTAAAACATCTCATGGCACATTAATGACACAAACACAACCACATCAGAACAACCAAACACTTAACATATTAAGAATAACAGATTACTTATAAGCCAAACGAAAAGTTTAAAGCTAACGGAAACACTTTCTAGAAAATAAACATGGCATTCAACAAATTAATTAACCTTCACTTAACACACTCAAACAATATCGCAGCAACGGAAATAGCATTCAAATCATGGTAATCTCACAAAAAAATAGGAACATAGTAGACAAACTATAATTAAATAAACCAAACAAAACATAGCATAACCATTAGCAATTATCAAAACAGATATCATAAGCTAAACCAGTTCTCAGATCAAATCCTAACATCAGCAGAGTTTAAGCATGGCAGGTCACGCAGTAAAAACACTAACGTATAATCAATGTTCACAAAATTAACTGAACAATTAAACATACTAAACTTATAGAATACTCACTTTCACACTAGCACATTCATCTCACAGATCAACGAATTCACATGACGATAAACTAACATGACATCAGATGACAGCATGCGAATCATATTTAAACATATTAATCATAACCTAGCATAGTAGACGATAGTCACATAAACATACAAAAGCATAACCACATATAATAACATATAATAAGCCGAGCACATAATTATTAACACTTGAACATACCGAATCATAATCAGAATACTTAACATAGAAATAACAGATAAAGAGTTAGTTAACTACCACGGCGAACATATCATATCAAAACATCATAACTATATAGAAACAATCTCAAAATAAGTCGAGAGTAGCTAGCTCCCGAGTTTTATGAAGGCGGCGTGTACCACACGACATCATTCACCTAGACAAATCATATCGGATAACAGATCAGATCTAGGATGCATCCATACGCCCCACAAACATATATTGGTCATATAATATAACTTGAGCTCATACTAATTACGGACAAGGGGCGTGGCGAGAACTTCACTCTCTGCCCTAGAGTCATGTCAGAGGTGCATCACTGACACGGACATGGAACCCCCATGACTAGTTAATATTTGGCTCGGGTGTCAAACTAACTTAGGTCAAACAAAATTTCAATTATGACACAGGTCTTAATCAAACAAAAGGTTCAGCAAATAACATATCAGATAACTCATATCATAAGGTTCATATACAACTATACATAGGTCAAAAGTTCATATCACAGTCACAAATCATACATTCATAATAGAAGTTCATAATTAAACATAGTAAGGTTCAACAAATGTGCATATCAAAGTCTTCCTAACATAAAGTTCAAATCAGACATTGCATGGTTCAATAAAACATAAGTTCAGATAAGCAACAAGGTCAAACAATGGGAAAGGGTTCATAGCAATGGCATGAAACCCTAATAAGTAAAATAGGAAAGCGATGAAAGGAACATCATAAGGAACCTTCTTGAAAGGTCAGAATATCTTACCTTAACGAGATGAGAGAAAAGCAAGCGAGCGAGTGAATCAAAGATATAACGTCGCGTCTCAACTAGCTACAATCTACAATTATGATTTATTTAATACTTATTGGCATCATTAAAGTTATAACGGATTTATCGCATTAACTTTCTTAGGGTTGTAAGTATATTCTCATTCTTAGTGACGGACGGAATTACGACATTTTAGAGTCTTAATCATTAATTAGCCAAACTTTTGGGTTACAAATGATAAATAGTAACTTAAAGGTTTAATATGATAATTATCTTATTTGAGGGCTTATATGATCATCTTTCAAAGTATAGGGTTTATAAATGTCAAGAACGGATTTTAGAACTCTATTTCAAAATAGTTTACACAAGCCTTCATAACTTACATGGTTAACCAAGACTCACACGCGTAACATTGTTGAACACAACTAAAATGAGACCATGCATACAATACTTTTAATTCATGACACTTAGTTTCTTTCATAAAATCATAACTCACGCATGTTTACATCACGCTTAGTACTAGCTCGTTATACTCTAAATAAATAGTTATTAATGATTCCAAGACTTACCATTCTCACATGAAATAACAATTTACACAGCTTTTTAACCCTAATCGACTCTCATTTATGTTCTAGGGTTTTTCCACTATTTCAATATCTTATTAATGCGCATTTACTATACATGTTACGTCTTTTAAAACTCATTACTTTAACCTAGATCGTATGAAAACAAACCTTTCTTATGCATACTTATAAAGTTATCACGATCATATTATATGACTTCGAACCGACATATTACACGCGTTATTATCTTATATGTTTAAAGCTTCCATGTTCGACTTATGGTGTCCACAAATCACTTTTATAAGATGAATTTCATAGTTGGTCATGCATGTATATATATGTCTCCATTCTCACCATATATAGCAGAGACCCACTTTTACCCGTTTCCCTTTGCTTCCGACATTATACATAACACAAATGAAATCACGTTACATATTGTTTCCGACTCACAAACCACTCGACACCCAAACACTTAATCCAGTTACTCACTCGACATGTTACTAACCTACATATTCGACTCGACACCATCAAGGCTGTTTTAACAAGGTATGCGCAGTGGTTAACGAAGATCATTAAATGCATGCTCATTAAGTGGTCACTTAGGGTTTTCATATTAGGCTTAGTATTACATATATGTAGTCGTTTCAAAATAGCAAGCCATGGTCGATTAGCATTAGATCACGATAGTGATGTTTTAAACATGTTTACCAGGTAACGATATAGTCGACAATCCGAAAAGACCCACACGTATAGAATACTACCACTGAATATGTTTAGTTATCGTTTACATCAGGTTATGTACATGGGTCGTTTTGGAAAAGAAACTAAACGAGATTGGTCGTACCTGTTGTTCTGCGAGACAAAGAAGAAAAAGAAAACGAGACAAATGATCACAAACACCCTTTTTCTGCTGCTTCTGGATCGAATGGGGAAGGAGGATAAAGAAAAGTACCGTAACTTAGGAACTAGGGTTTTGCATGAAAGAATTGTGAAGTTTATATAGGTGTCGACCCATATTGGGTATCCTGGTGGGGGTCGGTTTACAAAAAGGATCCATGGGCTGTACACATGGGCTTGTTTGGCCGAAATTTTGATACTAAGTTACACAATCAAATCTTTTACTTTTCTCTAATTATACTTTTTTTTTTTTTTTTTTTTTTACATGTTTTATTATGTAATTAAGCATTTATGTAGATTTATGTGGAAACCCACTTGAACGAATGTTAATATAATTTGATCTTATATATCGTGTAAGTTTTAATTTAGGGGCAAAATAGTCTTTTTACGCGTTTTAGATTTTCGGGTTTTACATGAACTTTCTAAACTTGAGTACTCCAACTCCACCTCCAAAATCACCCACCATCATCCAAAAAACCTTCACTACCAAAGTCTCCAAAGCTTGTACCTATCAAACTTTGTGCAACACCACCAACATCTCCTCACCCGTTTGCGGATGACTTAGATGACTTACCGAGACTAATAAATCTGGACTCATTATTTGCAAAGATATCATACACAAGTCTAACATATGACTATAGATATTGTTTTGTATCTACATATATTGCCTCACTTGGTTAAATATGAAAATAATGTGTCATCCTTAAAGACGATAAGTATTTACATCGAGTCATAACTCACACATATGTTAAATACATATTATCAAGTCTTGTTATCCTTGAGTTCAATCTAAGCTTTATAATCTCAACAAATTAGGATTGACATCTTAAGTATTTCATCCGAAATATTCAAGTACATGCGACTTACGATTGTAGTCATTAAAAGTCATCAACCTTAGTACTCTCATAGCACAACAAACCCCTACATCACCAGATCCTTATTTAGACACACTAGAAGACCAACCACCTAGATCAACCAATCCACCATCCTTACTGTGGAAAACTAGAAAGGGGGGGTTGAATAGTTTTGCCAATTTAAAACTTCCTTTTAAATATTTAGATCGACTTATGTTAATCTATTTGGTTGTTTATGTTGGACGTTGATAGATAGATATATAAACTTGTAATGAAAGATAAAGAGTAAGAAGCACATCACCACGACACAAGTATTTATAGTGGTTCGGCTACAAGGACACCTTCCTTGCCCTACTCCACTCCCCGAGTCACCTACTCGAGAGTTCGTAAACACTACACCAAGGCGAACCACACCTAACACAACGTCGCCTACCCTTTATACGGTGCTAGGCTAACCACCGAGTTCTTTCACTCCAAGGAGAACTAATCCTATCACAACGTCGCCTACCATTTATTAGGTACTAGGCTAAGCACCTAGTTCCATTACTATGGAGGAACCACTACCCATCACAACATAACACCTAATCTCAAGGAGATCCACTTCTTGTTACAACACCATCAAGGATATCACCATCCTTGGAAATCCTAGGGATAAGAGACATAGGGCTAAAGAGAGAGCCAAAAAAGGATCTTTCGTGTATAATCTTGCATAATCCCGGATGTTCTCAGAATAAATAAATACTTATATGTACAACGATGCACCTCATCGATTATACGACCTAGGCATTCTTCCCTAATGCCACTTGATTTGATTCTTAGGCATCCTTCACTAATGTCTTTGACACAACGCTTGGCACCCTTCACTAATTCCTTCGTCTTGACACCTTTAACATTCTTCACTAATGCTTTTGACACGGACGATGAGCACCTTTCACTAATGCTTTCGTCTTGACACTTTCGGCATTCTTCACTAATGCCTTTAACACAACATCTTCAGAGAAAGAAAGAACTATCAACAATAGAACCTCAGATGTCTTGATGATGACGAAGCATGGCAACTCATGGACTTGAGTTTGCTCGACTTCAAGGAGTGGTGATCTCTCCTTTAAGAGGAACCTAGAGAATCACACAAAAACAAAAGACAAACTACATAGATCTCTTGGATCTGAGGTTAGAGAGATATAATACTTTGGAGAAAGTATGTGTGAGAGTGGTGAGTTGAAAGAAAGAAATGGCTCTTTATTTATAGAGGAAATTTTTTACTGTTCCCCGGATCCCAAGGATCCCTCCCACTTGGGATCCGACTAGCGTAAAGCTAGGGATCCGTGGGACGCTCCTCTTTGCCCATGGGTATTTTTGGTTATAGGTCATGGGTCATAGGTTATGGGTTGATCCATGGTTTTCTTTCTAGATACAATGTATCTCTAGAATACATTGAACTTGGTTAAGTGGTTTGTATAAAACCATGGGTTATGGGTCAATACCATTTGCTAGTTTTTACCCATTAGTATATACTTGTTTTTACCCATTTTAGTATATACTTGTTTTTACCCATTTTAGTACATACTAAGTTAAGTATATGTTAGCCCAATATGTAAACACTAGTTGTTGTACATATGTATCTAAATCATAAAATCACTTGTACTTGTTTTAGTGTTTTATGTGAAAACTTTAGTGTGTTAGAAGACTATTGAATCAAACTATTTACGTATTTTATTTGTTTCGTTAAAATGATTTTACGTTTATTATCAACAAAACATTAGAAGATCGTAAAATATAAATAAGCGTTTTCTTGACTTATTTGTATTAACAATCTCCCCTTTTTGTTGATGACAAAACATAAAATTATTTTAGGAAAAACTAAAATTAAGTAACAAATTTGAATTAGTAGTTTTTACTTTCTTCTCCACCTTTTGTCGAAACAAAAGTGTTAAAAAAACTAACACAATTTAAAAAATATGTAAAATGTAAAGAGAGCAAGTGACGCGAATGGTACTCGTCTTAGCTCCCCCTTGACGAGTCCATCCCTTTGAGAGGGCGTCAAGTACATAACGTAAATAAACTAATATGTTTGCAAATAATTTTACAAATGGTTCGTCTAAGTGACGAAAACGTGCTCCCCTTGAAGATTGCAAAGTTGCAATGGGGTGTCATGTATAATCCAAAAGCGGATTAAGTTGCAAGTGATTTTTGCAATATCGTTTGACACAAAGCTCCCCTAGCTTTATGGTGTCAAAATCTTCATGTGTACTTTGAAAATCTACAAAGTAAAGGTTAGAAAACAAGAGTATAGTGCATAATTTCCTACAAATAAAACTCAAGTTAGTAGTAATTTGTGTTTCTGGAACACGGATCCCACGGTTCCCTTCTTGGAGGGATCCGTCTAGTCATTTTGGAGGGATCCGGCTGTCTGTTGACAGTTTCTTCAACAATGAGAATGTGCCGATCAATGCTAATGAGGAGATGAGATATGTGTACAGTGTAACAAGCACAACACACAAAATAATCATGGCATATAAATATTCATTCAATAAAATAAGAGATAATCAAACAAATCTCTAAAACTAAGAGAATGAACTAGGCCATACAAATACTACTTAATACTAACTAGTTACTAGACTTAAAACGTGACAATGTGCTTGAGTCTAGGGATGAGTGGACTTGTTGATTTGATCCAACTTTGTAAGAAGATGATTAAACATGAAATGTATCTCATTTCGTGCTTCTTGAACAAGTCCTTGAGTGATTAGACAATTTGGACAATCATTGTCTTGGTTTAGAACCAGAAGGGAGTGGATATTTTGAGGAGGCTCTATGTGTGATTGTGGGTCTTCATTTTGAGAAGTGGGATGAGGTTCTAAAAATGAGGGTGGTAATGGAAATTCTTCCATATGATCAAGGTTGTTCCTTTTCTCCCATGATGGACTAGTTGGTGTTGTTGGTGGTTCCTTATTCAATGAAAAGGTTGGTGAATGAGAGGTTCTTGGTGGTGAATGATCCAATGAGTAGATGTTTGGGTGAGGAAGAGGCTCATTCAAGGAGTGTAGTCCATGCTCAAGGAATGAGGACTTTGATGGCTTGCTAGAACTAGCCATATTTGGTTTTGAACTAGATGATCGATTTTCTAGTCCGAAAGGTTTGATGCTAATCCTTGCGGTTCTCTTAGCACTTGTTGGATGAGTTTGATGAGGTGGGATTCTAGCATTATTATCTTTAATGGGAGATGTTTCGGTGGATGAGATTTCATGGATCATTTGACCCTTTCTTTTGGATGGTCCTATGGTTGAAGAGTTGTTGCTAAGAGCCTTAGTCAGATGATGATGCTAATATAAACTTCTAGTTGCTGATTTTTGAGAGGTAAGTGAGAGTGGTATCTTAATCCTAAGGTTGTTTAGTTTATAAGGGATAATTTTGAATTAGGAAATTAAATTCTTGACCACTAAAAGGATTAAGCATGCACTTAGGATATTGATCAGCTCTAGGAAGATAATAAATGAAGGCTAAAAGTAGTTAGATAACCAAAAGGTGACTTAAAGTTGAATATGAAAGCTGACTTAGGCTTTCTACAACTACGGATCTTGCGGATCCCTCTCAGCAGGGATCCGTCTGGTTAAGGACCAGGGATCCGTCTGTCAGGCAGGTTTTAGATGAAATGATTATGCTTTTGTAAGGTTTATTATCAATGGATTTTGAGGTTTTGACTTAATTTTGAAGTCTTTAGCTGTTGGATATCTCAAATCCTCAACCATAATGAGTGATGGTGTTTAATGATGGTTATGGGTAGGAAAATTGACTTTGGGTAGTCTAAGTATGCATTTGAAAAGGATGCCATTTAATTTGATATGGAGAAATGGTGGTAATAAGTCCTAGAAATCAGATGATGACCTAAGAAGGATTTACTAAAATCTTTAAAAATAAAGAGAAAATGAAAAACTAGTTTTGAGCCTCATTTTGAGTCAAAAGATGATTAAGATCAATTTTGATAAAATTGATGGATAGACCAAACTAAGTGCTATCAGATGTGATAGATAATGTGTGAGTGTTGGAGCAGAATTATGGTGAGTTTTGACGAGTTGATAAATCAAAAACATTTTGAAATATATCCTAGGTAAGCCATTGATGAGTGTGAGGCTTTCAACTATTTGAGGAAGACTTAGTTGGCTCCAATATCTTATGTTTGACTAGTGTGAGGTGATCTAGTAAGCTGTTTTGATGTAAGCAAGTCTGTATTGCTTATCAGAGGTCACGGATCCCGCGGTTCCCTTCTGGGAGGGATCCGGCTAGTTTAAATGCTGGGATCCGCCTACTGCAGATCAGAAGGCTTTCAGCAAATGTGCAACTTTGCACCTTTTTTAGTAAATGCTTCTCCTAGTTGTTTCTATGGGGGCTAAATGCAAGAACAGAACAAATATAATGTATAGCAAAGTAGGAACAACTAAAGTTCCTAGAGTGAGTAACGATGACTACTCAAGGAGTCGTAAAATCTCATTCTTCAAATTCCTAAGTTAGAATTGCTTGGTGCCAAGATATGGCGGTACCTACATACTACAAGCATAGTTTAAAGTGCTACAAACCATTTGTTTGAGATTGTTCATCACAAATTTAGGTCCTATGACCTTACCTTATTACTCCTCCACATCCCGTCTTCACCCGTCCTCCACTCTTTATCATACCATTTCTACCTCTTTTTCTTCAAGAAGTTGGCAAAGCACTTGAAGATTCCCTTGGTTTGTTGCCATTCGGGTGATGCACCAGGAACGTCCGGCAATTGGTTGATATACTCCAAGGGGTCGAGTTCGGTATTTCCTAGTGGGTTGCTACTACCTTCACCTTCTCTTTGCCTCTCCCTTTCTTCCGAGGAATCTGTGGGTGGGTGAGGCCTTTTGCCATCTACCATAAACCTTGTGGTTCTTCCCTCGGTTAATGATACCATAACCTTGTTGCAAAATCTATGGTCATAGTTTTGTGGAGAAGGATCTAATGCAAAGATGAATTTAGCAAGACGGGTTAGAAGCATTGCATACGGGAGCACCATCTTGTCCATTCTTCTTACACTTGCCATTCTCTTGATCATGTAGTAGGCAATGTTAAAGCGAGTCTCGGTCTCTAGGCAATAGATCATGAAGCTTATACATGCGTTGGGGTGATCCTTGTTTCCTACTAGGCACACCACATTCTCCCTTATCACATCTTCCCATTTTCTATACAACCCGTACATCTCCGAGAGCTCCATTTGGAAAGGATCCCTATAGATCACTTTTGACTTCCTAGTAACCCTTGATGGGGATGCTCTTGGCATAAACACGGTGTCCCTTACCGTGGTTGCTTTCGGATTATCGTGTGATAAATTTCGTGATGATCAACCATAGAGTGTATCTCCTCCAACGACCACTCATTAGAATACATGCAAACACCATCATATGGAACCCCTATTATTCTTCCAAACTCCTCAAGTGAAAGGGTATACTCATGTCCATTTATGGTGAATTCAATTGAGATGGACCCATAATCATTTCTAATTATACCCATTGTCTTGTAAAACTCAAGCACAAAGACCGGGAAAATTTGCTCGTTTATATCCAATAAACAATCAAACCCAATAGTTCCAAAAACTTCCGTTATGTCGGTATTTGCAAGAAATGATGGATCAACAACTCTACCTTCGTGAAAGAGTCTCTTTTCAAGCATCTTAAAGGCTTTCCTATCATCCGGAGTTAGTCCATCTTTCCTATGGTACATGGGTATGTGATGAGCGGTGTCTTGGTAATCTTGTTGCTTGTTGCTTGGCATGATTGTTCCTAACATATATAACCACAATGTGGTGTTAATTGTGAATAGTAACCTAGAGGGTTTGATCACAATTTTGCTCTCATCATCTTTGTTGAATTCAAGAAATGTGTTTAATTTGTATTAACAATGTTAATTCTTTGATTTAGATTATCTTAGAAAACAATTTAGTGACAAATTATGATAAACCCATTTGAACCCAATTCTTAAAGATGAAGAAATTGTAATCCTAGAAATCAAGGAATTAAATTAACAATGTAGTGAAGATTATACTTACACAAGTGATTGTTAAGCTTGAGAGGAATGATCAAATTGCTCCTTTGAACAGTAGCTGAGTTCTTGTTCGTGAGTCTTTGAGGTGAGTATAATTGTGGAACATCCACAGTGATCATTCTTTAATTTAAGCGTCTTACATTTGCGCGGATCCAGCGGATCCCTCTCATTTGGGATCCGGCTAGTGTAAACGCAGGGATCCGGCATGACAGCAAAAATAAGCTCAAATATTCCTTGATAACTTTGGTTTGGGAGTTCTAAAGCGCCTAGTGTTTTGATGTTAAGGTTCTAAACCATGTAATTTTGAGGTTTTGAGGATTTAATACTATTCCTATTAGACGTGGTTCCCTTTTTAAGAATTAGTCATAATTCTTGGGAAGCTTTTCAAACATTATAATAAAATCCCATTTTATCATAATATAAGAATTTTCACATGGATATTTATTGACATAGATGAAGTGTCAATAAACCCTTTGTGATGAATAATGATTGAGGCTATGGAATAACCAAGATATCATTATTACGAGTTGGTAGCGTAGTCAATACACTTTAGTCGAAGAGTACTAATTTTGATGATGACTATAATATAGATAACTACTTAAGAAAATACTAATAGATATAAATCATGCAACTAAGATTTTGACACTAATAAAATCAAAAGTAAATTGTTTTCGATCATACATTTGCTAAATATTCTTTTTAAGAAAAGAAGTATTTAGATGAAATGCTTTGTGATTATCTTGGAGTCTCCAGAGTCATATTGTGAGAAGGACAGTACTAAACATTCTTTTTGCGAAAAGAAATATTTAGATAGATTCTTCATGATCTTCTTGGTAATCCTTAATCCAAGTATGGAGAATACTTAACAAGAAAAATGTTAGAACATTCTATCTTTGTCCAACAATAAACATTATAATGATTTTTAAGACATGACAAAAAAAATCCTTCTTTGTAGTTTTCAAACATACACGGATCGTATCAAGTTTTTAAAGTACAACATACTTTAAGAAACTTGGTAACGAAGCTATGATGCCAATTGTGGAAAACTAGAAGGGGGGTTGAATAGTTTTGCCAATTTAAAACTTCCTTTTAAATATTTAGATCGACTTATGTCAATCTATTTGGTTGTTTATGTTGGACGTTGATAGATAGATATATAAACTTGTAATGAAAGATAAAGAGTAAGCAGCACATCACCACGACACAAGTATTTATAGTGGTTCGGCTATAAGGACACCTTCCTTGACCTACTCCACTCCCCGAGTCACCTACTCGAGAGTTCGTAAACACTACACCAATCTTCTTATGGCGGAGAAGCCTTCACAAGCGTTCGCAACCTTTTTCTGGTACAAAGCTAAATACCGAGTTCTTTCACACCAAGGCGAACCATACCTAACACAACGTCGCCTACCCTTTATACGGTGCTAGGCTAACCACCGAGTTCTTTCACTCCAAGGAGAACTAATCCTATCACAACGTCGCCTACCCTTTATTAGGTACTAGGCTAAGCACATAGTTCCATTACTATGGAGGAACCACTACCCATCACAACACAACACCTAATCTCAAGGAGATCCACTCCTTGTTACAACACCATCAAGGATATCACCATCCTTGGAAATAAACAAATACTTATATGTATAACGATGCACCTCATCAATTATACCACCTAGGCATTCTTCCCTAATGCCACTTGATTTGAATCTTAGGCATCCTTCACTAATGCCTTTGACACAACGCTTGGCACCCTTCACTAATGCCTTCATTTTGACACCTTTAACATTCTTCACTAATGCTTTTGACACGGACGATGAGCACCTTTCACTAATGCTTTCGTCTTGACACTTTCGGAATTCTTCACTAATGCCTTCAACACAACATCTACGGAGAAAGAAAGAACTATCAACAAGAGAACCTCAGTTGTCTTGATGATGACGAAGCATGGCAACTCATGGACTTGAGTTTTCTCGAATTCAAGAAGTGGTGATCTCGACTTTAAGAGGAACCTAGATAATCAAACAAAAACAAAATATAAACTACATAGATCTCTTGGATCTGAGGTTAGAGAGATATAATACTTTGGAGAAAGTATGTGTGAGAGTGGTGAGTTGAAAGAAAGAAATGGCTCTCTATTTATAGAGGAAATTTTCTACTTGATAAGGTTTTAAAATATACCTTTTTGAGGGGTCGTTTAAGCCCTTATTTGATCACTTTTGTATCCGTTATTACTTAATATCGTTCCTTTTCACTTTTTAGGTCTCTTGAAGGCAAATTGCTGTAATGGCACTTATTTGGACGAAAAGGCGCGGATATATGAAGAAAATGGCCAAAGTCAAGAATCGAGACACTCAAGCTGCTGAAACACAAGGTGACGGCGTCACTGCTTAATTGCGACACCGTCGGAGCATTTTGTGACGGCACAGTAGCCAAATTTCTTATTTTCAAGTGACGGCTTCAGGTTTTAAAAGAGTAGGGCGTCACAACTCAGATGCCCTAGATTTGATCCAAACGGCGTCAGAGGATGAAGTCGACGGCGTCATGACCATAAGGTGACGCCGTCACAAGCGCAAACAGCGCCGCGAAGTAGCTGATACTGTTTTGGCCATAACTTTTGCATACGAACTCGGATTTAGGTGATTCAAAAGCCCACGCGACCAGAACGAGAAAATCTATAGTTTGGTGAAAAAAGTCATCGTGACGCCATCACTCTTTAGGTGTGACGTCGTCGCTCTTTTCCGACAGAAAATCTGCCTATAAATATAACATTATAACTTCACTTTTTGTAAGCCCTAAACCCTAAGTCCGATTCTAGGGTTTAGTTAGGTGTTTTTCCAGAAACTTAAAGGGTTTCAAACACTCTATAAACATCGTGTAATGGTTTGTTTGTTAATCCAATCCTATGGCCCCCAGATCGAATCGAGTATGGTCTCCTGGAAAAACCATTTAATGATTCATCATTTTTACTTATCCTTTTACTTCTAATACTTCATTAACTATGAATATGGATCGAGTCATTTCACAAGTTAATATTTTGTTTCTCGTTATATCTGATTGAACAAGATTACCAAATCATCTGAACGTATTCCAGATAAATCTTGGGTAAGGCCTTACAAGCATCTTGCCAATCCTACGAGGGGCCCAAACGATTACTATGCTTTGAAACAAATTCAAATGAGCAAATTCTCTTGACTACAAGCAAAACTCATGAACTTTGCAACACTTCTGAAAATAGCCCTTATAACCACCTTTTACGGATTGCGTTAGACTATTTCATACAAGTGCACTACATTCATAACAATTATCTGGTATCTCAAGTCTGAGGATAAATATACATGATTTACTTAATGATAAAGATCCATAAAGTACAATTATGTTAAGTTGGGATCTGTCATATATTCAATTCATTGAATATCATGTGAATTTGGCATGTCCCACGCATCAATATACTTTAAGTATATTCTACCAAAACTCATACTTGTCTTAATTCAATGACATTCCCACATCATTGATCGACAACGGACTTTTAGAATAACATAAGTTATTCATGGATTAAACATGCAAATATAGGATATAATATTAAAAAAATGAAAAATAAACATAACCAATATTTTATTTCATTTAAATAATATTTGTTCAAAACATCCCTTATCCAAATACTAAATAGATCAATGCATGATAATACTTGTTAATGAATTTTGCCTCAAGTAATGACAATCATACTTGTTGACAAGGCATAATTTCAACTAACTCTGATCTATCGGAATTTTAGAATACTTATTTCAAGAATTCAGCTAGTGAAGTTCTTGTATGTGTGCATTCAAAATATTTTGATATTGCCACATAATATTTCATAAAGTGTGTGACATCCTCAACCACCAATTTATGACAATCAAACTATCAAACATTTTAAAGTTTAAAGTATTCTTTTTCTTTATTGTATAATGCAACTATGCTCTTAGTCGAGCACAACTAGTTCACATGGCCATCAACAAGGATGAAATCCTCCCATGACTAGTATTGAGTGTCATCTCAATTATACCAGCATCATTGTATTCAAAACAACCATATGCTCTTTGAAATAATCTCCGTAAACTTCAATATCTACCGTGTAATGTTTGATGCCTTCAAAACTTTTAAGTTTTTTTGGCTATGACAATTACGCAACAATTGATATATTGCTCATCCATATAATTTTGAGAGCAATTCCAGGTTGAGGAATGTAATTCTAGATTTAAACATATTCTATTAGAATATTCATTACGCCAGTTATCTAATAACTTTATTAGATATCAATGTTGTCAAATCATCTTGCATTCAAGCATGATACAACAATAACATGATGTACATGAAAAATCCTTGTGTCAACCTAAGATTTCATTCATGTTCTACATATCTATTTTCCAAATGATATATCATGTTTTATTAGACTCATTTATTTACTGCGCATGTTTATCAATAATAAACATATATTCCAAGGTTGTATGTCTTATTTCCTAAATCTTTCAAGTGAAGTTTCATTCCAAACTAAAACTAACATTTATCTTAGATGGAATGTTACTACCCACAACATATAAGATTTAAAGAAAATAAACATAATACACCCACTACCTTTCAGAAATATTTAGAAATTATCTTATTTTAATTTTAAACCAAAACTTGGATTTAATAGTTAAACATAAGAATCATCTCTTAGATGCATGCATATATCCATTCACGGATTCTTGAAGTTTGTACATTTCCAAAGATTACGTGGATTCATAAAACTCCTTTGTATTACTTATCGTCCTCGCAAAAGCAATCACACAAGAAAGAGTTTTAATATTCCATTGTCATTTTTCATATTAATGAAAATAAGTATGACAATTACCATCTTTATATATTTAATGTGTCTAAGAAAGAATATTCAATCACAGTTAATTGCTTAAGTGTGATTACTAATATTGTCACAAGTCATGCATTAAACACATGTACAATATTGTCCATATGATTTCTACACAAAGATTTAAACCACTAGGGTTTTCCTTCCTTTGAAGAAACTCATCTTTATTAAGATAAACCAAATTTTCAAAATTTGTTATCTTTTTGGACATCATCTTATCATTCATAGTATGAATAATTTACCACAATTCAATATTAGGTAATATATCATTATGATTAATAGGTTTACCATGATCCTGTAATTCATATTTCTCATCATATCAAATATCTGAGATATCCATGCGGATCTATGAATGAGAATTCCACCATCTTGAGGTCTATCATTTACATGTTTAGCCTCATTATGTTATTCACTAGTGTGTGTTAGAAGATTATTTGTTTTGTAATTTAATCTCTTCAAGAGCTAAACAAAACTCCCACTTGCTTTTGTAAGTTAAAGACTATCTATAAATACTTTAGCAATTAGAACAACACTAAATTGTTTTCCTTTTGGGATATTACAAAACACATTGACATTTCCTAAATCTTGTTTGCTAATAACCTACTCCAAAAGTAGTTTTAACAAATCAGAACTTCAATATAAGACTCAATGTGATTCATCACATTCCATACTAAGATGGTGTCTTATTAATCTTCTGAGTTTTGAGCTTTATTCAGTATATCCAATCAATACTCAATTTTCTAACCTTGATAACTTTGGAAGAAAATAAGATATAGTTATCTTGAATCAAACAATATAACAAATGTTTGATTCTTTTAACTGAACATTTCATATACATTCAAGTATTTCATTAGAATTAATATTGTAAGACAATCTAACAATATGTAAGATAAATATATTCCTTTTGGCTTACCTATTTACCAACTAAATCATCTTAATGGTAAAATAAAATTCCAAGCCAATTGCATGCTTTTGTAACACAAGTACTTTTGATCAAGTCACTTCATATCCATGTCTCAACAAGAAACATAAACAGTTATAATTCTATTATACGTTATAAGTCATTTACCAATGACTTTATATCTTAATAAGAAGACATTATAAGTTAACGTATTACTTTATATTATATGTCTTGTAATAATGAAAAGACTTCATGTTTGTGACTTTACAAAGAAACACAAAAACATTTATAATTTAAAGTTATTATGAACACCACGCCTTGGTTTCAATTAATTAATTTTCAAGTTAATAAACTATTTATGTCATTCCAAGAATACACAAATATTTAAAGTAGCATTAGATTACTTTATTTTAATTATGTCATCCCTTGAAGTGTTCAACTTAAGAAACTGCAAAGCATCCACGCCTGATCCCACGACAAGTGGAGATTTACCTTGAGATTACAATCTAGCCAAGATCTCACTTAACCTAAAATGTAACTTCAAGTGTTTCTATAATTTGAATGACATAAGACATAAAAGTATTCTATGCTATAATCTATTTATGTCATTCCAAGAATACACAAATATTTAAAGTAGCATTAGATTACTTTATTTTAATTATGTCATCCCTTGAAGTGTTCAACTTAAGAAACTGCAAAGCATCCACGCCTGATCCCACGACAAGTGGAGATTTACCTTGAGATTACAATCTAGCCAAGATCTCACTTAACCTAAAATGTAACTTCAAGTGTTTCTATAATTTGAATGACATAAGACATAAAAGTAGTCTATGCTATAATCTTGACACATGTTCTATAAGCAAGACAATTTTATTAGAACGTTAATCTCTTACCTTACGATCAAGAGAATTCATTAATCATATTTGTATGTGTTGTTCCTTTGCAAATAATAAATACTTCTCCCACTTATGCATAGAACAACATCATATAGTAGATAAACACCATGACATTCGTTTGTTTATTTGAGCAATATGATAGTGTCATAGATATATAAGCATTACAAGTAGTTGTAGGAGCACTTAATTATCAAGGAAACGTTCATAACTATCCTTGGGAATATGAATGTCTACATTTTTGAACGTAATGTATTATTTCAAGAAAATCTATAAATAATCTGAGTTACTATCAAGATAATAAATCTTGTAACTCCCACTGAATTAGATAACGTTATAATAATGTCTTATTCAATAATACACCATATTCCCACTGGATTTGACAACATTGTAAGTGTTTCATTAACCTGTGAAAATAGCGTGCTACTACGTTGCTACCCCTTTTGTAAAACCATTCGTAACAATTACTTAGGTACTAAAAAGGTGTATTCTACTCTGTAGATGATGAATCACCCATTAATGCTATTATCTTGAGAAATTGAGCATGCAATTTCTTCCTTAATAGGTCTAATATCCCCACAATGGTGTGTAGCACTTTTAATTAGTCAAAGCAAAACAACTAAATAAACTATACTAGTTTGTCTTTTACCAATTTTGCGGTAATTAGTCTAACTTCTAATTTAATAACTCATAAAATGTCAAACATGTTTTCTAGTTGACCAAAATGTCATATAAGAATTCAATCACCAACAGAGGGTAATAAAATCTCTTAAGGAAAATATGGTGTGCAATTTTCTTAACTATTAAAGTTGCTATGAGTTATATTAGAATTTAGATAATTCTAATGTTCCTAACATACCTTTCTCAATCATGAAAAGGAATAGGATTGAGTCTCACTCTTCTTCTATGGAAAAGAGTCTGTTTGTCTTTTTAGTAAATTTTTCTTGATCAAACATTTGTTTGAAAACAGAACTAGATCAATTTACCAAAGCCCAAACAACGTTTACGGTTTAATGCTGCATTAATACAATCAAAAGAATTAACAAAATTCAATTTTTAGTATTTTCGATAATTAAATCTTTCAAGAAAATAAAATACCCTTAGGTCAATATTCATATTAACCATGGAATTTTCCTTGAATCTAGGACCCTCATTATCATAGTTTCACCACATCAGTTGATCTGCTAGTGATGAAAATATAGAATAGGTAATTGTCGAAGAACAATAATTGACAAACAAGTTTTCAATTCCTAGAACATATGGGATTTACAATTTTGCCAAACAATTATGGCATGTTTTATCCCACCTTATGCCTTAAGTTATAGGTCTCACTAACTAACTTAATTAAGTTGTCTAATTTAGAAACTGTAAATTATTTAAGTTGATGTCTCACACAACATAAAGATTCACCTTGTTATCGTAATTTAGCTCAAGGTCTCACATAACTAAATTACAACTTCAAGTGTTTTATATCATTAGATGGCATAAACTTAAATTTAAAGGTTACAATTTTTGACGTGTAATCAAAACTTATGTATAAAGAAGCATGCATACATCTCTATAACATAAAATTTTACAAAAAAAAAAAAAAAAAAAAAAACTTACTTATATTTTAATTGCTAAGATTAAATTCTACAAAGTTTTAATCGATGCGTTGAGAAACTTACAACTTTGCACTAAGATGCTTCGTAAATAGAATAGTTATACTAGGTAGCTCCAATCGAATGCACAGGGAGGCAGAGGACCAGGTAAGAGCTTAAGCATAATCTTAAACATCCTTTCAGTGTGACTGTGCACACTTCTTTTAACCCCCTTTTGAGTTTGTTCTAGTGGTTGAGCCGTTTTAACCATTTAGTTCAGTCGCATCAGTCGATTAAAAGTTCAAGATTTAATACTTAGAAAAACAAATCGATTTCGCCATTATTTAGTCCATTTAATTTTTTTATTCATAAAAACCCTTTTTTCTTACTAACATGTCATACAATATAAACAAAAAAGCACTTTTAATAAAAATTAAACAAAACCAAATAATATATACATATAACTTAACAATTTAACATATGTAAAACAATTAGCAACATGCATAATTATTTCGATAAAACCTAATAAACAATTCTAGGCGTAAAAATAATGCATACATCAACTAGGGCTTTCACCTACAAGGTAGATGAGCCACATGCATCGACAAGTCGATTGCGTAAGCCAAAGTCAATAATATATCATATAGCACATAACGAATTTTTATTAGATATATTGAGGTCTTCCCCAATTCAATAATTATCAAACTAATAAACATGTGTATATCACTTAACAATTAATAAAACAATAATCCATGGCAAAACATACATGTTCCACTATGGATTTCTCATAACAATTATAATCCCAAGATACGCATAATACATGACACATAACAATTATTTATTAAAACCACATAAAATATATACATGCAATCATAGGGTTTCTACAAGTTTTACAAAAAATAAAACCTAATTAAATAAATTAAGGGTAATCGACCCTAATAAAAAAATTAGGGTTTCAATTTTCCAAAACCCTAGAAACCAATAAAAGCATGTAAAAATCATAAAGATTCAATTTTTATGTGTTTCGGTAATTAATTACAACATATTAACGGCTCGTGATGCCACTATTGGGTTTTACTAATCATAACAATTATTAAAAACAAGTAAACATCATCAAAGCATGCAGTGAAAGTAATAAGAATAATACTTGTAATTTAATTAACCGAATTACAAGAAAATGCGTACCTTTTAGCAATTCAAGAAAACACACGATATCAAGAACAATGAACAAAAACCCAAACCCTAAATTAGGGTTTATGCAATTCGACCTAATTAAAGTCGACACCCAAGATTACCACAAACACAATTGTATTTGTCCTTCGTTCTTGTACACACGTACTAATATCGATTTGATGTGAAAAGCTAGGTTCTTGAATCACAAATAAAACCAAACACTTGTATCTTGGAGTTGGAAAAATCGAATCCTTTGGGGAGGGATGGTACACGATCGGCCACAACCAAGAGGAGAGGAGAGGAGAAGAAATTAGGTTTCTAATAACTTGGTGACCAAGAAAACTCTCCCTTGGGCTTTTAGGGAGCCACGACCGGCCTATCAACCCAAGAGGGGTTCTAGAATTTTCTTGTCCACTAATTTCATCCCTAGTCCTTGTAGTTTACATTTAACGACCGTTAGTCTAACCTCGTTAAATATTAACTATCGTTAAGTTTTATTTCGTGACAAATAATTAATAATAATAACGTTTATATATATATTAATTATTTTAACATCAACTCTCATACGTAATGTGTGCAATCCCGAAGTCTCGAGTTCGAATCCGGGCATACATATATTAATAATTATCCATAAACCTTTCACTTTGGAGGGAGTGGACTCGTGAGTCTCCTATTCATGGTTAAATCCAGTCATTAATTAAGATGAAAATCGGAGGCCACTAAAACATTCTTTGTTTTTTGTACATACACGCAACTAGCCTGGACTTTGCGCTGCTATCTACCTCTGCTCCTTTTTGGGTGCACAACGACATTACTGTTCGACAATGGTGAGACATTATAACACTATCGAATTCATCATGTTAGTAATAATGAAAAAGAGCTTGAATCTGTTATACGTTGGATTCTAATGAAGTTAGTGACCACTTTGATTCTGCACTGGTTTCTAAAATTCTAGTAAGGAAGTTTCCTGCTGAAATTAACTACAATAGAACGCCACATCGTGATTATCCCGATAAGCCGCAAATGACATGGTGCTTATGATTCATATGAGCAAGTCTAATGAGTTGAAGCAGACCCGTATACGAGGGTGTGCGAGGTGTGCTACAGCACAGGGCCTCAAATTTTTAAAAGCCTCGAAATATATATCCCGTTATATATCCGAGGCCTCAAAATTCACTTCTAACAAAAATCGTTACCGTTGAACAATCTTGTGTTGTAAATATTTGCTAAAACTTAAAATAGATCATCAAAACACTATGATTTTGGCTCTCATAGACAGTATAATATATTTTTGACCATTGTATTTAGTTATCGTATAAGCTTTCGCACAGGGCTTCCAGACGCTTAGCTGCGGCACTGAGTTGAAGCATATCAGTTGTGAGGGCATCCACTATGGCAGGTTCATAAAAAGGTTTAAGAAAGATGAAAAGGTTTATGTTTATTTCAACCATAGTGGACACTCATTTCATGTCTATGTGGCATGAAGAGGTCCTAATTCTTGAACCTATTTATGAATTCAATACATTTAATGCATTTGTTAAAAAAGACATTTTATGAACTTACAAAGCTTTATACTATAGTGAATATAGGTTTATAAAATCAAAAGGTCTAAAATTTATTGAATTATTAATGTATAAACCTTTGTAAAAGGTTTATCATAGTGGATACTCTGACGATTTGATGTTATGACTTTTTAGCCTTTTAATATTATTAATTACAAAATCAGTTTGAAATAGGTTAGTAAGTATTGATGTCATCTTAAATCCTACAGTATAGTATAAAATGGTTACTTCGGAAATGAATCTGGTTCTTTTGGCTCCAAAAAAGTTGATTACTTTTATACAAACTAACCATTTTATAATATGCCTCAATGAATCACTGAGTTTGAGTGGTTACATGCATTACATTGGTATTTCTTTTGAATCTTTTTATTGATCACTTGTCTTTTTGTAGCTAACCAGTGTTAAATGACGATAAATTTTATTATTCGTTTTCTTACAGGTTGGTTGTTGGAGAGGAAAAAGAGGTTGATCTAAAAGAATGTCCAAGATCAAAGGTTCGTCAACAGTGCATAAAGTATCTTGGACCTGTATGTTTTTTCATAAATTACATCAGTTGATTTTTTTATAAAAAGATACATCCAAGTTTATTAATATATGATCATCTGAGCAGCATGAGATAGAGAATTACGAGTATATCATAGTTGAAGGAAAAAGCATGCACCTTCAAACCCAACTCCCCCTTGATACAAACAATGGGGAAAAGTGGATTTTTGTAACGAGTGCATCTAACAGACTTTATGCTTGTGAGGTGAGATTTAGAATGTTTGCTAGACCCTCTTAATATATTAGTTTGCTACGGGACTAGAAAATGTTAAACCTATGATTCAAATTTGTATTGACAGAAAAAGAAAGGAAAGTTTCATCATTCAAGTTTTCTCGCTGGAGGAGCAACTTTAGCAGGAAAGTTTCATCATTCAAGTTTTCTCGCTGGAGGAGCAACTTTAGCGGCTGGAAGGCTTGATGTGGATAATGGGACACTTAAGGTATAACGCATATGCTATTTGTGACATTAGAGTCTTAAAAGTTTGGACAATTTGCACATGAACTGTTAGATATGGCTTGATGTGGATATAGGTTGAATGATGTAAGATATGGAGGAGCGACTTTACTATTCCTGTTTTCTGGTCGTGATTGTATTCTTCATGCCTAGGTAAGTAATTGCTTCTATATATCTCTTGATAAATCGTCTCATTTCACCTTCACAATTTTTTTGGGAATATCACTTGATGAAAGTATTACTATAACCCTCACAAGCCCTTTCCAAGAAAAAAAATGAGCCAATAGGATTTGAATTGATAACTATACCTCCAAGGACCATATAGTTTGCCAACTAAATCCCGTAAATGTGTAAAATTTTTATTATTTTTGGTTCTATAGACAGGTTCTTGGCGTACCTGTTGATATATTCATTAATGAAAACACAAAGATCAACAGTACAAGAGCTGGGCATGCAAGTAAGATTTAAATATCCATTTAAAAAAAAAGAATCTTTTGCAGGTAAACCAGGTTGGAGGATATCACGACGCTGGAGACAACATAAATTCGGGTTTCCAAAGGCGTACACGATCCATATTTAGGTGGCACTCGATCCATGTTCTCTTGGGACGACAAGTTGGTTGGCGTCCAAGTTCTAATTGCAAGGGTAATATCTTTACATCATTCACTACCTATCATAAGTATCAACTTAGTTAAGATTCATATATGTAGGCCCGTTTTTCCTGGAAAAGACACGAGCTTTCAATGCGTTTAGCAACTACGACTTCCATTGCTAACAGTATTAGCAACATATCTTTGTCCACATTTAACGTTTAAAAACCTTTTTAGAGCTTTTGAGTTACGCATGTTCGTTTGTGGTATTTTTAGGAGGTACCAAGTGGTGGGTTACCGACCAAAAATTTGGATTTCAATATGTTCATTGACAGTGCAAAGGAGTTTATATGTAACTGTGTGGGAATAGGAAACAACAATGTGACGAAAACAAATTAAATTTAAACATAATGTACAACTTAATCCCTATGAGGAAAACATGTTAAAACGCATACCCTATTAACTGGTTTGAATAGCACTGATGTTTTATGATTTAGGGAGTATCTTCTAAGCATTCGAGGCCTCGGTTTGAAAAGTGTGACATTGCAAGGGAAATTTCTGTGATTAGCGGTAATGGGTTACTTAATTAGTATATGCTTGGTCATATATTATATGATCTTGGTTATAATTAATTTCTATAACTTTACCGTGTTAATTATTTTCAGGCCCGGAACATCCATGTACGATAATTTACAGGAAAGATCATTGGAAGCTAGGAAACTGGTTTCCATGGAGTATAGCTTTGGTGAATTTCATGTTTTGTCACATAAGCCTCGTGAAAGCCTTTTGCTTAGTCTTTTAACAGCATTACTATGGACTTTATTTGTGATTACATGGACTTCAGTAATCATATGCTTAGTCTTTTTTGCAAATGTGATTCTTTCACAAGCCATCTTTTATCAGCGTATAAATCTTAATTCACCATTTCATAAGTATTTTTTGCATCTTCAGCATCCTGTATATCATCTTCAGAAAAACAATATCATAAACCATAGGGAGCATTTCATCCTGCAACTCGCTTATCCTGAAGCACAACTTATGCCTTTGCACCAAATCTGCAATACATTAATTGCTTTATGTGTTTTTTTTTTTTTTTTCTAATTCTTTAAAGGACACATAAATTGGGACATATTTTAGTTTTGATATATTTTAATTTGGGCATATCTCAATTACTTATATAAGTAATAACTTGAAAAATCTGCCAGGTTCATTTCCTTCGCATTTGGGCCCTTTAAGTATGGTGTTTATTTCATGACTGGTGAAGCTTTAAAGGTACATTTACATGATGCTGAAATATTCCTTGCACCAGGTTTTGCATGATAAGCAAGGACATTTTACCTGAAAATGAGTGTGACCATGTTCGACTATTTCATATGTTTACCCGTTTGGGTTGATTTTTTTGGCACATACATGCAGGTAAGCGTTCTGATAATCAACATAAATGATGACATTTCCAGGGCCTTTATTGAGCTCTTGGGTATTGGTTTGGAGGATGGTATTCGTGGTCATAGCTACCTATTAATAATATGTAAGATAATAATTAAATATTTTGTATCAATAAACCATCTTCCACATGTTTTCAGTTATTAATGACAATTACTCATGAGTTTATATTATGAATCATGAGAGATTAAGCATCATCTCACCATTTGACCTGCACCCTTTTTGCATATTTTAGTATCATAAATGTGAGACGTAACTCAAACATGCATGTGTAGTACATAATTTAATCTTCATCAGAGATATCAATTTAGACCCACTCATGTATAAATGGGTCAATAAGGTTAATGTTTATGTTTATCTAAAATAGGTCAAACAGGTAAAAAATAAATAAATAAATAAATAAAATAAATAAAAAAATAAATGGGAAATGGATGAGCATGTCAAATGGTCTGAAAGTCGCATAAGGCGTATTTATATTTTACAAAATCAGTGTTAGTATATTAATGCATCATTATCTCGCCCTTTTGGAAGGTATTTATGAAGAAGTTGACAAAACTGAAAACACATTTGGATTCAAAATGCAAAATGGATAAGCATGTCCAATACTTTTAAGGGTTGTTTGAGATTGCTTATTGATATTGCTTTCACGAAATGTTTATTATATTATATCTGAGATTGCTTATTGAAACCACTCATAGTGGCTGTGTGGAATTACTTATCTGAGTAACTACTTTTAAGGGTTGTTTGAATTGCACATTGAAAATCCTTATAAGCAATCCCAATCCCAAACAGCCCTTATAAGCAATCACAAACAACCCTATTCTTAGAAGCAGTAATGCCCTGTCAAATTTTGTTACATGAAACTATCTTTTGGTGACAGATTTTAGTGTGAGAAAATGGTGACACAATCAAAGCAGTGTCCAGTCAAGTGATTGAATACAGCAGGTGGAAAGCGACAGTTTGTGGTAAGGTTTGAATATCGAGCTAATAATTTTATATAATAAGTATTGTCATATACATTTGAATGATGAATGTATATATTGGTGTTTTCATAACAAGATCCGGAAACACATTGAATAAATCAATTTTAAAGTTTATCGAAGTCTTGAGCTAGATGAGCCAGTCCCGACAGACTCGAGCTTTTTTCTCGCTTGCCTAAACAATTACAGGGTGTGCTACACTTTTTTTAAATTAAATGCAATATGATATTTATTACACGTTGATATTAGCATATACCTATTAGTAACATTTGTGACTTTTTTTGTGGCTTTACTTGTCTAGGACCTTGATAGTTGATACCATCTCCATCAGAGCTCCATTCAAAAGAGAAGCGCGTTCTGAGGTTATTACTCGACACTAAAGTTATTGAAAGTGGTGACAAATACCGTGAAGGTAATTATTGTTTACTATCTAGATTTTAAGCGCACATTTTTCTTTGCCTCTTAGTCATTGAACTATTTTTTTTCAATCCAAGTCATTAAAAGATGACTTCATGTTGCATTTCGGTCCGAATTTATATACTACTTGGTTGTTCGCTTTTGCAGATTTTGAGGTTGCAAATGATTGAGGGGATTGAAGATATGGAGTTAATACATGGCAAAAATACGGAGCTTGGTCGTGATTCTAATATAGGCAGTCAACTATGGCTAAACAGTTATATTCTAGCTTTCATTTTTTTTTTTTTTTTTTTTTTTTAATAATTTAAAGTAATTTATAAATTTTGTAAATTTTAGTCTCCAGGTTGTTAAGATGAGATGATATACCATTACAAAAGCTTAACTTAAGTGACACAAACTCAAGTAGAATAATGTTGATTATCCAGCATCGCAATGTCAATTACTCTAGTAGAAGTGTCTTGTACCAGAGAATCGAATCAGTGGTGATGGGGATTTTGGGAAATATAAGTAGATGGCTGAGGTTGATTTTCAGATGGTAATTGTTTGATAACTAATATTCCCAATGAGATGTTTCTGGTAACAAAGAACCCTAAATCGATGGGGATTTTGTAGTAAGTGGAGAAACCGTGTGTTTCAATTTTGGACCGTTGCAAGCTGTTTTGAGCAAGGCAACGTAGTATCACGAGGTTTTGCACCTAAGCTTATAACTACCCAATTACTCTCAGATTCACGTTTCCCTTTTTTTAATCATAAATTTTAAACTTTTGGCTGACCAATTCACACACTTTGCGTCGCACAAACTCAAACGAGATAAAATTTTCTATTTTTACGAAGGTTGGCATGGCCATATAGTTAAAATATGCAGTTGCGCCATAAAATACACTTCTTATAGTGCTGAAATAGATTCGGGCAGAAATGGTAGTGGCTACTAAAACTTACAGGATCAATAAACATAAAGTTAATTATGTTGGTCCCTACGCTGTGATTTGAGTCGATATGAAATATGCAAACAATAACAATATGGATCTTTAAATAACTAAATCGTCTAACTTGTAAATGATTCATTACATGTCCTATATATACTAAACGAACCGGTATCAATCTAAACAATGTGTCGGTTAGTATATAACCGTTTGTAACCGTTATTGTATAACTACTTATAACCGTTTTGGCGGTTAAATAACTGCTAGTAACCGCTCTCAACCGCTATTCGGTTGCAGGGTTTCTTTTGAGCAAGTCTGGTCCTTTGAGGTTGAAGCAATGGCGAGATTAGCGTCTTCAATCTCCTCCTTAATCTTGATCGTTGCTTTGTCCTAAGTCTTGAACTCCGAGCATTTGTCGCATAGTCACGAACTTGAGTCTTGGTAAAGCTTTCGTTAAGATGTCTGCTCTTTGTAGTTCTCCACTTACGTGTTCCACTTTGATATGACCATTCTCTACGCATTCACGAATGAAATGATAGTGAATGTCTATGTGCTTGCTCCTTCCGTGAAAAACTGGGTTCTTTACGAATTGTATAGCTGATATGTTGTCAACTCTAAGCGTTATCTTCTTTTCTTCTGATCCAGTTAATTCACCGAGTAATCTTTTTAGCCTTAGGGCTTGACATGCTGCTGCTGTAGCTGCCATGAATTCTGATTCACATGATGAGAGTGCTACTGTCGGTTGCTTCTGAGTACACCAAGTAATGGGTGACTCTCCAAAGTAAAACACTATTCCAGTAGTGCCTTTTCCTTGATCTGTATTGATTCCATAACTACTGTCGTTGTATCCTGTAATCTTGTAGCCTCCTTCTTTCTTGTATATTATTCCATGGTCTTTCGTGCCTTTGATGTATCGGATTACTTGTTTCACTGCCTTCAGGTGATGATCCTTCGGGTCTTGCATAAATCTACTGAGTAGTCCGACTGGGTAACTAAGATCTGGTCTTGTATGTAGTAAATATCTGAGACTTCCAATTAGGCTTCGGTAATAAGTTGCGTCAACTGGTTCTCCATCTTCCGCCTTGACCAACTTAGTGCCGGGTTCCATAGGTGTCTTCGTATCATTACTATCCGTCATGCTTGTCTCTTTTAAGATCTTGTTAATGTATCCTGTTTGCTTGATCGTAATCTCTCCTCCTGTCTGTGTAACTTCTATCCCAAGGTAATATGCTAGCAAACCTAAGTCGCTCATTTCGAATTTATCTTCCATCTGGGACTTGAACAAGTCTACTTCCTTCTTTGGAGTGCCCGTGATTATTAAATCATCTACATATACTCCAACGATAAGTGTAGAAGTCTTGCTTCTCTTTGTGTAGATTGCTTGTTTGAGATTACATTTCTTAAAGTCTAGGGACTTCAAGGTTTGGTCAAGCTTCACGTTCCAAGCTCTAGGTGCTTGTCTTAAGCCATACAATGCTTTAGTTAGCTTGTAGACTTTTCCTAGGTTTCCTTGTTGAATGAAACCTTCAGGTTGTATGACATAGACTTCTTCCTTCAATTCTCCATGTAAAAATGCTGATTTTACATCTAAGTGGTGTACTTGCCATCCATGATATGCTGCTAGTGCTAATATTAATCGAACTGTTTCTATCCTAGCAACTGGTGCAAACACTTCATCGAAGTCTATTCCTTGTTCTTGTACATAACCGTTTGCTACTAATCTAGCTTTATACTTTATGATCCTACCTTGTGCATCTCTCTTGGTTTTATAAACCCACTTAAGTCCTATTGCCTTCTGATTTTCGGGCAATGTGGTGAGGGTCCATGTGTTGTTCTTGTTAATTGAATCTAATTCAATTTTCATGGCCTCAATCCACTTCTTATCTTTTGATGCTTCCTTGTAATTACGGGGTTCTTCTTCTGTGAAAAATAAGCTAGGTGCTTCTACTTCACGTGCAGTTTGGTAAATTTCCGTAATATCCTTTAAACCTTGTATAGGTCTATGATCAAATCTAGGATTCGAGCTTTCGAATGAACTTATAGTAGCTCTTTCTTCATCTTCTGAGTTAGGGTTGTAAGTGTATGATGGTGGTGTGATTGGTGAAGGTGGATTTGGTATAGGTTCTTGTTCTTGATACGTGTTATTTGTGTTTTCTAAGTTGACTGGTGTAGGATTATCATAGTCAACTCCATCTACCATAAAGTTAGTCCAAAACGTATCGTCATGTATCGTATCCTCTTCATTGTTGTTCCAATCCCACGGTTTCGTTTCCATAAACTTCACATCCCTACTAACATGTTTTTCTTTCCCTTTGGATCATATAGCCTACATGCTTTAGATCCTTCTTCAACTCCTAAGTAAATCATTGGAATGCTTCTATCATCTAGCTTCTTCAAGTGAGGTATTGTTACCTTAGCATAAGCTGTGCATTCGAATATTCTTAGGTATTCTAGGTTTGGTTTTCTGTTGTAGAGGGCTTCATATGGTGTTTTATCTACCAGGGCTTTCGTAGGTACCCTGTTGAGTATGTAAATGGCGTGCTTGACTGCTTCCGCCCAATAAGTTAAGGGTAACTTCATCGCTTTCATCATACTCCTAGTAGTCGATAAAACTGTTCTATTTCTCCTCTCTACTACACCATTCTGCTGCGGTGAGAATGGTGCTGTCAATTGTCTTTCTATTCCATTTTCCTTACAGTATTTGGTGAATTTGATTCGCTGCCAAACAGTCAAGTTTATCACACAAGCTAACCACTTGTGAATGGTCAACCGTAATAAAATTCAAACAGCTCAGAAACAAATGCAATTAAGATCTGGAGAGTATAGTGTTTCCACAGGTCGTTAAGTCCCACGGAGGATGAATGGTGTTTGAACAAATTCAGATGTCGAATAATCACTAAGGATAGTGATCAGTAAGGATTTTGGATTATTTATACCTAAAGGAAAAGTTTGATAAATTACAGAGGCTTAAATGCAAATTAAATAAAATTAAAAAGCTAAATTATATTAAATAAACGCTATCACTATTTTTAAAGTGATGTTTTTGTGATTTATAAAACAAAATAACTTAAATAAACTATTTTAATTAAAACGTAAACTTAAATATCTAAAAACGTGACCTAGAATGAAAACATGCGTTATATATAAAAATTACGCGAGTGCGCAAGTAAAAACGTAAAATTTGTGAAATAAAAGTCCTACGAGTGTAAAAACAATTTTCTTACTTACTATATGACAAAAGAAAATTTTAGAAAAAAAAATTTATATTTTTTTTACTTTTATATTTTTTATTATGAATTAAATACTATTTTAGACTAAATAAATGATTAAAAATACTAAAACTATTAAGAAAAATCTGAAACTTTTTTGTAAAATACTTTATACTAATACAAAGCTAAGAAAAATACAAAAGGTGTAACAACTTATTTGAATAAGCTGGAAATAAGCTAAATAATACGTATAAGCTAAAAAGAAAACAAGGGTTATATATTAAATAGTGCAAGGTATAACCAGTCAAAGTCCCAAGGGCAGTTGGTGAGTGTGTTGTGTGGTGAGCTGGGTGGCCAGGGTTCGAATCCCAGCACTGGCTTTTTGCAAACTATTTTATTTTTGGATTTTTCTTTTACAAACTAATTAAGCTAATGATAATAAGCAATTTTTAAAACTAAAACTTTTTATGAAATCCACTAATAAGCTCAGTTTGAGCTTATTATTTCTTAACAGTGGTGAGAAATGGAAATGAGCACAAATATTTAGCAAATTGACTTATAAGCTAGAAAATAAGCAAAGGGTAACTGAAATAAGCTAAACAACTTTTTAACAAACTAATATTACAACTAAATAAGCAATATGACTAGAAATAAGCACTTATCAAAATCCAAATAAGCATAAACTTATCTGTTGCACAGGAAACTTTTTTAGATATCTAGGTACTTTTAAGCTTATTTTGAAGCACTTAGATAAGCTAAGAAATGGAAACAAACACTGCAACTAACAAGCTAACCAACTGAGCTTTCCAAAAAGCTAAAACTCTCACTGTGGGATCCACTAGAGAGCTTATGGTGAGCTTGAGAAAAAGCTGATAAACCACTGAGTAATGACTCAGTGTATACTGAGTCTATTGGGACAAACAAAAAGCTATGTGCAGCCTTATTAAATAAGCTGCAAAATGGAAAATTAAGCTTGGGACTTAAAGATGGCTGGGTTAGCTTTCTAAAGAACCAAAATTCACAAGCTAAGGTTTACTAGAGAGCTTTTGACAAGCTTGTGAAAATGGCTATAAAACTGTGCACAGGGCACTATTTTGAAAAAGGTCTTAAAACAAGATTGAAAATAAGCAGTTAAATAAGCTAATGAGAAAATATAAAAAATACTATGATAAAGCTGAGCAGTTGTATTTTACTATTCCAAAAGCTCAAAACATGAAACTCAAAGTTAAACCCTATAGAAATTAATCTATTTTATTCAAAAATGACCAAACTGAAATTTTTGACTTTCTATATTAGACTAAAGGTTGACTTTGATGAACTTTGGATTGATCTCAATCACTGATTATGATGTATTGAGCTAAAATAAGATGAGATTAAGCTAAAGTAACAAGTTTTAAGCTACTGTGGTGAATTTAACAAGCTAGATCCTAACAGTGAACTAATTAGTTGAGATTAAAGATGATCTTGACTTTTACACTAACAAGGTCTGGTTTTTATGGTATGTTTGAGTTATTTAGACCAAGTGTGACAGATAACACCCAAGAACACTGTCTTGAACACCCTCTAGTACAGTTAAACAAGCTAATCCAAGCAAGCCTTTACTAGACTGTTTTGATGATTTTCAAAACAAAACACAGATTAAGACCATGAAAATGATTCAAGACTTTATAATATCATGTAATAAGACTAAATAAGCACTAAACAACAGTAACAACAACATACAACTCAAGAATGATCTTTATGCTATTATAACTATTACAATAAAATTTCTAGCAACTACAAATTAAAGAGAACAAGCCTAATGTTTTATTGTTTAATTCTACTTAGCTATTACTAATGAACATAAAGATACAAAGTTTAAAGCTTAAGAACAACTCAAACAGTGAAATGACAAAAATAGCTTAAAAGGCTTACAACTTATATTGAGCTGAAAACACAGAACAAGGTCCAAAGATCACCCCTATTAGCTTACCACTAAGCTTCTAAACCCAAGGCAATCTTGTATTCACCTTGCTCCAGCTGTGATCATCCTTTCTTGTGATTTTTGATTTTTGACTGATTTTTTTGTATTTTCTTGTATTTTTGCTTTTTTACTTCTAAACTAATTTTAAAGGATACTAATAGCTTACATAAGCTATATAGGAGCTTATGTGATCTTATGAGTCCAAAATAACATCTACAAACAATATTCGGACTTATTGAGATTTTTGAACAAGGAAGTTTTGCATAAACTGAAAACTTGAATTAAAACTGAAATTGATGTTCAGAAAAGCTTTATTACACACTAAAATCTTGAATTACAGAGCTTGAAAGCTTAAACATAAACTAGAATTTAAAAGTTAACTAATTCGACATACATTAATAAAAATTACTCTTCATGATTCACTCCTCTGCTTCTCCTCTATCTTTATAGACTTTTTGGACTCCCCACATGCCATCAACAATCTTGGCCATTGATTCAGTCAAACTCATCTCAACCATTTAAATGAAATTTGGCGCCAAAAGTAGTTTATATAACTTGCAGCCGAAATTTTGCAATTAATGCAATTTGGATGGTTGTATTGGTGGAGGAGACAAGAAAGAAAGGTTTAGTAGCTTAGTTGTGGATATTTGGTGCAAAAATCAGGTTTGTGAGTGTAACAGTGGAAGTTTTATGGTGGGGAAGCATTTATTGGTTGTGGGCTGAGATGTGAGGTGGAAAGGATGGTGATGAGTGTTTTTAGACAGCTGGGGGGTGATAAGGTGGAAGAAAACCACTCTGGTTTTGGTATAACAGGTGAGGTGAGGAAGATGAACAGTAGTTCTAGTTTTGGCGCGTTGACTATATTTGACCGAGGCTTATAATAAGTGGGGGTTCATGTGGGTTATTGACTGGGTCAAGGATTATTTGGCAGGGGGTTCTTTTTGTTTTGGCTGGGGATCAAAATACAAAAGAGGGCCATTTGGTTTGTTATTAATACAAGGACGAATCTTGTAATTTTCTGTTTTTGAGGGGCTGAACCGGCCAACAATCCAAAGTTCACACAAGGACCATTCCTGCCAAATATGAATAGTACAAGGAACATAGTTGATTATTTTTCATTTTTAAAATATCCAAGGACCATTTATGTCATTTTTCAAAGATTAGGGACTAAAGTTGTAATTTTGCAATTTTAAATTTCAAGGACCAATTTTTACAACTCATGAATCCCTAGGGACTTTAAATAACATTTTTCTTAATTTTGATTTACCAGGGACTAGATTTGAGAACTTTTGAAACTTGGGGGACTAAAACTGCAATTATGCAAACTTGATATGTTTTTCACCAGATTTTGATATTTTTGCATTTAAAACACATAAAACACTTATTTGTGATATTTTCATCATTTTGATGCATTTCTGAGTGTTTTCAAATGTTTTTGGCATTCTAAACAGTACAAAAATGATGAGTATTTAGACACTCATCAATCCCCCACACTAAGATATTGCTAGTCCCTAGCAATGATTTGAGAAAAATTAATGGATTTCATCTCTTTACCAAAAGCCATTACTTCTGGAGTAGCCAGTTGTTTTAGTTCAAGTAAGAACTTTGGTACAATGGTAACCAAATGATTTTGAGCAAATCACCAGCTTTCAACGGTTTTGATTTGTCTTTACCAGAAGCCATTTGCTTGTGGACTAGCCAAATCTTAGATAAATTATCAAAATTATCTTTGGTGAGTCGATTACCAATTATGGCTTTCCAACTGCCTTTACCACAAGCCATAAACTTGCGGGCTAGCCAACTCTTCACTAATTAAAGATATGGTGAGCTGAACACCATACAATTTTGGGCAAATTGCAAGCCATCAACGGATTTGAGATATCTTTACCAAGAGCCGTTTGCTCCTGGATTGGCCAATCCTTTTGTTTATTAGACATGGCGGACTGATAACCGTAAGCTGAGTAAGTGCAAAACACTTACTCAAAAAAAAAATTTGGCCAAAAATGAGGGAATTGGGTGATATAATTACATGATAAAATTCGTGAGAATTCCCCCCACACTAGAAATGAATATTGCCCTCAATATTCAAAGTACCGGCGGTTATGCCGAAACATAGAACGTAAAAGGGAAATACTACGACCATATTTGAAATTATTATTTTTGATATATACATCTTATTTTTTATTTTTTTTTTTTTTTTTTTTTACTGAGAGTACTTATATACAACAGCGTGGGGCAACTCCCCCACACTAGGGTGATACTCACGGGTGAAAAGCCATGTGGTGTGCTACTGTTTTTGATTATCGAGTCGCTAGCTTGACTCGATCCCCGCATTCATTGGTTCATGGAGAAAGTTTGTAGATCCGGGACAATCACAGGTGGAATGTCCTCTCCAAAATAATGCTTTAATCGATGACCATTCACTTTAAAATTTTGACCATCAGGCTGAGATAACTCAATGGTACCATAAGGATAAACCTTAGCAATAGTAAATGGACCAGACCAACGGGACTTGAGCTTTTCCGAGAATATCTTCAATCTTGAATTGAAAAGAAGGACTCGATCACCGACGTTGAAATCGCGGTTCTTGATTTAGAGTCATGAATCTTCTTTGTCTTTTGTTTGTAGATCAAAGAGTTCTCGTATGCTTGATCACGTAGTTCATTCAATTCATTCATTTGAACTTTTCTGTGATCACCAGCTGTCTGAATATCGAAGTTTGCATGTTTCAAGGCCCAGTATGCCTTGTGCTCTAGCTCAATTGGAAGATGACATGCCTTTCCGTACACAAGCTTGTATGGAGTACACCCGATGGGTGTTTTATAAGTTGTACGGAATGCCCAGAGTACGTCATCCAGTTTATCCGACCAGGATGCACGGTTTTCGCCTACTGTCCTTTCAAGAATTCTTTCTATACCACGGTTGGAAACTTCAACTTGCCCACTTGTTTGGGGTGGTATGCGAGTAGCAGCGGTGGGTTACACCATACTTTGCATAACATAACGATCAAATAGATCATTGCGAAATGCGTACCACGATCATTGATTATAGCTCGTGGAGTTCCAAACCTAGCAAAAAGAGATTTTAAGAATTTTACAACAACTCGGGCATCATTGGTGGGTAAAGCTTTTGCTTCAACCCATTTTGACAAATAGTCAACAGCCACGAGTATGTATTTGTTTCCTCGAGATGATGGAAATGGCCCCATAAAATCAATGCCCCAGATGTCAAATATCTCACACACTTGAATGGCGTTTTGCGGCATTTCATTTCTTTGAGAGATATTTCCATGACGTTGACAAGCGTCACAGGTTTTGACAAAATCGTGGGCATCCTTGTAAATACTGGGCCAATAAAACCCGGAATCAAACACCTTTTTGGCGGTGTAGTTTGGACTATGATGGCCCCGGTGGGTCCAGCATGGCAAGCTTTGAGAATGTCCATAGCTTCCTGTCCATAAACACACCGCCAGATGACTTGATCCGCCATGATTTTGAATAAGTAGGGGTCGTCCCAGAAGTAATGTTTAACATCTTTGAAGAATTTGTTCTTCCGTTGGGTCGACATTCCTTTCACTATGAAGTTACCCGCATGGTAATTTGCGGTCGAGCAAACCATGGGGTAGTAGAGTTTCCACGAAAAGAAACCGCATTGAGTGTCTCGAGAGGAAATGTTTCATTTATTTCCTTTTTCTTGAAAACATCTTGGTGAGGGTTTTCAAGACGGGACAGATGATCAAGTAGCCGGTTCTCACTCCTTTTTTATCAAGTATAATGATATCAAATTCTGGAGGAGGAGAACCCAACGGAGCAATCTCGGCTTTGCATCTTGTTTTGCAAAGAGATATTTGAGAGCCAAGTGATCCGTATACACCACACATTTGGTCAAGATTAAGTATGGCCGAAACTTCTCAAATGCATATACCACAGCTAATAGCTCTTTTCTACGTGGTGGTGTAATGAGTTTGAGCTTCAGTCATAGTCTTACTTGCGTAGTGGATAGGCTGAAAATTCTTGTTTCTGCGTTGCCCCAGGACTGCACCGATAGCAAAATCACTTGCATCGCACATGAGCTCAAAGGCAAGTCGGTCGGGAACAGCGAGAATGGGTGCTTCAGTAAGCTTTTTCTTTAATGTTTCAAAAGCTTCGATGCACTCAGGTGAGAAGATAAAAGGAGCATCTTTTTCAAGAAGATGAGCCATAGGCCGGGCGATTTTAGAAAAATCTTGTATGAATCTGCGATAAAAACCGGCATGACCTAAAACAACTCCTAATACCTTTGACGGTAGTAGGATGAGGTAATTTAGCAATAACATCAACTTTTGCTCTATCAACCTCAATCCCGTTTTTGGAAATCTTATGGCCAAGGACTATGCCTTCTTTGACCATAAAGTGGCTCTTCTCCCAATTTAGACAAAGATTGGTGTCTTCACACCGTTTGAGCATTTTATCTAAATGGGAGAGACATGTTTGAAACGAGTCCCCAATGACCGAGAAGTCATCCATAAACACCTCTATTGTTTCCTCGATCATGTCGTGGAATATGGCCATCATACATCGTTGGAACGTGCCAGGAGCATTACATAAGCCAAAAGGCATACGTCTGTAGGCAAAAGTTCCGTATGGGCAGGTGAATGTGGTCTTTTCTTGATCCTGTGGATCAATGGGGATCTGAAAATACCCCGAGAAACCATCAAGGAAACAATAGTATTCATTCCCTGCTAATCTCTCAAGCATTTGGTCCATGAAGGGTGGAGGAAAATGGTCTTTATGAGTGGCGTCATTCAACTTACGATAGTCAATGCAAACACGCCATCCCATTACCAACCGAGTTGGAATTAACTCGTTATCTTCATTTGTGACAACAGTTATGCCACCCTTTTTAGGAACACAGTGAATTGGGCTAACCCAAGGACTATCTGAGATCGGGTAAATTAATCCTGCATCAAGAAGTTTGATAACCTCCTGTTTGATAACATCATGGATCTTAGGATTCACCCTTCTCTGATGTTGAACTGCTGGTTTGAAGTCATCCTCCATCAAGATTTTGTGAGTACAAAATTCAGGGTTGATACCCTTAATGTCGGAGAGTTTCCAAGCAATTGCTTGCTTGTGTGACTTCAAGACCTTTATGAGAGCAGTCTTTTCATCTTTACTCAAATCTCGAGAAATAATGACAGGTAATTTATCATTACCCTCAAGGAATGCATACTCAAGATGAGGTGGTAAGTCCTTAAGTTCGACTTCAGGAAATTCTTCAGTTTTCTCAACTGACTTGACTTCCTTGTTATGAAGCTCGACGGGAGGGATTGATGATGGATCATCATTAAGCAACTTCTCAATGAGAAGTATGTTCCCCTCGATGTCGATGGGGCGTGATCAATTTCCCATGGAACAGAATCACTAGCCAAGTATGCTTCAATCTCTTCCAAGATAAAGTCACTTTCCTCAAAGCAGGTGAGAGAAGGAGTAGAATTGGCAATGATGGGTTGAGATGAATGAGTGAGATTATCACTCGAAGAATTATGATCATAACCAAGAACTTCTTGAGAGTACTCTTCAGAAGCAACATCAATGATATCTATTAGGTTAACCGGACTCGAATCATAGTTTGCGGAGTACCTCGAAGTTTGATCAAGGTTAAAGGTGGCAGCTTCATTACCAACACGTAATGTGATTTCTTGCTCAAATACATCAATAAGAGCACGGCCCATTCTCAGGAATCCTCGTCCAACAATGAGAGAGCCCGATGATCGGCATCGAAATCAACAACCACAAGTTACTGGAAAATGGAACTTTCCTACTTTCACAAATACGTCCTCGGCAATGCCAAGAGGGCCGGGATGATATGTCGATCTGCAAGCTCGAGAGTCATGCATGTAGGAGTAAGTTCGGAAGAAAGTTTCTTCCATACCTTGAATAAGGCATCGATTGATGCTTGCACCAAGATCGGCTAAGGCAAAGCATTCAAGCATCCACGGAAATACACAAGGTAAGAGAAATTTTCACGGGATCTCCAAGCTTTTACGGAAGCTTCTTCGGATAAGCTGAGGCAGTTTCGTTCGAGAGGAGTTTTAGCATTTCAAAGCGGCTTTTCCTTGTTGCTTAACATGTGTTTGAGAGTTGATGCAAACTTGGGCATCAGCATGATAGCATCCGCAAAGCTTATGTCAAAATGTAATTCTTGGAAAATTTGAAAAAATTTGTCCACTTGATGAGTAGCTTTTCGCGGAGCTTTGCTCATTCAAACGTGATGGGTAAGGAATAGAAGTTTTGGATTTGGGTTTCGGGACAACTTGAGGATGGACATCGTTGGTACCTCCGTTATTAGTAGGAAGTTCCTTGTCCTTTGTTGCCTCAGGTTCACTTTCCACTACCTTCGGGAGAGAAGAAGAAGAGGTAGTAGGAATAGCGGATCCATTGTATGAAACACACTTACGGTTTGTGATAAGCCTTTGCATAAGCCCCTCGGGTTAGCGATCGTGTTGCTCGGAAGTTTTCCTGAGCCCGAGGGTTGATCATTTAAAGACTTCTTTAGATCGGCGATCGTGACGACCAACAACTGTTCATTTCATCTTGGGATTTCATGAATTGCTTCAATAACTCATCGGATGATGATGGTGCTTTGGCAGTGGAGGATGTGGAGGAGGGAATTTTGAGGCGTATGTTTGATTATGACCTTGATTGTTGAAAAATTCCTTGGTTAGGATTCACATTTCCACTGAAATTGATTCTCGATTGAAATTGTTTTGATTAAGGTTTCCTTGATGTTGGAAACCTTGATTGGGTCAGGGATAGAAATTACCTTGGTTTTGATAACCTTGGTTCATTCTAGGTTGTTCGATTCGGTTTTGTATGTTAGGATTACGGTTAAAACCGGGTGGTGCCTAATAAGTATTAGCACAGTAACGGTTCATTTTGAGGGCGGTATTGATTACCTCGATGTGAAGTACCCATATCTGGCATTGGCTTCAAACGGACTACCCATCGGGTGGCGATACTGATTGTAGTATGCATGAGGGCCACCCACAAGTAACACAGACCTCGACTTTCTTCACTTCACCATGTGATGGTGTATGTGTGAAAGTGACTTTCTTTTGGTTCGCAAGAACCAAAGCCTGAACAATATCCGTGAGTTTGTCAATCTTAGCATCGGTGCTAGATGTACTCACGGGAGATGAAGTAGAAGGTCCAACATTAGGCTGAGTGTATATGTCTTTGTTGGAAAGGCCGGACACAGGACTTGTTTTCAATGATTTGTAAAGCTTCTTTTGTGGTCTTGCTCAAGAAATTACCTCCCACGGAGGCATTTAAAGGTCTTCTTGTTAGACATGCTGGACCATTGTAGAAAGTATCCATTTGCATTAACTTCGGTAAAACCATGATGCGGACACTTGCGGGCAATTCTTTTATAACGATCCCATGCCTCCCGAATGATTCATCAAATCTTTGAGAAAATTTCATTATCTCATTCTTAAGACTTGTAGTTACGGATGGAGGATAGAATACGTTAACAAACTTTGACTAGATCTTCCCATGTCTCAATGGAGCGAGGGGTTGTTTCTCAAGCCAATTCCGCTTGTCCTCTAGAGAGAATGGGGGTAAGAAGCTTAATTACTTCATGTGGGACATTTTTGTATTTGATGGTTGATGCGATCTTGTTGAACCATCGAATATGTGCATGAGGATCATCCGCTCAAAACCATAAAATTGGCTTTGGGTTGCAGTTAAGCAACCGGTTTTGAGCTCGAAGGTATCGACCCACGATGGTTGGGACAATAATGGCATCTCCGTAACCCTCGATGGGTGCTTGGAGAAGCTCTTTCATCGGTTTGTCTTACGCCATTACGACTGGGTGGTTGTGCTAGACGTTCCTCGATCACCAAGGAGCGAACGCGTCCTCGTTTACGAGGAATATTTGCAAGCTCAGAAAGTGGACTTGTAGAACTGGAAGAACGAGTGCGCATGCACTAAGTATAAAAAGCAATTTTCAAAACAAATGCGAGGCAAAACGACAAGTGAACTTAAACCAATAATCACAAATGAAATGGCTTCTTTGAAAAGGGTACACCAAATCACAAGGACACAAAGGCAAGTTTTAAATCTGTTGTTCGGGAACTTATTAATGTTCACACCCCGGTTAGTACAGGTGTGTATGCCTTGATTTCGGTTGCGGGTTGATTTTTATGTATTTATTAAGTACCACGAAAAAAGACGTAGGTATGGATTTGTGCAAAGGGTTTAAACTTTTTTGGACAATATTTTTGGTATCGTCTCGTTTATCCAAATCGTATCTCTTTAAGAATCACCTTAAAGGAAACACAATCTAGAAAACGTTACGATTGTTTTGTTGTTTTATATATATATATATATTTTTTTGTTAACACTTTAGGAAAAGTGTGAATGAACTTTTTGATTTTGATTAACTTTACAAAAAAAACTGTTTACAAAAGGTGGTATATGTGCAAGTACTGAGATTAAAACGCTTAAAACCTCGGCCCGGCTGGCGCCAAAATTTGATTCGCTCCCAAACAGTCAAGTTTATCACACAAGCTAACCACTTGTGAATGGTCAACCGTAATAAAATTCAAACAGCTCAGGAACAAATGCAATTAAGATCCGAGAGTATAGTGTTTCCACAGGTCGTTAAGTCCCACGGAGGATGAATGGTGTTTGAACAAATTCAGATGTCGAATAATCACTAAGGATAGTGACCAGTAAGGATTTTGATTATTTATACCTAAAGGAAAAGTTTGATAAATTACAGAGGCTTAAATGCAAATTAAAGAAAATTAAAAAGCTAAATTATATTAAATAAACGCTATCACTATTTTTAAAGTGATGTTTTTGTGATTTATAAAACAAAATAACTTAAATAAACTATTTTAATTAAAACGTAAACTTAAATATCTAAAAACGTGACCTAGAATGAAAACATGCGTTATATATAAAATTACGCTGAAATGCAAGTGCATAAAGTAAAACGTAAAATTTGTGAAATAAAAGTCCTACGAGTGTAAAAACAATTTTCTTACTTACTATATGACAAAAGAAAATTTTAGAAAAAAAAATTTATATTTTTTTTACTTTTATATTTTTTATTATGAATTAAATACTATTTTAGACTAAATAAATGATTAAAAATACTAAAACTATTAAGAAAAATCTGAAATTTTTTTGTAAAATACTTTATACTAATACAAAGCTAAGAAAAATACAAAAGGTGTAACAACTTATTTGAATAAGCTGGAAATAAGCTAAATAATACGTATAAGCTAAAAAGAAAACAAGGGTTATATATTAAATAGTGCAAGGTATAACCACGTCAAAGTCCCAAGCAGTTGGTGAGTGTGGTTGTGGTGTGTTGAGGCTTGGGTGGCCCGGGGTTGAATCCCAGACTGGCTTTTGCAAACTATTTTATTTTGGATTTTTTCTTTACAAACTAATTAAGCTAATGATAATAAGCAATTTTTAAAACTAAAACTTTTTATGAAATCCACTAATAAGCTCAGTTTGAGCTTATTATTCTTAACGATGGTGAGGAAATGGAAATGAGCACAAATATTTAGCAAATTGACTTATAAGCTAGAAAATAAGCAAAGGGTAACTGAAATAAGCTAAACAACTTTTTAACAAACTAATATTACAACTAAATAAGCAATATGACTAGAAATAAGCACTTATCAAAATCCAAATAAGCATAAACTTATCCATTTTGCACGCATGAAACTTTTTAGATATCTAGGTACTTTTAAGCTTATTTTTAAGCACTTAGATAAGCTAAGAAATGGAAACAAACACTGCAACTAACAAGCTAACCAAAGCTTTCCAAAAGCTAAAACTCTCACCATGGGATCCACTAGAGAGCTTATGGTGAGCTTGAGAAAAGTGATAAACCAGCGAGTAATGACTCGGTGTATCACTGAGTCTATTGGGACAAACAAAAAGCTATGTGCTTTTTATTAAATAAGTCGCAAAATGGAAAATTAAGCTTGGGACTTAAAGATTAGATGGGTTAGCTTTTTAAGAACCAAAATTCACAAGCTAAGGTTTACTAGAGAGCTTTGACAAGCTTGAAATGGGTATAAAAGCAGTACACAGGGCACTATTTTGAAAAAGGTCTTAAAACAAGATTGAAAATAAGCAGTTAAATAAGTTAATGAGAAAATATAAAAAATACTATGATAAAGCTCGATTGGCATAGCTTGTATTTTACTATTCCAAAAGCTCAAAACATGAAACTCAAAGTTAAACCCTATAGAAATTAATCTATTTTATTCAAAAACGACCAAACTAAAATTTTTGACTTTCTATATTAGACTAAAGGTTGACTTTGATGAACTTTGGATTGATCTCAATCACTGATTATGTTGTATTAAGCTAAAATAAGATGAGATTAAGCTAAAGTAACAAGTTTTAAGCTATGTGAATTTAACAAGCTAGATCCTAACTTGAACTAATTAGTTGAGATTAAAGATGATCTTGACTTTTACACTAACAAGGTGCGGTTTTTATGGTATGTTTGAGTTATTTAGACCAAGTGTGACAGATAACACCCAAGAACACTGTCTTGAACACCCTCTAGTACGTTAAAACAAGCTAATCCAAGCAAGCCTTTACTAGACTGTTTTGATGATTTTCAAAACAAAACACATATTAAGACCATGAAAATGATTCAAGACTTTATAATATCATGTAATAAGACTAAATAGCACTAAACAAGCGAACAACAACATACAACTCAAGAATGATCTTTATGCTATTATAACTGTTACAATAAAATTTCTAGCAACTATAAATTAAAGAGAACAAGCCTCATTGTTTTTGTTTAATTCTACTTAGCTATTACTAATGAACATAAAGATACAAAGTTTAAAGCTTAAGAACAACTCAAAAAGTGAAATGACAAAAATAGCTTAAAAGGCTTACAACTTATTATTGAAACCACGAAAACAACAAGGTCCAAAGATCACCCCTATTAGCTTACCACTAAGTCAAAACCCAAGGCAATCCTGTATTTACCTTGCTCCGTGTGATCATCCTTTCTTGTGATTTTTGATTTTGACTGATTTTTTGTATTTTCTTGTATTTTTGCTATTTTACTTCTAAACTGATTTTAAAGGATACTAATAGCTTACATAAGCTATATAGGAGCTTATGTGATCTTATGAGTCCAAAATAACATCTACAAACAACATTCGAACTTATTGAGATTTTTGAACAAGGAATTTTTGCATAAACTGAAAACTTGAATTAAACCGAAATTGATGTTCTAAAAGCTTTTTATTACACACTAAAAACTTGAATTACAGAGCATGAAAGTTTAAACATAAACTAGAATTTAAAAGTTAACTAATTCGACATACATTAATAAAAATTACTCTTCATGATTCACCTCCTCGCTTCTCCTCTATCTTTATAGACTTTTTGACTCCCACATGCCATCAACAATTGGCCATTGACGGTCAAACTCATCTCAACCATTTAAATGAAATTTGGCCAAAAGTAGTTTATATAACTTCGGCGAAATTTTGCAATTAATGCACTTTGGATGGTTGTATTGGTGGAGGAGACAAGAAAGAAAGGTTTAGTAGCTAAGTTGTGGATATTTGGTGCAAAATCGGTTTGTGAGTGTAACAGTGGAAGTTTATGGTGGGGAAGCATTTATTGGTGTGGGTGAGATGAGGTGGAAAGGATGGTGATGAGTGTTTTTGGACGTCTGGGGTGATAAGGTGGAAGAAAACCACTCTGGTTTTGGTATAACAGGTGAGGTGAGGACGATGAACAGTAGTTCTAGTTTTGACGTGTTGACTATATTTAACTGAGGCTTATAATAAGTGGGGGTTCATGTGGGTTATTGACCGGGTCAAGGATTATTTGGCAGGGGGTTCTTTTTGTTTTGGCCGAGGATCAAAATAAAGAGGCCATTTGTTATTAATACAAGGACTAATCTTGTATTTTCTGCTTTTTGAGGGCTGAACCGCCAACAATCCAAAGTTCACACAAGGACCATTCCTGCCAAATATGAATAGTACAAGGAACATAGTTGATTATTTTTCATTTTTAAAATATCCAAGGACCATTTATGTCATTTTTCAAAGATTAGGGACTAAAGTTGTAATTCTGCAATTTTAAATTTCAAGAACCAATTTTTACAACTCATGAATCCGTAGGGACTTTAAATAACATTTTGCTTAATTTTGATTTACCAGGGACTAGATTTGACAACTTTTGAAACTTGGGGGACTAAAACTGCAATTATGCAAACTTGATATGTTTTTCACCAGATTTTGATATTTTTGCATTTAAAACACATAAAACACTTATTTGTGATATTTTCATCATTTTGATGCATTTCTGAGTGTTTTCAAATGTTTTTGGCATTCTAAACAGTACAAAAATGATGAGTATTTAGACACTAATCCCCATCACTAAGATATTGCTAGTCCCTAGCAATGATTTGAGAAAAATTAATGGATTTCATCTCTTTACCAAAAGCCATTACTTCTGGAAGTAGCCAGTTGTTTTAGTTCAAGTAAGAACCTTGGTACAATGATAACCAAATGTTTTGAGCAAATCACCAGCTTTCAACGGTTTTGATTTGTCTTTACCAGAAGTCGTTTGCTTCTCGACTAGCCAACTCTTAGATAAATTATCAATATTATCTTTGGTGAGTCGATTACCAGTTATGGCTTTCCAACCTGCTTTACCACAAGCCATAACCTTACTAGTTAACTCTTCACTAATTAAAGATATGGTGAGTTAAACCACACAATTTGGGCAAATTGCAAGCCATCAACGGATTTGAGATATCTTTACCAAGAGCCGCTTGCTCCTGGATTAGCCAATCCTTTGTTTATTGTATAAGCAGTAAGTGCACACTTACTCAAAAAATTTGGCCAAAAACGGGGAATTGATGGTATAATTACATGATAAAATTCGTGAGAATTCCCCCACACTAGAAATGAATATTGCCCTCAATATTCAAAGTACCGACTGTTATGCCGAAACATATAACTTAAAGGAAATACTACGGCCATATTTGAAATTATTATTTTTGATATATAACATTTTTTTTTACTAGTATTTATATACAACGTCAGGCAACTCCCCACACTAGGGTGATACTCACGGGTGAAACCCATGGTGTGTTGTTTTTGATTATCGAGTCGCTAACTCGATCCCCGCGATTCATTGGTTCATGGGGAAATTTTGTAGATCCGGGACAATCACAGGTGGAATGTCCTCTCCAAAATAATGCTTTAATCGATGACCATTCACTTTAAAATTTTGACCATCTACGAGATAACTCAATGGTACCATAAGGATAAACCTTAGTAAATAGTAATGACTGTATCTTCAACTTGAATTGAGTTTTCAACCCCGTTCCCGCCTGTCATGAATGTAGATCAAAGAGTTCTTGTATGCTTGATCACGTAGTTCATTTAATTCATTCATTTGAACTTTTCGCTGATCACCGTTCGAATATCGAAGTTTGCATGTTTGCGCCCCATGCCTTTGGCTCTAGCTCAATTGGAAGATGACATGCCTTTCCGCATTAGCTTGTATGGAGTACACCGATGGGTGTTTTATAAGCTTTATCGGAATGCCCGAGTGCGTCATCCGTTTATCCACCAGATGCACGGTTTTCGCCTCTTGTCCTTTCAAGAATTCTTTTTATACCATTGGAAACTTCAATTGCCCAACTTGTTTGGGGTGGTATGCAGAAATGACGGCGGGTTACACCATGCATGACACGATCAAATTGATCATTGCGAAATGCGTGCACCACGATCACCGAATATAGCTCGTGGAGTTCCAAACCTAGCAAAAGAGATTTTAAGAATTTTACAACAACTGGCATCATTGGTGGGTAAAGCTTTTGCTTCAACCCATTTTGACAAATAGTCAACAACACCAGTATATATTTGTTTCCTCGAGATGATGGAAATGGCCCCATAAAGTCAATGCCCCGGATGTCAAAAATCTCACACACTTGAATGGCGTTTTGCGGCATTTCATTTCTTTATGAGATATTTCCATGACGCGACAGCCGTGTTTTGACAAAATCGTGGGCATCCTTGTAATTGTGGGCCAATAAAACCCGAATCAAACACCTTTTGCGGTATAGTTTTGACTATGATGGCCCCCAGGGTCCAGCATGGCAAGCTTTGAGAATGTCCATAGCTTCCTCACCATAAACACACCGGATGACTTGATCCTACGATTTTGAATAAGTAGGCCCCGTAAGTAATGTTTAACATCCTTGAAGAATTTGTTCTTCGTGGGTCCATTCCTTTCACTATGAAGTTACCCGCATGGTAATTTCCGTCGGAAACCATGGGGTAGTAGAGTTTCCACGAAAAGAAACCGCATTGAGTGTCTCGAGGGGAAATGTTTCATTTATTTCTTTTTTCTAAAACATCTTGGTGAGGGTTTTCAATCTGGACAGATGATCAGAGCCGGGTTCTCGCCCTTTTTATCAACGTATAATGATATCAAATTCACGGAGAGGAGAACCAACGAAACAATCTGCTTTGCATCTTGTTTTGCAAAGAGATATTTGAGAGCCGAAAGTGATCCAGATACACACACACATTTGGTCAAGATTAAGTACGGCCGAAACATCTCAAATGCATACACCACGACTAATAGCTCTTTTCAGGTGGTAATGTGAGTTTGAGCTTCAGATCACTACGTAGTGGATAGGTTTGAAAATGCTTGTCTCGTGATCTGACCGAGATAGCAAAATCACTTGCATCGCACATGAGCTCAAAAGGCAAGTCAAATGAGCGAGAACGAGAATGGTGTCATAAGCTTTTTCTTTAATATTTCAAAAGCTTCGATGCACTCGGGTGAGAAGATAAAAGGAGCATCTTTTTCAAGAAGATGAGTCATAGGCCGGGCGATTTTAGAAAATCTTGTATGAATCATGATAAAACCGGCATGACCAAACAACTCTACTTTGGACGGTAGTAGGATGAGGTAATTTAGCAATAACATCAACTTTTGCTCTATCAACCTCAATCCGTTGAAATCTTATGGCCAGGACTATGCCTTTTGACCATAAAGTGGCTCTTCTCCCAATTTAGACAAAGATTGGTGTCTTCACACCGTTTGAGCATTTTATCTAAATGGGAGGGACATGTTTGAAACGAATCCCCAATGACTGAGAAGTCATCCATACCTCTATTATTGTTTCATCAAGTCGTGGAATATGGCCATCATACATCGTTGGAACGTGCCAGGAGCATTACATAAGCCAAAAGGCATACGTCTGTAGGCAAAAGTTCCGTATAAGTGAATGTGGTCTTTTCTTGATCCTATGGATCAATGGGGATCTGAAAATACCCCGAGAAACCATCAAGGAAACAATAGTATTCATTCCCTGCTAATCTCTCAAGCATTTGGTCCATGAAGGGTGGAGGAAAATGGTCTTTATGAGTGGCGTCAATCAACTTACGATAGTCAATGCAAACACGCCATCCCATTACCAACCGAGTTGGAATTAACTCGTTATCTTCATTTGTGACAACAGTTATGCCACCCTTTTTAGGAACACGTTGAATTGGGCTAACCAAGGACTATCTCGAGATCGGTATTAATCCTGCATCAAGAAGTTTGATAACCTCCTGCTTTGATAACATCATGGATCTTAGATTCCTCTCGATGTTGAACTGGTTTGAAGTCATCCTCCATCAAGATTTTGTGAGTACAAAATTGTGGTTACCCTTAATGTTCGAGAGTTTCCAAGCAATTGCTTGCACTGGTGACTTCAAGACCTTATGAGAGCAGATCTTTTCATCTTTACTCAAATCTCGAGAAATAATGACTGTAATTTATCATTACCCTCAAGGAATGCATACCAAGATGAGGTGGTAAGTCCTAAGTTCGACTCGTGAAATTCTTCGCTTTTCAACTGACTTGACTTCCTTGTTATGAAGCTCGACGGGAAGGAGTGATGATGGATCATCATTAAGCAACTTCTCAATGAGAAGTATGTCCCACTCGATGTCGATTGGAGCGTGATCAATTTCCCATGGAACAATCACTAGACAAGTATGCTTCAATCTCTTCCAAGATGAAGTCACTTTCCTCAAACGGTAGATAAGGAGTAGAATTGGCAATTTTGAGATGAATGAAAGGAGATTATCACCGAAGAATTATGATCATAACCAAGAACTTTGAGAGTACTTTCTGAGCAACATCAATGATATCTACGTTAACCGACCGAATCATAGTTTGCGAGTACCTCAAGTTTGATCAAGGTTAAAGGCGACAACTTCATTACCGACATCGTAATGTGATTTCTTGCTCAAATACATCAATAAGAGCACGCCCATTCTCGGAATCCTCGTCCAACAATGAGGAAAGCCGATGATCGACATCGAAATCAACAACCACAAAGTCACTGGAAAATGGAACTTTCCTACTACAAATACGCCCTCGGCAATGCCAAGAGGACGGATATTGTAACGACCGCAAGCTCGAGAGTCATGCATGTAGAGTAAGTTCCTAAGAGAAAGTTTCTTCCATATCGAATAAGGCATCGATTGATGCTTGCACCAAGATCGGCTAAGGCAAAGCATTCAACCATCCTTGGAAATACACAAGGTAAGAGAAATTTTCCGTGATCTCCAAGCTTTTCCTGAAGCTTCTTCAGATAACCTGAGCGCTTCTCGCTTCGGAGGAGTTTTAGCCATTTCAAACAGCTTTTCCTTGTTGCTTAACATGTGTTTGAGAGTTGATGCAAACTTGGGCAACAGCATGATAGCATCCGCAAAGCTTATGTCAAAATGTAATTCTTGGAAAATTTGAAAAATTTGTCCATTTGATGATCGGCTTTTCGCGGAGCTTTTGCTCATTCAAACGTGATGGGTAAGGAATAGAAGTTTTGGATTTGGGTTTCGGACAACTTGAGGATGGACATCGTTGGTACCTCCGTTATTAGTAGGAAGTTCCTTGTCATTTGTTGCCTCGGGTTCACTTTCCACTACCTTCGGGAGAGAAGAAGAAGAGGTAGTAGGAATAGCGGGTCCAGTGTATGAAACACCACTACTGGTTGTGATCGCCTTTGCATCGCCCCTCGGGTTAGCGATCGTGTTGCTCGGAAGTTTCCCTGAGCCCGAGGGTTGATCATTTAAAGACTTCTTTAGATCAGCGATCGATGACCAACAACCTCGTTCATTTCATCTTGGGATTTCATGAATGCTTCAATAACTCATCGATGATGGTACCTGGAGGATGAGGGAAATTTTGAGGTCGTGTGTTTTGATTATGACCTTGTTGTTGAAAATTCCCTTGGTTAGGATTCACATTTCCATGAAATTGATTCCCTCGACCGAATTGTTTTGATTAAGGTTCCCTTGATGTTGGAAACCTTGATAGGGTCCGGATAGAAATTACCTTGGTTTTGATAACCTTGGTTCATTCTAGGTTGGTTCTCGATTCGGTTTTGTATGTTAGGATTCCGTTAAAACCGGTGGTGCCTAATAAGTATTAGCATGGTAACTTGGTTCATTTTGAGGACGGTATTGATTACCTCCCTGATGTGAAGTACCGGCTATAGCATTGGCTTCAAAAGGACTACCATCGCAGAGATGCTTGTAGTATGCATGAGTTACTTTCACTTCACCATGTGATGGTAAGTCTGCGGTGAGTGACTTTCTTTGGTTAGCCGTAACAAAGCGAACAATATCTGTGAGTTTGTCAATCTTAGCATCGGTGCTAGATGTACTCACGTGAGATGAAGTAGAAGGTCCAACATTAGACCGAGTCCGATATGTCTTTGTTCGGAAAGGACGGACCCGACTTGTTTTCAATGATTTGTAAAGCTTCTTTTGTGGTCTTGCTCAAGAAATTACCTCCCACGGAGGCATTTAAAGAGTCTTGGTCACTTGTCTCACCATTGTAGAAAGTATCCATTTGCATTAACTCGGTAAAACCATGATGGACACTTGCGAGCACTTTTTGTAATCGATCCCATGCTCTCCCGAATGATTCATCAAATCTTTGAGAAAATTTCATTATCTCATTCTTAAGACTTGTAGTTCTGGATGGAGGATAGAATTCGTTAACAAACTTAGTGACTAGATCTTCCCATGTCTCAATGGAACGAGGGGTTGTTTCTCAAGCCAATTCCGGCTTGTCCTCTAGAGAATGGGAACGTAAGAAGCTTAATTGCTTCATGTAGGACATTCTTGTATTTGATGGTTGATGCAATCTTGTTGAACCATCGAATATGTGCATGAGGATCATCCCTCAAAACCATAAAATTGGCTTTGGGTTACCGATTGACATTGAGCAAAGGTATCTCCATGATGGTCGGGACAATAATGGCATCTCCGTGAACCCTCGATGTGGGTGCTTGGAGAAGCTCATTCATCGGTTTGTCTTCCGCCATTTACGGGGTGGTTGTGCTAGACGCCTCACCACGGCTGGAGAGCGAACGCCCCTACGCTATTTGGAATATTTGCAAGCAAGTGGACTTGTAGAATCGAAGAACGAGCGCATGCACTAAGTATAAAAATCAATTTTCAAAACAAATGCCAGGCAAAACGACAAGTGAACTTAAACCAATAATCACAAATGAAATGGCTTCTTTGAAAAGGTACACCAAATCACAAGGACACAAAGGCAAGTTTTAAATCTTTGTTCGGAACTTATTAATGTTCACACCCCGTTGGTAGGTGTAACGCCTTGATTTGCGGTGGTTGATTTTTATGTATTTATTAAGTACTACTGAAAAGACGTAGGTATGGATTTGTGCAAAGGGTTTAAACATTTTTGGACAATATTTTTGGTATCGCCTCGCTTATCCAAATCAGATCTCTTTAAGAATCACCTTAGGGAAACACAATCTAGAAAACATACATTGTTTTGTTGTTTTATATATATATATATATTTTTTTTTGTTAACACTTTAGGAAAAGTGTGAATGAACTTTTTGATTTTGATTAACTTTACAAAAAACTGCTTAGGTGGTATATGTGCAAGTACGGTCCAAAACTGCTTAAAACACACTTCATCAGCTGGGCGTGCCAAAATTTGATTCCCAAACATCAAGTTTATCACACAAGCTAACCACTTGTGAATGGTCAACCGTAATAAAAATTCAAAATGTCCGTAAAACAAATGCAATTAAGACTGAGTATAGTGTTTCCACAGGTCGTTAAGTCCCACGGAGGATGAATGGTGTTTGAACAAATTCAGATGTCGAATAATCACTAAGGATAGTGATCAGTAAGGATTTTGGATTATTTATACCTAAAGGAAAAGTTTGATAAATTACAGAGGCTTAAATGCAAATTAAAGAAAATTAAAAAGCTAAATTATATTAAATAAACGCTATCACTATTTTTAAAGTGATGTTTTTGTGATTTATAAAACAAAATAACTTAAATAAACTATTTTAAGTAAAACGTAAACTTAAATATATCTAAAACGTGACCTAGAATGAAAACATGCTATATATAAAAATTACGCGAGAAGCAGCAAGTAAAAACGTAAAATTTGTAAAATAAAGTCCTACGAGTGTAAAAACAATTTTCTTACTTACTATATGACAAAAGAAAATTTTAGAAAAAAAATTTATATTTTTTTTACTTTTATATTTTTTATTATGAATTAAATACTATTTTAGACTAAATAAATGATTAAAAATACTAAAACTATTAAGAAAAATCTGAAATTTTTTTGTAAAATACTTTATACTAATACAAAGCTAAGAAAAATACAAAAGGTGTAACAACTTATTTGAATAAGCTGGAAATAAGCTAAATAATACGTATAAGCTAAAAAGAAAACAAGGGTTATATATTAAATAGTGCAAGGTATAACCAGTCAAAGTCCCAAGGGCAGTTGGTGAGTGTGTTGTGTGGTGAGCTGGGTGGACAGGGTTCGAATCCCAAAGATCCCTTTTTGCAAACTATTTTATTTTTGGAATTTTCTTTTACAAACTAATTAAGCTAACTGAGATAAGCAATTTTTATAACTGTAACTTTTTATGAAATCCACTAATAAGCTCAGTTTGAGCTTATTATTTCTTAACAGTGGTGAGAAATGGAAATGAGCACAAATATTTAGCAAATTGACTTGTAAGCTAGAAAATAAGCAAAGTGTAACTGAAATAAGCTAAACAACTTTTTAACAAACTAATATTACAACTAAATAAGCAATATGACTAGAAATAAGCACTTATCAAAATCCAAATAAGCATAAACTTATCTCACAGTAATGAAACTTTTTTAGATATCTAGGTACTTTTAAGCTTATTTTTAAGCACTTAGATAAGCTAAGAAATGGAAACAAACACCGAACTAACAAGCTAACAACCGAAGCCAAAAGCTAAAACTCACCGTGGGATCCACTAGAGAGCTTATGGTGAGCTTGAGAAAAAGCCGATAAACCATCGAGTAATGACTTCGTGTATATCGAGTCTATTGGGACAAACAAAGCTATGTACTTTATTAAATAAGCTGCAAAATGGAAAATTAAGCTTGGGACTTTAGAAGGCGGGTTAGCTTTTTAAAGAACCAAAATTCACAAGCTAAGGTTTACTAGAGAGCTTTTGACAAGCTTGTGAAAATGGTTATAAAATGCGTACGGCACTATTTTGAAAAAGGTCTTAAAACAAGATTGAAAATAAGCGCTTAAATAAGTTAATGAGAAAATATAAAAAATACTATGATAAAGCTGAGCAGTTGTATTTTACTATTCCAAAAGCTCAAAACATGAAACTCAAAGTTAAACCCTATAGAAATTAATCTATTTTATTCAAAAACGACCAAACTAAAATTTTTGACTTTCTATATTAGACTAAAGGTTGACTTTGATGAACTTTGGATTGATCTCAATCACTGATTATGTTGTATTAAGCTAAAATAAGATGAGATTAAGCTAAAGTAACAAGTTTTGCTATCTGGTGAATTTAACAAGCTAGATCCTAACAGTGAACTAATTAGTTGAGATTAAAGATGATCTTGACTTTTACACTAACAAGGTCCGTTTTTATGGTATGTTTGAGTTATTTAGACCAAGTGTGACAGATAACACCCAAGAACACTGTCTTGAACACCCTCTAGTACAGTTAAACAAGCTAATCCAAGCAAGCCTTTACTAGACTGTTTTGATGATTTTCAAAACAAAACACAGATTAAGACCATGAAAATGATTCAAGACTTTATAATATCATGTAATAAGAGTAAATAAGCACTAAACAACAGTAACAACAACATACAACTCAAGAATGATCTTTATGCTATTATAACTGATATGTGCTTATTCACATATTTTTTCATTATCAAAACTGACCCAAAACAACCAAGTAAAAGCCGTTTATTGCTTATATTTGTGGTTTTCTTGAGTTGTGCTTGTGCAGGTACGGATATGCAAAAAACACGCAAAAAGGATCCAAATCAGATGTAACCGAAAGAGAGATCAAGAGAGTTTTAGCTGAGCTGGAAGGTCAAGATTATGCATTTTGGAAGATTTTATTCTCAGAAGATGATTTTTGAAGTTTCAGAAAAGTTTGAAGAAATGGCAAGTTCACCCCTCAGCTTTTGACAGAATTGATCCCTGAAGATTCAGAATTTTACAGAATACACCCTTGGATTATTGAGCTTTACATGATTAGTCCTTGATGAGATTGTCAGAATTACACTTTTAGTCCCTTGGAAATCCGAAGTGTACACATTTGGTCCCTAGTCTATTACTTGAATCACTTTTAAATCCTTAAGTCCAAACTATTACTTAAACCCTTCGGCCCAAAATTAGAATACCCGAGACCAAAACAAACACTAGCTATCCGGTTAATTTATCCTACCCGAGAAACCACCCAAACCCGGTTCAATAACCCAGGTCAACGAACCAAACCCACCGGTCAAATACTTGAAATATATTAAAAAAAACCCACAAACCACTCCCGCCAAACACTTTCCCCTTTTTTACCCAGGATAGAACCCTAATTCACCCCGCGTGTAATTAATCAAAATTGACCACAATTAAGGGTACTTTGGTACTTTCTTCTGACAATACACTGACACTTAGCTATCCAAGTCATCAATCCGTGTGAGAATACCACTCCATGCCTTCCTATTGGACGATGAGACGTGGAAACTTTGATCCAATGATTGAGATTGAAAGGACACATGTGGGATATGATCCAAGGGTGCACAAGAGCTCAAAGAAGCACAAATTGCAGAATTTCGAGAAGCTTCTCAAGCCAAGCTTGGTTATAAATAGACCTTCATTCTCATTCACATTTGTATCTCAATTTCTGTATTTTTCCTCTCTCTAGATTTAGTTGTAGTGGTTATTAGCAATTATAATGTTTTAATTACTTTGTATTTTGTACTCATTTCCAATTATTAATATAATTTCAGTTTTCATTTTAAGTTGTTTGTTTATGTCTTATATGATATAAATCCGCTTTTTATCTTAATTCTAGTGCTTATTCAGTATTTTAAACATATATTTAGCTTATCTTCTCAAAATCTCAAAAATACAAAAAAATCACATAAAATCATTTGAAAAATTAAAAATCACTTTAGATCTGTTATTGGTTTAATCCTGTACTGATCTATTGTTTTGTTAGGTTCATTTAAGCTTTTCATAGCTTATTGTGAGCTTGTTACTTATTTTAATCTCAAAAAAAACAGAAAATCAGTTTGCTAGTGCAGTTGCTACAGTTGCTGTTTTGGATCTGGTTCTGCTGGTTTAGGATCTGGTTTGGATTGGTACAGTTGCTGGTTTTGGTTTGGATGTGAGCTGGAATTGATTAGGTTAGGGGTTGTTAGGCTAGTGGTTACTTGTTTCATCATTTTGGCAAGCCACAGTGGCTAAGGATTGTTGTAAGTACTTAAATCTGTCTTGATAATTCTCTATTGAATCTGTTAATTGCATCTGTTAATTAGTGTTAATTGTTACTATTTGATCTGTGGTTGAAGTTTGTTTGGCTTAATCTAGTCTAGATCTGTTTTAGTTATCATTACAGTAGAGTAAGTAGTGTTTGGTTCAACTGCATAATCTGTGTTAGAGAGTAGTAGATCTGTTAGGAGTAGTTGTTTCAAGCTTAAGTAAGTAAATGTTAGTCAATTGAGGTCTTTGTTTAAGCAATTTACTCAAAATAGTCAAAATCATCTTATACATGATCTAGGATCTGAATCTGTTGAATTCAGTAGGTTTCATAAACTGCAATTTGGTTCAAAATTGTTAGATCTAGCTTTGAGTAAACATATTTAGTGTTAAAACATCATTATCAGTTCAAAATATTGGATCAAATCTCAGTTTGGTCAAAGTGTAGTTCTGTTCTTCAAATAGTCAAACCTGTCAAATACAGTTTTCAACAAACTTTGTGATTCAATTTCTTATTCATCTTTGAGATTTAACCTTTCAAACTTTGGATTTCACAAGTTTAACTGGTCTCATTTTGATAATCACTTTTTGCTTCAACTGGTTCAGTCATTTCAAGCTTCAAATAAGCTATTACTTTAGCTTCTATCTGCCCTGTTCACACTTAAGTGTGAATCAGGCAGATTTGCAATTGGTGCATCAAGTTCATTTCTAAGAGTTAGGGTCTGGTATTTTGGATAATTGTAGCTAGTCAGGTGGTGTATAAGACTGCACTGCTTGATTTTGGTTTAGCTTATCCTATAAGCTAGTGCATAAGCCCCAACAGTAGGGGTGATTCATTGTTTTAGTTAAATAAGCAGTTGCATTAGATCATTAATCTGGGCTTAGGACTTGATAGGAGTAGTTGTAATTTGTAGTAACTAGCTTATTATAGTAGATTTTAGCTTAAGACACTGTTTGGTTTAATAACTAGCTTATTTGCTTAAATTCCTAGCTTATTTTTCATCAGTTTACACTACATCTTTTAATTTCTACACATAGCCTGTTGATTTTTCAATTTTCATAGATTCATAACATAATTTTAGAATTTTCCTGAAGATTTCATAATTTTTGGTCTTTATTTGCTATTTTTCTCAATTTAAATAGTTTTTAATCAATTTTTAATTAGTTTTAATAGCAATTAAATGAGAAAAAGTTCCAAAAAAATAATTTCTCAATTTTAATAGTTTAAGAAAAATATAAAAAGCATAAAAAAGATTTTTCCTCATTTTTCTCTTTTGATTTGGTATTTTTCATAGATTTAATTAGATTTAAATAGTTTAAATTAGTTTTTAATTTTTATAAAATCAAGAAAAATCAAAAAAAAAATAGTTTTAATTCTAAATTAGATTTCTAATTACATTTTTAGAGTAAAAGTAAATTTAGGCATTTTTAGGATATCGTTTAGACGTAGTTGCATTTTAATCGCTTATTAATTACGCTTTATTTTAGATCGCTTAGGATTTCCGTAGTTAGATTATCTTAATTACTTTCCCATTCCCGTAGTTAATAATCAAATCTATAATCCATACATCAAGCATTAAATCCAAACTAAGAACGACGTTAGCAATTCACGCCTCGTTGGGAAAACGATTCGGGTTGACTAATCCGTACTACACGATCACACACGGGATTTGATTTATTATTCTTTTTCCTAAGAGAATTTGAATCTATCTTCGTGAATATTTTTGATATTGATATTGAGGATTTGTCCACACACATAACCCCATAACCCTATATCAATAACTGTTACAATAAAATTTCTAGCAACTACAAATTAAAGAAAACAAGCCTACTGTTTTATTGTTTAATTCTACTTAGCTATTACTAATGAACATAAAGATACAAAGTTTAAAGCTTAAGAACAACTCAAACACAGGAAATGACAAAAATAGCTTTAAAAGGCTTACAACTTATATTGAGCTGAAAACAGAACAAGGTCCAAAGATCACCCCATTAGCTTACCACTAAGCTTCTAAACCCAGGCAATCCCAGTATTCACCTTGCTCCATGTGTGATCATCCTTTCTTGTGATTTTTGATTTTTGACTGATTTTTTTGTATTTTCTTGTATTTTTGCTTTTTTACTTCTAAACTGATTTTAAAGAATACTAATAGCTTACATAAGCTATATAGGAGCTTATGAGTCCAAAATAACATCTACAAACAACATTCGAACTTATTGAGATTTTTGAACAAGGAATTTTTGCATAAACTGAAAACTTGAATTAAAACTGAAATTGATGTTCAGAAAAGCTTTATTACACACTAAAAACTTGAATTACAGAGCTTGAAAGTTTAAACATAAAATAGAATTTAAAAGTTAACTAATCGACATACATTAATAAAAATTACTCTTCATGATTCACTCCTTCTCCTCTATCTTTATAGACTTTTTGGACTCCCCACATGCTTCTGATCATTTCCCATCAACAATCTTGGCCATTGATTCAGTCAAACTCATCTCAACCATTTAAATGAAATTTGGCGCCAAAAGTAGTTTATATAACTTGCGTACCAAATTTTGCAATTAATGCAATTTGGATGGTTGTATTGGTGGAGGAGACAAGAAAGAAAGGTTTAGTAGCTTAGTTGTGGATATTTGGTGCAAAAATCAGGTTTGTGAGTGTAACAAAGGGAAGTTTTATGGTGGGGAAGCATTTATTGGTTGTGTCGAGATGTGAGGTGGAAAGGATGGTGATGAGTGTTTTAGACAGGGGGGGTGATAAGGTGGAAGAAAACCACTGTTTTGGTATAACAAGGTGAGAGCGATGGACGATTCTAGTTTTGTTTGGGCGCTGACTATATTTGACGAGGCTTATATAAGTGGGGGTTCATGTGGGTTATTGACCGGGTCAAGGATTATTTAAGGGGGGTTCTTTTTGTTTTGGCTGGGGATCAAAATACAAAAGAGGGCCATTTGGTTTGTTATTAATACAAGGACTAATCTTGTAATTTTCTGTTTTTGAGGGGCTGAACCGGCCAACAATCCAAAGTTCACACAAGGACCATTCCTGCCAAATATGAATAGTACAAGGAACATAGTTGATTATTTTTCATTTTTAAAATATCCAAGGACCATTTATGTCATTTTTCAAAGATTAGGGACTAAAGTTGTAATTCTGCAATTTTAAATTTCAAGGACCAATTTTTACAACTCATGAATCCCTAGGGACTTTAAATAACATTTTGCTTAATTTTGATTTACGGGACTAGATTTGACAACTTTTAAAACTTGGGGGACTAAAACTGCCAATTATGCAAACTTGATATGTTTTTCACCAGATTTTGATATTTTTGCATTTAAAACACATAAAACACTTATTTGTGATATTTTCATCATTTTGATGCATTTCTGAGTGTTTTCAGATGTTTTTGGCATTCTAAACAGTACAAAAATGATGAGTATTTAGACACTCATCAGAATTCATGTGATGTAAATTCACCTCCTCTATCAGTTCTTAGTATCTTAATTTTCAACTTCAACTTTGATTCAATATGTTGCCTAAATTCCTTGAATGTGTTGAATGCTTGATCTTTCGAGTTTAGAAGGTAAGCCCACATGAAACGTGCAATCTACTAATAAGAAGATGAGCTTCCTTCTAGAGTGTGTTGCTGGACTTATGGGACCACAAAGATCTCCATATACTAAGTCCAACGGGTTTTTGATCTGAATTTAGCTTGGTTTGGAAAAGGTGTTCTGATGTGTTTTCCTAATAAACATGCATCACAGATTTGTCCTGCATAGTTTATTCTAGGTATTCCGTTTACTAGACCTTTTCTTGTCATCTTGTCTATTGCATCAAAGTTCAGGTGACCTAATCTAGCATGCCATAACCATGCTTGGTTGTCTATGTTTGCTAAGAGACATATAGGTGCTACTATATGTAATCTAATAATCAGAAGTTCTTAGATCGTTCTACTTTCATCAACAACTTCTTATTCTTATCATACAAAGTCAATAAATTTCCATCCATGATGATCTTGCAACCTATTTCGTAAGTTGTCCTAGACTAAGTATGTTGCTCTTGAGGTTTGGAATGTAGTAAACATCTCAAATCAGCCTGTAAGTCTCTACATCCTAATAATATTGAACCTCTACCCTTTATCTCCACATACAATCCATCTCCAAAACAACGCGGCCCAGTGATGCTCTCGTCAATATTCTTAAAATGGCCTTTGGTGTCTCATATAGGTTACTTGCACCACTATCTAAATACCATATGCTAGCATCTTGTAGCATATTTTCTGGGTGTACTTGTTCTACATTTAACAAGACTTCTTGGCCAGATAGCCTAATGATGGTTCATCGTCTTCTAAGATAAGGTTTGATTGTTCCCGAGTTGTTGGTGGACTTTACAATTTCTCTGAAATGTCCCGGTTTCGCGAATTGTAACATTTCAAGTTCTTTCTATCCCACTCACCTTTATTCTTATTGTGAGGTGAGTTTCCTCCATTCGAGTTATCTCTATTTCCCTTATTCTCGCCAATTACCTTGAATTGTTTGATCTACCCTATATTTGGTAAATCGTTTCTTATTTCTAGAGTGTTTCGCCTTAATAATATTATCTTGGCTTTCTACTTGTCCTCCTTTCGAGTTTTATTCTCTCCTCGAATGCCTTAAGTTTTCTCGATCTCATCTAATGTTATGTCATCGAGATCATTTGTATGTTCTATGGATGCTACTATTTGAATGAACCTATCGGGTGTGGAGTCTAATAGTTTTCGAACTAAAAGTGATTCATCCGGTTTTCCTAATTTTTGCCTTTGTGGCATAGCCGCTCAGTTTGTGAAATGCATCCACCGTTTCATCCTCCTTCATTTGAAGGGTCTGAAATCCAATCATCAATGATTGTAGCCGTGCTTGTTGCACTTTCTCTTCTCCAACGTGTCTCTTTCTTAATGAATCCCATAATTCCTTTGCTGTTTCGCAACTTGCTACTTGTAAGATCACATCTTCGGTCAATGCTTGATATAGGAAGGCAGTTGTTGCCTTATCCTTTTTAGTATCTACTTGTGTATTAGCCTTAGGTTCTATTGCTTCCCATAAGCCTTGTGCTTCTAGTATCACCTTAATTTGTATTGTCCAATCATAGTTTGTGGCTTTGAGTTTTGGGCATTGATACTATGTCATAGGGGTTACGGGTTTTGGTGCAGTGTTACTGCCACTTGCATCTTCACCAGGCATATTGATAGTTCTTATGATCTTCACTTTCTATGGGAATTCTAACTAAGTATGGTATACTTAATACTACGAGAACAAATAGTTTTCCGAATCTAATAGTATGATCAATATATTTCTCGGATTTCCTAATAACGATCTATACTATCAAAAGTATAAATAGAGAAATCCAAGTTTGAATTTTGTGACCTCGTTGTTGTGTATTAAACACAAATGATTCCCACTTTGTCGGTACTTGAGTATGATACCAACTACGTTCTTTCTTTCCCCACGTTGTCTTTCTCCTTTCTTGTGTATCGATGTATTAAAGATTTGCCTTCGAACTCTTGGTCTTGTCTATTTTCCGAACACAAATAACTTTCAAAAATACCTCGGTATTTTCAAAGAACAAGTAATAACTTGTCTCCTTTTCCCTTTATGGTGAACTTTACGCTTTTTGCTTGCCTCACAACCCTTTCTATGTTCCATGACGAATTGTGCTTCACCCCAAAATACCTTTCGTTATTTTCCAACAAAACCCACAAGTGATCAAGTTGTGTCCTTTGTTAATATTCTTATATCATGCCTCTTTTTCAAAACAATACTTGATTGTTTTCTAAACCGGTTGTGTTTCTTCTAATTCCAAGCAACGTCTTTTTGTTTTCTCTTCTTGTATATGCCGTCTACTATACAAGGTATTCAAGCGCGTTTTTCTTTTTCTTCTGGTTACGTAACTCTTCTTTTCTGTTGCTGCGTATAACGCTTCACAACAAAACAACCCGACACCACAATGGAATGGTGTCCTCTCCGTTTGCAATTTCGACACAAAGACAAGTTGTATACGACTTATCTTATGTCCTAGTTATCCAAGTAACAACTTTTCCTTCTGAAAAGCGTTTGCCTTCTCCTTCTCTCCCAAAAAGTTTCGATAAACTTCTTCTTTCAAACAAAGTTTCGCTTTTTTCTTCCCTGAACCAAAAGACCAGTGTTTGTTTTTCTGGCTTTGGTTCTCTTCTTCTAACGTTAAGGTTTTCTGGTATGTATCTCGTTAACAGGTTTCTGGGTTTTGATTGTGTCTTGTTAGAACAAGGAAACTGGTTTGATATTGCCTCGTTAAACAAGAATCTGGTGTTGAGAATGAATGGTGTAACGAGATGTAACAGGCTCTTGATGCCAAATGTTGGTCCCTACGCTGTGATTTGAGTCGATATGAAATATGCAAACAATAACAATATGGATCTTTGAATAACTAAATCGTCTAACTTGTAAATGATTCATTACATGTCCTATATATACTAAACGAACCGGTATCAATCTAAACAATGTGTCGGTTAGTATATAACCGTTTGTAACCGTTATTGTATAACTACTTATAACCGTTTTGGCGGTTAAATAACTGCTAGTAACCGCTCTCAACCGTTATTCGGTTGCAGGGTTTCTTTTGAGCAAGTCTGGTCCTTTGAGGTTGAAGCAATGGCGAGATTAGCGTCTTCAAATTAATGCACCTCCATGCACTTCTAATGAAACTTTAGTCTTCAAGAAAATTTCATAGGTGTTAGTTTAATGTTTAAAGCCTTCTGTATTTTGCTTTTATAAACGTTTAATATGTACTGTTGTATGTACTTAGGATAAAACGTAATATGTATTTAGTTTGTCAGTTTGGCAAAGCCTGGAAAAACTATGTGGGCTTGGGCCAAAATGGGTCAAAATTGTTTCTATAAACCATTGTGTCTGTTAGGATATATGTACGCCTCTTTTAGGTTTTTCTGTGAAACGTTATATCCCTTCAAGATGTCGTTTCACATCATATATAAGGAAGAGGCAGTGTAGGCTCTTGTAATCATTCATACTTCGATTATATAATACTAAGTTTACACAATTTCTGTTGTTGTTTATTTTCTGCAATTGCATACCCAAACACCCTTTACTGTTTTTCTTGTAACGACAAGAAACAGAAACATGTCAAGTTTCAAACAACACTCAATGGATACTTGGCCAAGATCAAAACGTTTCCATCAATAGGAGCCTGACTCAAAATTCTCTGAAAGAAAGATTAAGTAAACCAGGTTTGAACATGCTTTTCTTCAAAAATGATAGAGGAGCTGAATTTGGGATGATTTTGTGTAACCCATGACATATATCTCTATCAGTGTTATCGTATAGTAGTACATCTCCCGATTCTAACAAAACTTTGTCTGCCTCATTCACATTTCCTGAATTGCTAAAGAAATATTCCGCAGAGTCACCAATAAAGAAAGAAACTGCAGGCCATCCTTTTCCTACATAAGGATACCAATAATCTTTGTCGTGTTCCTGTATTACAATTGTATAAAATATTATATGTATAACTGTTTAACTTTGATTCGAGATTCATTTAAATAATTTTTCCTAAAGTTACTTAGAGAGTTACCCATTGTGAATTCATCGATGGGTAGTGGGTGAGGGGGAGGATCGGCAAGGAAGAGAGGCATATGCTGCTCTCACGATTATTCTTACCACTTTAGTCTAAAATCCTTTTCCTTTGATACATTACATTACACATATGTACAAATTATATAATATACTAATTATAGTTTACCTAATCATAAGAAAAATAAATAAAGAAAATTGTATGTTTTGTATTTCATTTTGATCCATATTTCAAAAGCTACACACTTTATCCATAGTGTATCCATATGTCTTCTAGTTTTTGTTCCACAAGTAACTCATAAATGAAATTTGATATTGTTTCTTCTTAACCTCCTTTAAAGAAAAATGGCTTATTGATAGTGTTCATTCATTGTCTATCTTTAAGTTAAAAGAAGATTTAATAAATTTCTTTAGTTGTCTGTGCATCGTGTGAAATAACTATACTAATATATTTTCCTCAAGTATTTTTTAACATAGATGTTTCATGTCTATAAGCAAGCTGTAACTAACCTCGTGAAGAGCAATTTGACCAGTGTTTTCATAGAATCTGACTATACAATGCTTCGAGCACACTGAAGAATATCCTTGCTTTAAGTTTAGATGCAATTCAGAATCTTGAATTGAAGAGTTAACCAATGAAATAACTTTATCAGGAACCAACAGTGGTTGTAGAGACCACTTATAGGTATCATACTCTGATTTGAACCATTTTGGACCTAACAACATCATATGTACTCCAAGTTTTTCTTTACGAATGTCGAAACCAAGTGCTTTAGAGCCAAGATCTTGACATAAATTCACAATTTCAACCTAAGAGATTAAATTGGTTTTAGATCAATTGTTAAACAAACATTATATTGTACGCACTTTGCAATAAAATTAAAAAACACATCGATATTAATTAACATTTTTTTGGGATTCAGCAACTGATCTCATCCAAAATGTATGGGACAAGTGCAAATGTGTTAAAAAAAAATAATGATATATATATTTCTGATAATATTCTATCTCACACATGGATAACACAGATTGTATCTGATGAAACCCTTACAATCTGATAATGTATCCATGTTTCAACAGTAAACATCACATTATCCAGATTCGTTGCATTTTATGTATATGCTATACTGATGGCATGTATGCATATATTCTCCTGCATCTTGTTTTTAAAAAGAAGTATTCTTTTGAATCTATTTACAATAACAGATGCATATTTTAATGACAAATTAAATGATGTGTTTGACATGAAAACAAAAATGAAAAGATCGATGCTTGTGATATTAGAAAACAAAAAGTTAGATGCATCAGTTATCTATGCAATGGAGATTAATACATGCATTTATATGTGCAATGCTGCTTTATGCATCAGTTATGATATAAATATGCAGAAGAAGGAGGCTTAAGATCTTGGAGCAGAAAAGAGCAACAACACTAATCTGATATAGTATTTCAAAAAAGAAGGCTATGTTATTACTTTGACAAAAATAACATACATAAGGGATGAAAATGTAAGTAGCTTTGATTAAATACAAAAATATAAGAACACTAATTTGATGTAGATTTTGAAACAAAAATCAGAAAAAGATATACCTGGTCATCCAGGCTGATGTAATTCTTCAAAAGAACCATTCCAAATCCAAGTATTTCATAAGAACTTTTAACGTTGTTATCCAATTTAATCTCACGTCCGTAATTACAGAGTGATTTTGAGCTCCTGACTTTGATTAAACTGAACGTACTGTTTGATTTCACAATCACCTTCTATAACAGGAATCTCGTGATATATACCGATATCTCCCCGAACAGATCCCTGAGATATTCAAAGAAACAATCAAAAGACCATCTGAATAATGATGTAAATCTTACTGCTAGCTTGTACATATAAAAATTAGGAACTATAACTATTAGACGATGAAACGCATACATTTTGTAGAGAAAGTTGTCATAAGTATATTAAAAATAAGCTAACAAAGTCTTTGATATTTACCTAATAAATATATTTGCCGTCCCACAAATGTGCATGTTAACGGTTAAACTAGCCACCCCTTATTTTATTCTCCAACATAATAAAGCAAATGATAATTATAAGGAAATGTAGATAATTTGTTAATTTTTGAGTTATGTTTAGCCATCTATTTTTTTTCTTTTCTATAAGCACACTTTTGAATTTCATCTATTATGTATAATTTGTGACCATTTTGCCCCTCTCGGGTTGATAAATAAAAGAGAAAACAGTCACAAATTACACATGAAATTCAAAAATATAGTTACAAGCCTCGAAAACTGGCAAGTTGGATATATTTCCGAACAACTATCCTGTTTTAGTCAAAAATAATTGCTTATCGATCAAAACAAATCCTCGGAGAAAGCTGGTATATCTAAAAATTCGTCATAACAAACCTTCTTCAAACTAAAATATTGACTCGATTATGTTTAATGTATTAAATCATGCCTTGCAATCATTCAATTAGAATTGTGAAGTACGAAAGTAGTATATACGAGTTTACACAGAAAAAAATATATATCATAATCAGATGAGAATAAAATCAGCATCCATATAATTAAGAAAACAGAAAATAATCAATAGCTAAAGGAAAACAAAAATATAATTACTGACCTTTTTGTCGTTCAAGGTCGTCACTTGATTAAAAGATGATCAGAATAAAAACGGGGTTTTGGTAGATAACGAGACACGTTTTTTACTAATGGGTAGAGCCTAAAATGATTCATGGTGAAAATTAGAAAAAAGTGAAAATTAAGAAGATGGTAAATGAGCTATGTTTGGGGAGCAAGGCATAAGTAACAATATCAAATTTATGGAGAGTGGACGCACTCGACAACACGTGACTAATGGATTATATTCTATTTACTCCGTACCATTTATATTAGAAAAAAATCAAAAATACAATAATATCTAGTTAAATAATAAGAAGATAGCCTATACATACTATACGGTCACCCATATTGATGATGCTTTCGTAGTTACAATTACGTTAATGCTGCATAAATATTAATCTTTGAGGATATATCATAAGCATATCACTGTCTTCTCAAATATGGGGTATTTTCAATATTCGGATGCACTTACGTGTTTATATATCATCTATAGTGCACGAGTTACAAGCAGTTTGGAATCTCAAGTTGAAAAAATTGATACACTTTAAATTAATTAATTAAAAACTAAAAGTATATTCGCGCAAAGCGACGACGGTGTATAGCGAAATAATTATACTTTTGAAATTGTGATTCTGGTTCGACACTTGATGCAAAGCGTGTATTTCTTAAAAGGTTTTGATACTCACACTATTTTTTTTATACATACACCACACACTACTACATAACATGTCTTTACCGATGGACGTTTCTGTCGGAAATCCGTCGGTAACAACAGTTTCCGACAGATTTGTGATAGAAACAATCTGTCAGTGAATCCTGGTCGCTAATTTCTTTCCGTCAGAATTCTGTTGGAAACACCGACGAAATACATGCGTTGGAATTCTGTCGGTAAATTTTCTGTCGGAAGTCTCTCACTAAAATATCTGTCGGAAAATCGTCGGAAAAATTTGCCGAAATCCGTCAGAAGTTGTAGTCAAGGCCACAATTCCGTCACAAAGATGCATATAATGTCATATAGCTTAAAGCTCACATTTCTGTAATCATGTATCTTAAATAGCCCAAAAGAAACTAATATAAAAGGAAGAGTAAATTACACAGTTCGTCCTTGTGGTTTGCGTTGACCGCAGGGTTTCGTTCTTTGACCAAAAAAGTTGCACCGTTCGTCCTTAATTGTGAAACGTTATGCGTCATTCGTCCTTTGACCAAACGACGTTAAGTTTGACCGTTAAAAACCGTCATGTGACTTGCACATGAGGGTAAATTCGTCATTTCAATACCATAAGGACGAACGGTGTAATTTACTCTAACCCCAAATTCTCTCCTATCATCAAATACAATATTGTAACTACCGTCACTCATTTTTCATCTTAATCATTCACTCCTTTTTCCCTTTTTCCTCTCACACCCTCTTAAACTCACCATTCCATGTAGAGAAATGAAACTCAAAAATTAAAAAACAATTCATCCCCACCGATCAATATCCGGTCGTTGTTGCCATCATTTTTACCACTTATTCATTATTTTCAATCAAAATTACCCTTTTTTGGCTTCTCATTTTTCAGATCTAAATCTTAAGCCGGAACATCGACCATCAATATTTGGATTCAAGATCTTGATACAAGGTTTCGGGTATTGTTTGATTTTGTTCTTAAAGATCAATAAACCGATACCGCCGCCATTTTTGATTAGTGTATAAGCGTTTTTCCATTTTGTTACAAGATCTGAAGCGGTTTTTGATTTTGATAAACGTTACTGAGTGTTTTTTATTTTCCCTTCTCGAATTTGATTTTGTTACAAGATCTGAAGCGGTTTTTTAATTATTGATATCAGTTGATTTTTTTTCGGGTCATTCATCGAGGCTTTAACGATTTTCAGTTAATAGTTTTGTGTGGGAATGTGTCAAAATGGTGTATGAGTATTTGTTGTTCTTAAAACGAGTCAGGTCAGACCTTGTGCTATTTCTGTGTCGAGAGTCTGTGGGTCTCGGACCAATTGGATTGGCTGAATCTGTTGGGGAAACGTGTTTGTTTGAATCCCGTAGCTTGTTTTGATTTTCGTTGTGCCTAATAATAATTTCCTTAAGCTTATGTCGTGGTGGTTTGGTGGTGATTTTATGGCAGGGGGTGTTTGTGGTGATGGGTTGGTGGGTTGGTGGTGGTGTACAACTGTGGCGGCGGTGGTGTGTTTTTCCGGTCGGCTAGGGTTTTCAAGGGAGGGAGAGAGAAATGTGGTGAGGATGATGAATGGTTGTGTTTGTATGTGTGTTTGTGTGTGGTCTTATCCACATAAACCACCTCGCCCTTGCATCGCTCGTCCTTATGGTGTTGAAATGATTTATTACCCTACAAGTCACATGATGGGTTTTTAACGGTCAAACTTAACGTCGTTTGGTCAAAGGACGAATGACGCATAACGTTTCACACTTAAGGACGAACGGTGCAACTTTTTTGGTCAAAGGACGAAACCCTGCGGTCAACGCAAACCACAAGGACGAACGGTGTAATTTACTCTAAAAGGAATAATTCAAAACTAAATAGATCAATAACCAAAATTTAGCATTCAAATCACAAAAGTTGTAGCTAAATCAAAATCCAAATCGACCCATTCAAAACCTTCAAGATATAAGTATAGTTCCAGATATTCAAATTGATATGACATTGTCGAACTAAGGAGAGGGGGCGTGAATCAGTAAACTTCTATAACACCGAAGAATGTCATTCATTCTTTGTTGCCTCTCTCTCTTGACTTGTTACTTAGCATTCGCCAATTCCCATTGTTGCATGTGTTCTTGCACTTGACGCTCCATCTTGTTGCAACTGCACTTGCATATCTCTTCAACGTGATCTCATTTTGTGCATTGTCCTCTGCAATCTTCCTATTGTCTCTTCCAAAGTTTTACTGCATTGTATGAAGTCAAATTAAGCATGCTATATAGAGCAACAATCCATCCTATCTTTTATTATAGTAATGAACTCCGTCATGTCATGTATGTAATTACTACAACAACAAAGATCATATTAGATTGACAGAAACAAGTCGATAAAGAAAGCAAGTTGCAATAAGAGATGGGTCAACGCTGACAGAAACAAGTCAAATAAAGAAAGCAAGTCTCAAACAGAATGGGTCATTCCAAACCCATGAACTTAAATGCGATACCAATGCTTCCACAAGTAGAATGCCATGTAATGTACGAGTAATAACTGCAACAAAGATCACCTCAGATTGACATGAAACATGTCAATTTAAGAAAGCAAGTCTCAATAGGAGATGGGTCAGATGGGTCAAATGGATCACTCTGGTTGACAGTAAACAAAATGCAGGAAAGGTGTGACTTTGTTCAATAGTACATGTTTTGACCTTTAAAGTCAAAGAGGGTAAAAATGACTAATTGTTTTAAATTTGAAGAAAACATAGATGCATCGATGAATGAACAATTAAAGACGAACTCTACAACAAGTAGAATACCAATTGATGCATTAATTCCAACAAGCAATCGATACAACCCATTAACCCATTAAAATTGTACTTCGAGCAAGTCAACAAACGTAGAGGTGGAAACTTTGACCCAAATAGGTTGATAATATGTTATCTTTTACCTCTAAAAGAAAGCAACCGAGTCAAATTGGTTGATTATATGGGTCAATCTGGTTGACAGGAAACAAGTCGATTAATAGATTCTCACATGTGTTTCAAGCTTTATTGAATTCGATACCAACTACACCAAAAAAAAATAAAAAAAAATAAAATAAAGTAGAGAGAGATATAGCAAACCTGTTTACTTGGTGCTGATCCCGTGTGATGAGAACATGATATCTTGGAGGCACTCATAGAAATGTGAAATATCAAATTTTTCCTTGCCCGAGTAGATTGCTTCAAAGACTTCCACCAAATTCTCCTTGTGCTGCCATCTCGACAGCCATATGAAGCCTTTTGATTGGCGTCTACAGTGCCATCACAAAAATTCTGTAACTATTAGCGCGTCTCTACATTTATGTGTTACTAACAACAATGGTTCTATATTTAGGATCTTACTAAAAAGTCCTCTATATTAAAAAAATTTGGGCAGAATAGTTTTTGTTATTTTGTTAGCTTGTTAATTGATTGATTTGCTGAACAATCCTAAAACTTACCTGTGGATCCTTTAGATTTGTTGGTCGAAAAAATCAAATACTAATCTATATTTGTAACTATGTGGTAATAGTAGCAAAAAGTGACACATGATAATGAATCTTACATCATTCAAGGCCTCAGATGTAGCATCACCATCATCATCAGAGAACACATTTATTTGTTGCAATACCTGAAAAAACAAATTTTAACGATCAATGGACGAAACAAAAAAAAAATCACTTGAAAGCATATATGTATCGCATGTGCCCTATGCTAATGATGATAATCAGGAATTAAATAACTTTTTTAGCATCTTCAATGTTTAATGTAGGAACAGTGTAAGTGACCGCGAAAGTATCACAAATTCCAACATCACACAGGAAACCAACTTGACGTGTACCAATAACCAGCATATTTTTACCCTGAAAATTAACAATGATAACACGAAGGATATAATATTTTATACATTTATCTCGTTTTCAAAACCATAATATACTTGGGCGAATATAGAAACCTTTGGAGGAAGCCGCTTAAGAAGGACCATCAACGTCTAAGAAATCAAGTTTGAAAAGGGAGGTCCAATGGCAGCATATGCTATAAGTCTGCAATACATGACAGGTTAATCATCACCATATACAGATAACACTTAAATTGAATATGTTTGTATACAAGATGTCAACAAGTGACTTACATTTCAATATCATCAAGCACAGTAACGCTCAGTGTTGACTTGTAAGCATCCTCAAATACCTAAAATAGCTTTCTCATGGGAAATAACTTATAAACTGTATTATTACAAAGCAAGTTACACATGCTCTAATAGTAAGTTAACCAACAGACACCACAAATAGAAGAATGAAACAAGTAATTAAGCAGCTCAATCAACTATATGAAACTTACTATGTGTAGCGTTCAATACAGAACCATTTTTTTGTACAGAACCTACAGAACCAGCCTTTTTACTTCTAATAATGCATGATGTACATCATATTTATGCATAATGGCATCTTTGTAAATAATTTAAATTATAAAATAATTAAAAATAATCAAGAAGGGCAATTGAGTAATTTATATTATTCCCTAAAAAATTTCTTAAAAACCATAATTAAGTTAAATCTCTCCTAAAAAAATGCTGGACACAACCCTAAAAATTCAACTGCCACCTCTCTTCTTCTCTAGATCTATTATTCTGGAAAAACAAAATAAACATCACAACCATTTTTCCTCTCAACCCCAAAACATCTAACTGCCATGTCACAAAAAAAATATAGGTCCAACAATCTCAGTGACTCGCTCGTATAGTCGTGGGATAAATCTCTTTCTCTCAACTGCTCATAAACCTAATTGAATACTTGGTTTTTCTGTTTCGTTTTGGTAGCGCTATGCCGCTACCTGTGATGGTGATCTGGAATTTCGTTTTGTGATATGCTCCTGTCATGGCGCTACATCTACATGTAATGGTGCTACCTGTCATGATTAAGGTTGGTACCCAATTAATATTTGATAAAGGAAAAAAGCCAAATATACTCTATGTACTTCTCGTGAAAACTCATTGTGCTTTCTCAACTTTTTTTATTATCATTATACTTAACGTTGTTTACATTTTCGACTCATTATGCTTAATTACTTCTTCTTTCTAACATTAAAAGACAATAGTACCCTTGACAACATTTTGGCTTAAGTCACGTGAATCATAAATTGTTAATTTATATGCATTAAAAGTAACTGTAGATGGTTTTCATCACAGAAATGGTACCCAGTGTCAAAGACACTAGCTGAGAAATCAGCTTGGGAATTCGCCGAGAAGAATGGACTAGATGTGGTAACAATTCTCCCGTCTACATGTCCAGGCCGCCTTTTGCAGCCAACATTGAATTGTAGCTGTGCAGTCTTACAACAACTACTCTCCGCCTTCTCCGCCACAGCATTAAAAGAAGACGCCCAATGTCCGCCTAAAACAATATCGAAATTGATGACGTGGACATTCATCGAACCCTCAATCACATCAAGTATAGCTTGATTAGCAGTAAAGCTTGAAAACAAAGGAATAGGCGACACATTAGAGAATATTTTATACGCTTTAATAAGCTGCACGATCTCTAAATACCCTTTTAGGTAGGTTTTTAAGGTTGGTATGGAGGACGGGATCCATTTTTAAAGGTGAAATAAGCATCAAATGGTGTAGGGAAGAAGACAAGGGTATTTGCGTCTTTTCATGTGAAAGGTCTGAGCTGTGATATGTATAATGATATATATCTATAAAGAACTTTAAGTGTAATGACAATAAATAAAGTTGAGAAAGCATAATGAGTTATGATGGAAAGTACATTAAGCATTTATAGCTTTTTTTCTTTAATAAACTATTACTAAAAAGATTATACTAGTTGTGAGAGATGTGCCACTCATGCATGCCATGTGTATATAGACGACAAAGAGATGAATCAAAAAATGATTTTTGAAAGGGAAACATATTTTTGTATAGATATATAGTGTCAAATAGCATTAGAGAGATTTAATTTGTTTCAGTTAAATGGTTGTGTAATTATTTGAACAAAATGATTTATTAGGTTGGATGCAATAGAAGTGTCCGTATACGTTAATCTGTATTGATAAAGATGTTTAATCTCAGTGTGCATCTTTATTAGGTTGGATGCAATTATTTGAAATACTTTTATGTCCATTCTCTGCTGTAACTTTGAAAATTGACGGATAAGTAGTTGGATTGAGTTAACTTTCTTCACAAAAACAAGAACTATATCATGTGAATAGGTATGGTGCTAGATTATAAAAGTCAGTCAAAGAAAAATGAAACAAGCAAATAGTCCTTGGCTTGATATTGTGAATCGATAGTATTTGGATACGCGTTTAAATTGTTGTAGTTGTAATTTTTAAATATACTGTTAAATAATTGGTTATTTGCGATTGATATGCAATTGAACTAAACACTATAGGATCAGATAATTGGAAACATATTTTGTTTATATCAACACTAATTGTTCTTTTCAACGTGCAGATAAAGCAAGATCAAGTGCTCAAAAAAATTGCAGCGTGCATATATGCTTTCTGAAGACGGGCACATATGTTCTAATGAACTTGACGAGAAAGTGAAGCGTGCACATATGTTTTTAGAAGTCGTGTATATATGTTTTCGAAGCGTGCACATATGTTTTTGATATCAAATTTTGTGTATTGTATTTATGTTTTTTCTTTCTTATAAATGTAGAGATTACATGTATATGTTTATGACAAGTTGTTAGAGGTTACCTGTGTATTTTTATGTTTTTGGTCATAAATTTCGATAATAAAATAATGTACACTTGAAACATATATGTACTTACCATTTTAAGCAAATAAGTTTGACGTCTAAATGCAATAAACACATATAAATTTACTATATTTAAGGGAAAAAAACACGTATGCACTTGATTTTTTTAGAAAACATGTCTGCTGAAAAAAACATATATGCACTTGAGATTTTTTTGAAAACATGTATGCTGTAAAAATCAAAAACATTAAAAAAAAAAAAACTCCGAAAATTAAGGGTTAAAAAATCGTTTTTAATAAAAAAAATCAAAAAAAAAGTAAATATAAGTTTTTACTATTATACCCTTTTCAATTAAATAAAAATATTTAATAATACTAAATTCTTATTGGTCCAAAGTGGTTCTGTAAAGTTCTGTACAAAATAATGGTTCTGCATTGAACGTGACCCAACTTACTATACATCATTTTCTACATATAGGTGCCAAAAAAATAGAACTGAAAGTGCGAACACAAGTAATAACTAGATAGTTCCATTTTCCATCAGCACTTATGCAATATAGCAGTTTGTTCATACTATCACACATGTTCATACAACTAATACTTATTTAAACAAGGCAACTGATACTTAGTTCAATATAGCATATTTCATAAACATTGCAACTGATACTTAGTTCAAAATGAGTTGCGATCCTATAGAAAGAAGAAAAGATTAAAAAATTTAGAAAGTAATTACATGATGACAAGTGTCCCTTATATTATTTGTGCCAGATTTGTTTTTACTATTTCCACACCTATATTTTAGCTTATAAACATTTAATTTGTCTTTAATAAATTGCTGGACATTCAATTTTTGCTCTAAAATAATGAACGTTTAATTTTTTTTAAATTCATGAACATTTATTTTTTTTAAAAAGAAAATTGACGAATATTTAATTTTATAAAAAAATAATTGTTAAATTGATGAACATTATCAAAAAAAACTGAGGAACATTATTATTTTTAGAAAAACGGATAACAATAATAACTTGAACTGATGAACATTATCAAAATAACTGATGAACATTGAATTTTTTTAAAAACAATAGTGAACTGATGAACATTATCAAAAATAACTGATGAACATTATCAAAATTAACCGATGAACTGATGAACATTGTTTTTTTTAGAAAATCTAATAACAATAATAACTTGAACTGATGAACATTACCAAAATAACTTATGAACATTGAATTTTTTTAAAAACAATGGTGAACTAATGAACTGATGAACATTGAATTTTTTTTAAAACAATGGTGAACTGATGAACATTATCAAAAATAACTGATGAACTGATGAACATTATCAAAAATAACTGATGAACTGATGAACATTATCAAAATTAACCGTTGAACTGATGAACATTGTTTTTTTAGAAAAACTAATAACAATAATAACTTGAACTGATGAACATTACCAAAATAACTGATGAACTGATGAACATTGAATTTTTTAAAAAACAATGGTGAACTGATGAACATTATCAAAAATAACTGATGAACTGATGAACATTATCAAAAATAACTGATGAACTGATAAATATTGTATTTTTTTAAGAACACTACTGAACTGATAAACAACAATGGCTTCAATTGATGAACATTATCAAAATTAACCGATGAACTGATGAATATTGTTTTTTAGAAAAACTGATAACAATAATAACTTAAACTGATGAACATTATCAAAATAACTGATAAACTGATTAACATTATCAAAATAGTTGATGAGCTGATGAACATTGATTGTTTATAAAAACAATGATGAACTGATGAACAACAATAAGTTCAACTGATGACCTATAATAACTTCAACCGATGAACATTATAACTGATGAACATTGTGTTTTTTAGTAACTGATAAACTGATGAACAACAATAACCTCAAATGATGAACATTATAAAAAATACTGATGAACATTGTATTTTTTTTAAGAAAACTGATAGAACATTGCTAATTTGAAGTGATGAAGATAATCTCTAACAAATGAAACTATATACACCAAGAATTCTTAAATTACTCAACTAAACAATTACTTATCTTTTACCTTTCATCTCACCTACTTCCTTTTACTTTATCCTTTTTATCATCTAAACCATTATTAGATGAACATTGACCCAAACAAATACTCTTACTGTTGAGTTTGTATAGATCACCAACTAAACAATCATAAAATGTTTTACATTTCATCCATCTGGTTCTTTTTACAAAGTTTTTTTTAAGGCTTACAACTTATGGATGAATTAGTCCTTCCATCTCTATCATCTAAATCTTTATTATGACACACATTTTATCAAAAAAGAAATTTAATGCTTCTAAATGAAACCAAAACCATAAACCTGAAATCATCAACTTATGGTTTTCTCTTGCTTATTTCTCCAGTGCAAGACAATTTCTCGTGGTTGTGATTGGTTTGACTGATAGTGGTGGAAGAGACGCGGCGCAGCATGGTGGCTTACATATTTACTGCTGCGACGAGACTACTTGGATCTGATTCGAGAACGTGAGAGGAACCTTCACTGAGAGGTGTAGTTCCGTGTAGCCGGAAAGTCGCCGAAATCGCAAGAAACCGAAAAAATTTCACACGAAGTCACCGCGTGACGACACACGCAAATCAATGGGGGTCGGAAAATAGTGGTTTTGTCGTGGGATTATGGTTGTGCCGGTGGTAGTGTTTGATTTTTCAATAATGAAGATGGTAATGGTGGTTGTTGTTAGAGAGAAAATATCTATAGATAATTGAGAGATGAGAGAGAAATGTATGATACGGAAGTGTGTGAAGAAGATGGAGATTGCTTTTTCCACACTTTTATTTAGAGTCATTGATTAATTTGTATGATGATCCGACGGATGATAATACTTTTTAGGTTTTTTAAAGTTGACCCACTTTCTAATAGATCCTCTACCATGCTGGTTAATATATACTCTTTTTAGCTTTTATTTTAGGCTAGTCGATCCAATATTAATTGTTGCGGTGATAAGTGAAATTCTATACTAGAATATAGGGGTTTTTTTGGTAACACAAATCTTGATTAAGAAATTTAAGTTGACAATCAACAAATATTTGATGATAAGAATGATGGTTATGCATGGATGTTCTGGATTTTAAATATGCAAACTGTATCTTTAAATTATATGGAAATGCCTACATCATAAGAGTTAGAGAGAATCAAAGAAATGCCTACTTTACTTTAGTTACAGGTATGTTTCATTGAAAATGTGTACATAATCAAGTAATGCATTTAATATTACCCTCAGAGATCTGTCGGAAATAAAGGTTATTACCGACGGATTTCCGACTAAAATAATAAAAGATAATAAATCATAAGAAATTAAAACATTTCCAACAGATTAAAGACGGAAAAGTATGGATGTCGGAATGGCGTCAGAAATTTGATGGTAAGTTATGTATATTACTAACAGATTTCCGACAGATTTTGTATCCCTTGGAACCCCGTCGGAAATCAGTCGGAAATATAGATTCGTCGCTAATGTGTCGGAATATCCGTCGGTGAAGGTCAAGTTTCTAGTAGTGACAATTGTGCATTACTGTCTTGTACAGTGTGCATTACAATGTTGTACAGTGTGGTGAATGTATAAAAAAAATGGTGTGAGTATCAACCCCCTTTCTTAAAATACAAAACCTGTGTTTAAGATGTTTACGAATTAAGGGTTTCTAAAGATATACATGGATGAGAGTAGATGCAATATGCAAAAAGTATGATATCAACAAATTAAAGGATGCAAACAATTATATCAAAGTTTGCCCTATAAAAAATATAATGTCATATATAATAGAGCAAAAGTCTTCTCTTATATTTGTATGAATTTTGTCTAGTGTTTGTTTGAAATCTTAGTTTGAATTTGATAGGATATATAATTGTTTACGTATGGTATGTAAATCGGTTTAGAGATGAGATGATAATGGTTTTGTTGTTTGGTTTTCCGTGTCGCATGGTAAGGGCCCGATGAGGTTGATATAGATCAAGAAGCTCGGGTAACACTTAAACAAAAATCATGATGCACTGCAGTGAGGCAATATTTGCCCAAGTGTGTGAAAAAATTATGTGATTGTGTGTGTTACTCTCCTTTTATAGAGAGGCTTGTATGGTTTAGAGATAACCCCTTTCAGGGTGATCAACGGCTGCTAGAGAGCTAAGTGTTGATCATCCGGGAGCAGACAAGGAGGAGAAATGTTATTCGTCCTTTAGCTCGTATAGTGGTGCTTGCCGTGCGTCCCCACTATGAGATGCCGGATGGTACATCTTAACCGCTAGTGACAGTTGAGAAGTAGTAGCGCTATTTACTCAGTCAGGCATGAAAGGTCTTCCCAGGCTCTACGTGACCTGGGATTTAAGTCGGGCTTTTATCTAGTATTGATTGGGCCTTGGTGTTGGGCTTGATTTGAGCGTGTAATTAATGGGCTTGGGTCATTCATATTAATACGCTATAAATAATATTGCCACATATAAGTTTCATTAAGTTTTAAGTTTTCAAGAATTCAAAAAAAGGTATGCACGTTTTATAAATAACTAGACGAGTACTTGTGCATAGCAACCAAATTTTATAGTGGCAGATATTTGTAGTGATAAAAAAAAAATTATGTGTTATGATCGAAAAATAATGAAAGTTTAAAATTTTGGGGATTAAACACGATTGAAATTGAATGAAATAATATGGATGGTTTCTAAACGAAAATAATATTAAAAGTTTATGGTTTCCATATATAATTTTCATAATTTTTTACTTTCAAAAATATGGGGTTTTCTTTTATATAGAGTATAGATAAAGATTCATTTCCATCAACTTAATTACTAATTACTAAAAGTTGAAAATGAAGAGTGTAATGTTTATATCGTAGAGATTATGATGATTTTTCAGAAACTATTAAAATAAAAATTATTATTTTCACAAATTTTATATATGTAGAGAAGAGCTGAGATTGTAAGTTTTGAAAAGTATTCTCTATATTACCAAGTCAATCATGGTTTGTTATGTAAAAATTTCTTAGCCGTATTTTGTTATGTATATATGTAGAAGTCTTCAATTTTTAAAAACTTTTTAATTTCATATATAAACATCCCTGGTTTTTTGTATTATCAAATCATCAAATATGAAATATTTAAGGGGTATCGTGTTTTGTTTAATCAAAACTATCAAATGTGAAATCTTCAAAGGGTGATTAAGCTTCAACTTTTCAAGATTAAAGATTCAATATTTAAGATTTCTCATAAACTTTTATATGTAATTGAGATTAAAATAGGGCTAATAACCTATTAAAGCACTATACTTGTCACAAATATCAGTTCGACGTAGCGATTTTTGTGACAAATATAGTGTTTTAAAAGGTTATTAACCTATTATGATAACATAGATACTTTAAACTGAAATTGAAGGTAAGTTAAGTACCTTTTTTTTCGACACTTGGCTTTTTCTATAAGTTTAAATAATTAATAAGCACCAACTAAACTTTAAATTTTTAGAAGAAATATTTTTCCTATTTTTATTTTTAAATTAAATTGATCTTTAGTACCAAAACCACTTCGATTTCTTATTCATTCATATCTAAATAAAGAAAAATTTAACAATATAAACGCAAAAATAATTACCTCACTAATTATTCTAGCTTTTTTTAAGAATTAATATAGAAAAAATATTTTTTTTTATAGAGAAACGGAATAAAATAAATAAACCAACATAAATATAATACTAATTTCTTGTGTAAAAAATACGCAAAGAATTACATACACGGTGGGGTTAAGAACCTAATATCTTTTGTAACATTTGAATTGATTGAAACACATAACAAGAAACCCCATCACCTTAACTATATGTTGCTTATGTAAAAAATACGCAAAGAATTCCATACACGGTGAGATAATCTCAGTCACTCAGTTTATAGAAGAAGAAAAAAAAATGAGATTTATTGATATTTTCAATTAAACCTGACTTCAACTCTATTTATTTTAAATTACATATCTCAAAAAGTAAAACTAAAAAGGGCTAGTAACTTTTTAAAGCATTATACTTGTTAAGAATGACAGTTCTGCGTAGCGAACTAAAAAAATTACTCTTTTAGACATTAAAGTTGACATTTTTGTCTTTCTTTAAGTATTATGACCCAGAACTGCCATTCTTGACAAGTATAGTGCTTTAAAAGGTTATTAAAAATCCTTAACGTGCATGTATTACATCATCATGACGAACGTTTAAGTATCTTTCAATAGATGGAACTTGTATATACTTTCGACCAATTTTTTGTTGCTCTTTTTGGTTTTTTGGTAGAATATTTTGCTTGATATATTACATGTGGTATAATACTAATATGTAAGTTTGAACACTTAACATGCTATCGTATATTAAACATAAAATTTTATGTAGAACTCGAAATAATTCATCGTTTTTGACATTGAAAATTACACAATCCTAGTTTGCCAACCATATATCACACATATTTTTTAAACCCGCAAAATAATACAATTTATTCCAAGAAGTTGGAGAAAAAAATTGAAAGCCAAACTCGCTTGATATATAACATGTGATATAACATTATTTTGTAAATTCACACTCAACATGTTGTCGTAAAATCAGTATAAATGTTTGTGTGAAACTTCTAATGATCATCATTTTTGGAAATGAAAAGACACGTCCTTAATTTCTCAACCGTACATCACACATAGATTTATTAGTGATTTCTTTTGTAAAAATATGCAACATATAAGAATTCCATACATTGGGGTTTAAGAGCCTAATACTTTTTGTGACATTTGCATCGATTGAAACACATAACAAAAAACCTCATCACCTTGCTTATGTTACCCATTATTTCTCTCGAAAAAATATGTAATTTCCTCCGAATTTGTAAATCGCCTTCTGATAGTTCTTCTTGGGTATAGTTATGTTAAAAACCTCCCAATTCCTTTGCGCATAGATATCCTCAATATTGTAGAACCTACGAGGTAAATAAATCTTCCTAACATAACCTCCATAGAGATCCTCTGAATCAGGACCCTCATGCGCAACGACAAAGTAAATTGCTGGAATATATCGCATGGTGCAAAATACTCGCATAGAACTTAGCACATGCATTTCTGTTAAAGTACATAAAATTTAAAATGAATAACTTCACTAATCAAAATGCCGATATTTTTATAGCATGACCTAAAAGTCTTCATTAACTTTTTGTAATACTATACGCACTACAAAATATATCTCTATTCTTTACACTTATTTTGTCACGGTATAGTCAAGTGTGAACTTTTTTTATATGGATAATAATTTTGCTACATTTATAGATGTCACAATATTTTAAAACATAATCCACATATATAAGTGTGTACAATTACAATAAAGCTACACTTATATGTGTAGCAAATGTTTCAACACTTTTTATCATAAACATCTTTTGCAATTTTGCCACACTTTTAGATGTGAACATTTAAAAAATATTTACACACTTTTAACTATAGAAAAATTTGAATAATATCTCCACACTTATATGTATATAAAATTTTGTCACACCCATTATTACCACATATGAGAAAGTGTGGAGTCTATAATTTTACACGTTTTTAACCGTGGCAAATTGGCCTTTAAAATGTGAAGAATTCAACTAATTTTTTGTAGTGACGGTTTCACTAGATTTAGTGTTTAACTTTTAAGGTGTTTTTAGTGACCGGTTTTGCCCTTTATCCTTTTGTTGCTTTCGTGTTTCTTATGAGTAAAAAGAAATGGCGATGATAAGGGAATACATTAAAGTTGAGCAATTTAATTAATTAAATTGGTTGAGGCAATTTTAGATTTATATATTAGAATTTTTAATGGAAAATCAATTTTTTTAAAAGGTTTACCCGGTAAAAATTAAAAAGACTTGCCATTTGTTTCCACCTTGACACACCATAATGCCACCAAGATTATTGTCAAAAAAAGTTGTAAAATATATATTATACAAATTGCACGACAACTCCCTGGTTAACTTTTTAAGTAGCCAAGTTGAGATGCCGGTCAACATATATAATGTTGAGCAATTGTAAATTTGTAATCACTAAACGAACTTGGGGTATTTAATTAGCAGCGAAATTTGACTGTTATTATTGTTGGATTTTACTAATCATAACAATTACATAAACAAGTAAACATCATCAAAGCATGCAGCGGAAGTAATAGGAATAATACTTGTAAATTAATTAACCGAATTAAAAGTATATGTTTACCTTTTGCGAATCAATGCAATTAGGGTTCATGAAAGCCCCAAATTAAGATCAACGACCAAGAACCCCTAAACCCTAATAAATTAGGGTTTATATAATTCAACCACATCAAAATTGAATACCCAAGATATGCAAACACAAGTGTATTTGCTCTTCGTTCTTGTACACACGTATTAGTAACGAATCAATGAGAAAAGCTAGGTTCTTGATCACAATAGATTAACCAAACACATTTGTTATGCTCAAGGTCACTCATAAATCCCTTACAATGGGGATTCACTTCGTCGACCAAGAACAAGAGGGAAGAAAGAAGAAGTTTGGCCTTCTACTGAAATCTAGTGTACCAAAGGATGAATACATGGGGATGTATTTATAGCCTTATGGTAGATGTCAAGATTGCTATAGTATCCGATGTGGGATTCTATAGTTTTCGGCCAAACACAAGCCCAAAAGAGGATTCCAAAAACCTTTTCTTGACTTGTTAACTTTTCTTCATATCCCGTTGACATTTAATGACCGATAATCAAAACTCGTCAAATATTAAATATCATTAAGTATTTATTTCGTGATCAAATAATTAAATATAACATTTTATATATTAATTATTTATACATTGATTCTCATACGTAATGTGTGCAATCCCGAAGTCTCGAGTTCGAATTCTGTCATACATATATTAATAATTATCCATAAACCTTTCAATTATAGGCAATGACGCAATGTTCTAGTAGTGAATATTACGTAGTATTTAACTATGCGTTTATTGTGATACGTGTAGAAAAAAGTTGTAATCATACCGCTAGTGGATTCAACAAATTTATCGAGTTCTTTAGCCTCCTTCATCACATCCCACCTATGGCAGGGTGTATCAAAATGTGTCAAGTGTAGTAGACTCGGCATGTCCCTAGTTGGAGCACATTCTTTCACATCTTCGTGTAGCCCGTTCATGCTGCAGAGTATGGCGAGGCCTTCATTTTGTTCTCTAACGGACCACCTAGGGTACCCGTTGACTTGATCCTTGACTCCAATTCGATCATCCATCAAGTTTAGTTCACTTTCTAGATTTTCAGTTGCTGAGAGACGAGGACAATTTGCAGCTAAAATAAATATATAAAAGCGTTAAAGATTTTATTATAGTAAGCAAGGACTTAATTAAAGAAATGTCTTGCAGAAAAAGAATTGCAAAGCAAAGCATGACTTTATGAGATTAACAAAATCGGCCTAGAATCTATACAACACAAAACCTCGCCTCATTTGGACAATTTGCCCAAATGTAGCCTAGAAATTAATAATTATTCTTTTAACTCTCTTAGACTGCTTAATTTTCTTTCTCGACGACTTGACCCTGGCTCTGATCAATTAATTTATGTACTCACCCGTCACAAGATCATGAAGAAAAGGCGGGCATTCACGAATAAACCTTGGAGTGTTGTCCTCTTTATCATCGAGACGTTTGGTGTTAAAGAAACGAGTAGATGAGGTAATTACTGGACGAAATAACACAGTAGATCTGTTAGACACTGCAACTTTAGCAAGTGATGATGCCATCTAAGATTTACCAATGGAGAAACTAGCTAGGAATAACAAGTTTTAACTATAAATGACAAATGATCAAGGTTATTATGGAAATTATTATGTGTGACGATATTTGGTGTTTTTACACAATGAAATTTGATGCATATTTACCTTTATCCCTTCAAAATATATATTTCCCTTTTATGCTAATCTATACATTAAAACTTGAAGGCAAAGAATTGAAAGAAGTGTCTTGGGAAATATGATAAAGTAATACTTTTGTGAGAAAAATCCGATCACAAAGAGGCAATTTTATATTTCTCCAATTTAAACATCATAATTTCGTATTTGTTTAACATATTTTTTAAAAACATTCTATTTATATTTATCTTTACTATCTAAAATGGAAAAATGGTCAAAGTGGAAAAATGAAAACTTGAATATTGAATATTGAAAGTCAAGTTTTTTTTAAACATTTTTAAATGTCAAAAATAAAAATTGAATGAAATAGTCAAATGTAATGTTATAGACATAAAAAAACGTTTAATGTTCACTGTGTTTGACTATTGCATGGATATATTATAAGAAAGAATATATACTGTCGATGTATTATAAGAAAGTATGTAAGTGAATAAGTGAAGGTTTGACTTTTTCAACTAGAAGGTCTGACTTTTTCATAAGGAAATGTCATATTGAATATTGAATTGAATCTGAACAAGTGAAAAACACGGCTGTATAAAAAACATGGCAAGGGTCTGTCTTTAACTGAATACATATTACTAATTATTGTAAATATTGAAATTGAATAGGGGTGATTTTTTTTTTGAAAATATGTAGTCAAGCTAGGCGGGAAAATTCAAAGTTTACGAAAGTATATATGGCAATGGTCATTTCCATTGCCTATATAAACAACCTTAATGTTAATGTGTTAATTCATCATTTCATAAATCAAGTCACAAGAAAGGAAGAAATGGAAATGCAAAATCAAAAAATTGGTGATGATCATCTTGAGGTTAGAAATTGTTTTCTTTGTTATTAATGAGCACAAAATCTGTTTATTACAGTGTTCATTTTGTTCTTATATTTAATATGTTTCGTAAATATTAAATGCAAGATCACTTATAAGTGACAATGACTGCTTTATAATCATTGAATCATTATCATTTAATAGACCTCTATAATCATTAAAGAACGACTGCTTTTTCTATCATGAAAGATCACTTGCAAGTAACACTTTAACGTAGCAGTAACAACTGCTTTATAATCATTTAATTATTACTACAGTTTCAGACTTTTTTATAATGTGCATTGAGGATATCAGAAGGGTCACAAAAGGAGGCCTGATATACCACAAAGGTGGTACCTCGTGCGAGTTGTGGTTGAGAATCAAAACATGTTTTACATTCATTATTTTTTGTTCCCGATCTGACAATTATTGAATTATGATAGAGGGGCGGAAATTAAGTTGATCATTGTATATCATACCTTGTGAGAAGGATGTGTTACGCTCGCAAGGGTTATACAAGAAAAGGGAGTTATATACATATCCCGTGTTAAGCTCGTGCATACCAAAACAAATATATACTTGACTTGATTTTAGATTCACATTTCTCATAAACTGTTCCGTTTCTATATTTTTAGCTAATAATGTGTCATTTCCCTCTATTTACAGTGAACCTTTTGTCGGACACGAAATTAACAAGAATCGAGTATAACCCACTGATGCGGGAAGCTGAACCCTTGAAGAACATGAAGCATGAAGCTGAACCCCTGAAGTACATGAAGCTATGACGCATCTCTTGAAATTTCATTTGCTTTCCTTTTACGATATTTTAATATTCGAACCTTTGTTTGTTTTTTGAGATAAAGTCATCTTGTTGTTTGACATCTCATATCCTGTCATAACGACTGTTTGGATGCGCGTTTAATAGACTTATTGTAACAGTTCTTGTTGGGAACAACCATTCTTACTTGGTGTATTTCTACTCCAAGATTATCCCTTAATTAACTCTGACTTTTGTGAAGTCTATTTTGTTAGTAGTTTAATATATTTGGAACTGTAAATTGGATTGTGTAACAAAATGATTTATAACATATATATGAATTGTACAGTCAAATGAATCAAACTCGATAGTTCAGAAAAAACAATAAGAAAAGAGTAAACATAGATATATAACCATTACTTTGATGAACATAGATCATTTAGCGACCTTTGTCCAGCCTTCACTTCATCTTGTAACCTATCAAACTATTAACAAAATGACAGTAGTCAACAAACTACTTAATTGCCTCTATAAAAACAAAACATAAGAAAAGAGTAAAGAAAAACGTGGACTTTTATCACCAACTTTCCATACAGAGCTCTGACTGACTCCTCATAGCTGCTCTAATCCAAGCTTGTCCCTAACATCCAAAGCATCAAACGAATTCACAATTCTCCTAAAAACATCTAAGTTTACGAGTGAAAAGGTGAATGAAGAAGAAGATAATGTATCAAGCACATTATTTGTTAAGAATTTTTGCTTGAGTTGAATTATCACATGATACAACCGTTTGTAATTACATTTTGATCTTTTCACGTTATGTTTTGACCGCTACACGAAACACTTGCCACAATATCGTATATCGTTAATTGTCTGCCGCTAGGAATTTCCGTTGCTATGCACGGGTGTACTCGCCTAGTGTACTAAAAACTTGTGTTTTGGAAAAATATAATATTTTGATTTTCAAGTTGAATAAATATGAAATTATCCATATTTTAAATTACATATCTCAAAAACCGAAAATCGTTAACTTACATATATGGCACCATCATGACGAGTGTTTAAATATCTTTCAATAAATGGTACTTTCATACACTTTCGACAAACTTTTTTTTGTTGCTTTTCTTTTTGTTTTTTTGGGCATAATATCTTGCTTGTATATCACATGTTATATAACCCTAATATGTAAGTTTGAACACTCAACATGCTATCGTATATTGCGCATAAATTTTTATGTTGAACTCGAAATGATTCATCGTTATTAGCATTTAAAATTATACATCCCTAGCTTGTCAACCATATATCACACATAATTTTTAAACCTCCAAAACAATACAATTTATTCATAGAAGTTGGAGGGAAAAAAACGATGAAAGTAGACTTAAAAAAAGGTGGTGGGATAAAAGTTGATGTTAATATTGAGTTCCTATAAACTCTTTAAAAATATCCCAAGTGTATTGATACTAAATTTCACTTTTGCCATATAAACAAATAATTTACTTGCCAAATGTGGTAGAATTGTTACGTCCCGTTTTCGATTTGACTAAAAATTTAAAATTTTTCACTGAAACAACATGATCCAATATTGATCTTCTGTTACTCTTTTATAAACTGACAACAATCTGATGGAACCGACCCTTGAGACTACTTTTAAATTAAGACTCAATTACCTTTAAAATGATCAGTGGCACGACTTTCAACGAGCCACGATTGATTTATACAAAATTATGAAAACGACCAAAAACTAGACCCCCTTAAGTACACTAAGGAACCCCCCTCCCCCCTACCCCCCCCCACACTTAAATGCACTACTATCCTCTTGTGCACTATGAAGCCCCTCAAGTGCACTACAACTCTCTTGTGCACTACTACCCTCTTGTGCACTAAGGACCCCTCTCAAGTGCACTGCTTCCCTCTTGTGCACTAAGGACCCTCCTCAAGTGCACTATTATCTCAAAATGACCAGTAAAACCTTTAAACATTAAATCAAAACTTTAGACTTATATTTAAACATATATGATATAGATTAACTAAAAATATACCATATACATTGTTTCTCAACATTCTTACCCGTTTGACCCAAAATGAGTTAAAATAGACCTTGTCCCAAATACCTCTTTTTCTGCATAACCCTTTTGTGCACTTTTGACCCATTTTCCAAAAAACGTCTTCTATAACATGACTCTTAAATCATTTCAAAGACTTGACATTACAAACATTTAACCCATTTAAAATCCCGGGGAACAACTTTGACTTTGAGCTCGGTATTCTACCTAAGCTCCTATTTGCATACAAACCTTCTAACATACATTCTTCTAATCCTTAAGCCTTTTCCAATCGCTTTACATTCTTCACAATTGAACCTACAAAACGGTTAAACAACTAAACCGTAAGCTTTCGCTTAGTAAGTAAAGACATAACATGTCATTATATATCAATTAATATGTAAGCATTAAAACATCTTAAACATCACATTACTTGAATACACATAACTTTTCATAACATTTAACATCAAACCATCACTTTAGCCACCTTTCTTGCACATGCAATATGATCAACCTATAACAATGATAGCTCAATCCAACTTTTATACTTCCTATTACAAACACATAAACATACACATAGACACATACTTGTTAGAATCCACATAATAGCATGTAAGTGTCATTTTACTTACCTTAGCTCTAATCTAAGCAAACCAAGGCATCATCATCAACAACAACACCATCAATATCTCTAAGCATCCTATCCATTATCAAAATAACACATATTTATTTACATAACTAGAAAACCATAACAATGGGTATTCAACCATTAACCCGCTTCTTAATACCTAACTTTGTCATATAATCATATTTTGATTATAGGATAGTCATCTTTTAAGATTATCCACTTTTTATCAATACCATATGGCTCATAATCTTTTAAACCCATTCAATTAACTTAAAACACCATCTTAAATAATCACTTAACATCATATGATCATACCTTGATCATATGATGAAAACCTTCAATTTCACTAAAACCATCAATTGACCTTTAACCCATCACCACAACACTTTAATTATTGTTTAAGAAACATAATTACCCAAAACCCCAATTTCACCTCAAGAACCCTAATGTTTATATTCATCAATTGACTTAAGATACATGATTACTTACTGGTGGGAATCATTGTTGGAGATTCATTACTTGAGTCTACACACTAATCCTTCTTCAATTTGATCATCAAATGAGTCTTCTCTTTTTTCCCTCTCTAAACTCACGACACACTAACACATAAACACTTATCCAAATGAATAATGTAGAATTCCAAGAAAATCTCTAGACATATGTTGGTGTATCTTTGGCCAAATGACGCATATGGTCCCTCAAGTCCTTTTCTTTTAACTTTGGCCACAACCAACATTATAACTTATTTAATACTTGTCAAATTTAGTCCTTTAAGTATATGTATCATATTTCTATAACCACATTACACATTCTTTGACTATTAGTTGACTATCGGGTTTGACTACAACTTAACTTTTGTTGACTAACTAATCATATCAAGTCTCCCGACTCATAAAAGTATTAGTCGAACTATTTTAATGACATTCTCATTATATAATACTTAAAAATTAGTTTTGGGTGTAACAAGAATGTTAATACTAAACCTATCTCTTCCATCTTTTGGAAATATAGATTGGAACAACCTCAAATAGATCCAAAAATTATGAAAAATAGTTGAACACCGATTGATTCGAAAAGTATGTTTGAAAAAATTACCAATTAGTTGTAGCTATTAGCGGTAGCCGTTTTTTATAAAAGAGTTTGGTAACGTATGTATAGTTGTAATTATAATGTGTAAAATAGCGTAAAAAACATAGATAGTAAAATTGAAGTTAGTTGTACATGCAAAGGATTGTTAGGATTTACGAATATAGTTATGAATGTAAAATGTGACCTCAAAGATAGAGTTTAAGAGGGTGTTTGTTGTAGGGTATTGAGGATTGGGATTGGGATTGGATGATAATGTAAAAGTGTTTATTTGGCACAAGGGTGTAGGATTTGAAATTGGGCATGATCACCAAATTTTAAACTTTTTAAAATCCTTACCTACCTGCCAGGTTTAGAAAAAGAGAATTGATACTCACACCACAAAAATTGATGCACACACAACAATCACATCACTAATACATATATTACAAAATGATATGTACATAATTGTGATGTGCGCATAATCAATTTATATGATATGAGTATCACTCTTCTTAGAAAAACCTCCTAAATCCTTCACTTTTTGACTTATCATTTGTTTTTTCTTTACAATGGTGGGTGTGGAAAACTAGAAGGGGGTTGAATAGTTTACCGATTAAAAACTTTGTTTTGAAACTTATTGAAAGATCAATTTATGTTGAGGAAAGAAATGATCAAACCACAACAAGTTGTTTATAGTGGTTCGGTCTACAAGGACTCTTTTTCCTTGCCCTACTCCACTCCCCGAGTCTCACACTCGAGAGTTTAATCTTCACTAGTCAACAAGCTCCCTTCTCAGCGGAGAAAACTTTACAATCGTCGCTTACACTTTTTCTGGTACAAAGCTAAATACCGGGTTCTAGTTCAAGGTAGAACCAACCTAACGTTGCCTATACAATATTTCCGACACTAAGCTAGATGTCGAGTTCTTTTCAAGGGTACAACCACTCCCATACACAATGTATTTTATGGACTAAAATACTAACCACTCACACTCACAAAATTATGATTGGTTTGGTACAACAATGAAGTATGAATCAACACAAGATCATACAACACCAAACAAACAAGACTTCCAACTTCTCGTTGGAGCTTGAATGTGACTTGATCTTCTTTGCAACAAAAGAGATCACTAGTATGATATGAAACTGAGTTAGAAAGGTTAGAGAGAAGAAATGTATGAGAGTATGATAGAAAGGGATGAAAAGCTACTTGGTTTGGCTTTGTTATTTATAGCCAAACCTCTCAGCAGGAACCACGGACCATGGAACCCTTTAAAGGGTTCCGCCCGTTATAAATTTTGGTGCCGCCGAGGTCTGACAGCAAGATCTCAAAATTTTGCCAAAGTCAACCATATCTATGCAAAATTGTGTAAGATATGTAGAGCCTAAATCTACACAAAGAATATTGTGAAATCTTCCAATGATTTCAATGATGCATCACATGATGTCATATGTTTGTTTTTCCATTTTTAGAAATATGAAAATACACATGTAATGTTTAGTTTTTAAGAAATCAAAAAATTCTAAAAACTCTTATCATACATTATGATTAATCACAATGTAAATGTTTGAGTGATGAAGATATTATTTGAAAAAGCTTGTTTTAATATCTATTAGACTTGACAAGCTTTAAGCTTTTTAAAAATTATATTTACTTTTGTCGTTAACAAAACTTAGGTAAAGATCAAAAATATAAATAACATTTAATGACGATATTTGTATTAACAATCTCCCCCTTTTTGTTGAGGACAAAATATAAATTTTATTTTTATAAAAGATGTAAAGATTGTACAAGAGTTATGAAAATATTAGCTTTTTGAACTTGATAGAGAAATGATAATGCAAGTATATGATGTTTGACTTTTTCAGAAAGTCAAAGTCTTCACTAGTGAAGCATGAAGTTGACTATTTCAGAAAGTCAAAACATGCAGTTGACTTTTTCATAAAGTCAAATATTACCAATGAAGTATAATGTTGACTTTTTCAGAAAAGTCAATGTATGCAGTTTGACTTTTTCAGAAAGTCAAATATACCCAAGTTCTATATAGCCCCTTTTTGTCTCAACAAAAAGAAGATGCTAGGCGGAATGTATAATGAGCCCTTAGCCATTATCTCCCCCTTGACCAATGCCCCCCTTAAATTGGGTGCCAATGGAAAGAGACCTGGATTGTGAAAAAGCTACAAGAAATATTGTTAGTAATAATCATCATCACAAGCATATCCAAACACTATGTAATAAGCAACAACACTATAGAAAACATCATTCATTTGTTAAAATTTTCATGGTTTAAGAATCATGAAAGAAGAACACAATGAAGTGTTGAATACAATGAAAAAGAAATAATCCTAGAAAAATACAAGAAAAATCCTAGAAAATAAAAAAATGCTTAAAGTAGATAACATATGACCCTACGATTGAGGTGGTGGGTGAGCAAGAGCATTTAGGCGCTCTAGGATGTGATTGAGGATGAACCTCATCTCCTCTTGGAACTTATGGACCATCACCCGGGTCCGTTCGGTTGTTTGGGCGGTTTGCTCACAATTGGAGCAACCATGCCTAGGAGGGTAGTATGTTTGATGAGTTGGTGGTGGTGGAATGGTGGAGGTGTTGGTGTTGGTGTTTGGGGTGGTGATGATGGATGCTAGCAAAGCATTTTGCATTTGCAAAGCATCACTTTGGTGAGAATCCACCATGTTTGAAAATTGGTGGAGATGTTGGAGTTCAGCTTGAATCTCCTCTCTTGTGGGATGATCTTCCCACATGGACTCCTCAGTGTCCTCTATGTGAGGAGACATTTATGTAGGGAGTGGTTGATCCTTATACAAAGGACCATGGATATCTTTGTGGATGGGGTGGAAAAGAAGAGGTCTTGGCCCTAACGGGGCGTTTGGATCAAAAGAGGGTCTAGGAGACTCATGAGTGATCCGCTTAATAGTGCCAAATGATGGCAATGGTGGTGGATGATTGGGCCTAGGTGGCAAATCTTCCAAGTCCTCTAAGAAAGGATGTGGAGAAGTGGGTGGTGTAGAAAATAACTCCAATGGAATGAGTGTTGGAGATTTTGGAGGTGAAGGTGTTTTAGATGTTTAAATGGATCCGATGGTGGTGAGCTCGGAGTCTTTGTTAATGGTGGAGTGGTAATGACAATGGGTGATTGTGGAGGTGGAGTAGGAGTAACCAAGGTTAGGCTTGTGTCATCCCTTATGGGAGATGAGATGGTGAGTGGATATGACTCGGATGAAGAGCTCAAGTTGACGAAACAACAAGGCCTTACGCTAATCCTAGCGGTTTTCTTGCAAGGCTTGGTTGATGGTGAAGTTTTTGTTATTTTGACTTAAGCTTTTGCTAGTAGATAGTGAGAATGGAGAAGGTGTGAAGATGATCATGGTAAAACCTCTTAATTTATAGGAATGGTGCATTATGGAGAAGTGTGTTTGATTTTATGTTAATCCATAGAAGAGGTGAGGTTTCTAATGATTTTGAAGTGGGTTTAATGCTAGTCATATCACCCAAGTCAATCCATACAAGAAGGATGGAGTGAAGAAGCAAAGATTTGCAATAAATGTGTTCTAATGATTGTAAGATCCTAACAATCAGATCACCCACGGATTGCAAGGAACCAAAATTTTGGTTCCTTCCTTTATGCAAAAGGGCTCATTGGGTGAATTTTTCAAATTTTTGAATTTTGGTGGGAAGTGGATTTCCTATATGCCTAAGTATGTTATACTAGTTCTAATATGGATAAAAACTAGTCAAGATTAACTTACAAGCAATGTATGGTAATTTGGAAAGTCGAACTAAGCGAAATTCAGAAAATTACCTGTAGGATCCACGTCACCAAAATTTTACACAGGCGGATGATAAGGTTTTAAAATGTACCTTTTTGAGGGGTCGTTTAAGCCCTTATTTGATCACTTTTGTATCCGTTATTACTTAATATCGTTCCTTTTCACTTTTTAGGTCTCTTGAAGGCAAATTGCTGGAATGACACTTATTTGAACGAAAAGGCGCGAATATATGAAGAAAATGGCCAAAGTCAAGAATCGAGACACTCAAGCTGCTGAAATACAAGGGGATGGCGTTAGGTGTTAAACTGCGCCATCGCCATGGTATTTTTGTACGGCTCAGTGTGAAATTGCTTATTTTAATGGACGGCCTCAGCTTTAAAAGAGTAGGTCGTCGCAAATCGACGCCTAGATTTGATCCAGACGGCGCCATGCTTAAGGTGACGCCGTCGCAAGACTAACGTGGCCAAGACGAAACCCCAAAGATGGCGACACGACGGCGTCACAAATCATAAGGTAACGCCGTCGCAAGTGTAATCTTATATATAGAATCCGAATTTTTTAGTATTTGTGTGTAGTCTTTTGGGTAAACCTTTGGAGTAAAACCTAAACCGAACCAAGGCTGTCTTGTACAGTATTTTAGGGTTCCAAACACTATCTTACACCAAGATAAGTTCTTTACTTCATTAATTTAATTATGTCTTCAACTATTTGTGTGTATGCTTGCATGTTCTCCATGTCCGGCTAATTTACTTGTGTGTTTGCTTAGGGAATATGAAACTTAATTATTGAATATTGATTGGTTGTCTCTTATCTTAATTGTTAATGATCTAGTAGTGTGATAGATCATTCGTTGTGTAGTTAATGCTTGATTAATCTTTGTGAACCTTAGACTATAACACCTAGAGTAGTTGTAGGTTAAACCATCCGAAGAGTGCCTTAGAGTTAGAGTTTATAATTCCTAGAGATTTTGTAGACGAGACCCTTTGGTAAGTTCAAAGAGTTAGGGACAAACGCATACCCTACGACTTTAGACACACAACGCAATTAAGAATAAGGATGTGACAATTCAACCATCAATAGGAGATAATTAAGGAGTAGTAAAACCTAAGTAAATACATCTTTAAACTATCATACGAGCACACAATAATTAGACATAGACTACCACCACCTTAATTTAGATAATTAGATAGTAGAAGTAATCGGTAGAAATACCAACCCCCAAATCCAAACCCTGAGATTCGTACCTTTCCATTTTCTAAAAACATAAAAAAGATAAAAAAAATAATCTTCTTCAACCCCAACCTTAGCGTAGTAACTTCTCACTAGCATTCCTATTCCCCTAGAGAACGATATCAATTCCAGTGGCTTACCCTAATACTACACTACAACAATTAGGTTCACTGGCTAGGGTGTTGAAAAACTTGCTCGACGAAAAGGAAGTTCCTTTGACCCCGAACGCGCTGCGTAAGCGTATCAACGGAACCCTTAAAAGGGTGCCACCTGGTCCGCCTGTACAGGTACGGCGGTACCAAAAACCATAACAGACAGTACCAATTTTTTTGGTGCAGTCTGATCCGTAGACACCAGAAATCACCATAGAACAGATTTTTAAGGGTCGTGGAGTTTTCCAAAACCTGAAATTTTCCTCAAAATATGTGACATTAATTATTTCTAGTTAGGAAAAGTAAATAACACATGCACAAACATAGTGGAGCATATATTTTGATCAAGGGTGAATGATTTTCACATTAAAGTGAAAATGGGTAAAATTTGATAACACACGTGTGCTATCCCCCTGCATGAAATATTTAGCAAACATCATTGTTTAGAGTTATATTATCATCCTACAAATTAAAAGCAACCAAATTGTATCAAACATTAAAGATAATGTATTGTTCCAAACACTCCTTAATGGACCCTCACTTCTCCAACTTCTTGTAAATCTTGCTCATCATCCTACCAAGGCACTTGAACATCCCCTTGGTTTGCTTGAACTCTGTTGATTCATTCTCGATCTCGGGAAGAGAGGCATACATAGGTGGAAGGCGAGAATTTGGAAGACCATCCTCGGAGCTATTTGATGATGAAGATGATGGAGTTGAAGGTTTTGATTTTTTACCTTTTGTCTTAGCCACTCGCTCATCACTTAAGGGCATAAAGATGTGAGGGATGAGCTCATAGTGAAGGTGCAACCGTTTTGGACTTGGTGGAATTGGTGCAAAGGCTCTATAGAGACGGGTGAGAAGCATTCCGTACAGAAGAGCAACTGAACCTTGAGTTGGAATATCAATCATTCTCCTTGCAATGTAGTAGGCTAAATTGAATGGTTGACGGGTGGACAAGTTGTAGAGCATGTGACAAAGGCAAGCGTTGATGTGATCCCTATTTCCTATGGTGCGAATGACATTGGCTCTAAGTAGCTCCTCCCATTTCTTAAATTCAGACTTAAGTTCATTGAGCTCCATTCCATATGGATCTCAGTTCACCTCCTTTCCCTTTCGGGTGACTCGGGTTGTATCACCCCTTGGGTTAAATAGGAGCTCACAGATAACATCCTTATCGGCTAAAGGATTTTGGTAGGGAGGAGAGCGATCATTGATTGCATCAAGAATGGTGAGGGACCACTTGTCCGAATAGACACATGTTCCTCGGTTGGGAATTCCTAGCACTAGAGCAAATTGGGTTAAGGAGATGGTGTAGTCTTTTTGATTGATCTTGAACCTAAGGCTAAACTCATCATCTTCATCAATGAAGTCGGTCACACTAGCATAGAACTCTAACACAAACCTAGGACAAATCAGTTCATCGGTGTTAAGAAGACAATCGAATTGAATGGGGGCTAATTCTTGACGGAGATTGGTATTTTCAATGAAAGACGAGTGAATGGTTCTACCCTCATGGAAATACCTTGATTCTAGACTCTTAAATATTTCAACTTGTTCCTTGGAAAGTCCTTTGGTTTTGTGATGTTTGGGAATGTAGCCAAGGGTGTCCTTGTGATCATAGAATCTTGTGGCTACCATGGTTATTCCTAGGAGCAAGAATTAACATGTTAAAAATGAGAATAAACTTAACGTTTTGGTTCTAGTGTGTGCCTATATGAAAACGATTTGGAGTTGCGGTTATCTCGACTCATTTTATGCACAAAAATGGTTTTAGTGGGGTGTTTGGCAAACGGCATGAGATAACCCAAATGCTCCTAATTCAATGTGGCTTCATTTGAATATACCCGGGAATGCATATTAGTTATGCAATACCTTTAGTATTCAAGAGCATGCAAGTGATGAAAATCTAATGTTTCTATTTGTATTAACAATGAAAAATTGTTTTCCTACAAGTGAGAAGCTTTTCAAAATTTTTTTTTGACATTGGGTGTTTGGATATTTGAATAACGCCTTATAGTCATTATCTTTTGATTAGTGGAAAACATGATTTGTTTATGCAGAATGACAATGTAGTACCTAATATCAATGACTAGTTATGCAATTTGCTAATTGAATCCATTTTTGTACAAAATTATACATAATCCCCATGTAAAGTTTTTTGTGCATAAATTAGAATCCTAGACTCAGATTTAAGAGATAAAATATAGTTAGAATACTTACAATGATGTTATATCCAGTGATTAGTGGGTGAGAATATGTCAACAAAGAGCTAGGTCTAATGTTTACTCATTTTGGTAAAGTGGGTTGTGAGGAAGAAGATGTTTTGTAGGTATTATTTTTGCAACTGTAGTCACCACGGACCAGACGGCACCAAAAATTTGGTTCCGTCTTTGTTGTCGTTTGGTTCCGTGGCTACAGTAGCAGGTTTAAAACAAAATTTGTTTTGTTTTGTTTGTTCTAAGGTTTATGCTATGTTTTATCTACATGTTTGGTTCCATTAATCCCAAACCAAGTCTAAGAAGATTAAATGGTTCTCTTTTGAGAGGCTTAGTTAAAATGGGAGGACACTTTCTCAATTGAGATGTTTCCTTTTTGAACATTGTCGCGAAGGAAGTGATGACGGATTTCAATATGCTTCGTAGAGCATGTTGGACGGGATTTTTTCTGAGATCGATAGCTCCTTTGTTGTAGCAAAATATGACTATATCGTTGAGATGAATTCCGTAGTCCACGAGAGCTTGCTTCATCCAAAGAGCTTGTTGACATGCTTTTCCACTCGAGACATATTCGGCTTCAGTAGTTGAGATACCTAAAGCCGTTTGCTTCTTTGCAAACCATGAGGTGAGACAATGTCCAACAAAAGTGCAAATACCACTTGTACTTTGTCTATCAACATAGTCACCATGGTCCGTCGGCATACACTATATAGTTTCTACACCCGTTCCTTTGGGATACCATAATCCTAAACATGTCGTTCCCTTAATGTATCTAAATATCCTTTTCAAAGCTTCTAAGTGTGATACCTTTGGATATTCTTGAAAGCGAGCACATAGACAAACACTAAATATAATGTCGGGTCTACTAGCCGTGAGATAGAGTAAGCTCTTGATCATTCCTATATATTTAGTGTTATCTACCGATTCACCTTCCTCATCCTTGGTGAGTTTAGTGTCCGAAGACATGGGTGTCTTAGTTGGTTTTGAGTCTTCAAGACCAAATTTCTTAAGCATATCTTTTATATATTTAGATTGGTTAAAGAATATGCCATCTTTTAGTTGTTTAATTTGGAGTCCTAGAAAGAAGTTTAATTCACCCATCATACTCATCTCAAACTCATCGTGCATGATTTTAGAGAAATCATCACATAGCTCTTGACAAGTTGATCCGAATATGATGTCATCAACATATATTTGAACAATGATAATGTGTGACTCCCTTTTCTTGGTAAAAAGAGTATTATCTACTAACCCCATGGTATATTTGTTTTCAATAAGAAAAGTCTTGAGTCTATCGTACCAAACTTTCGGTGCTTGCTTAAGACCGTATAGTGCTTTCTTGAGTTTGAAAACATGATGTGGTTTCTCAAAGTCGGTAAAACCGGGAGGTTGAGCAACATACACTTCTTCGTTAATAAACCCATTTAGAAACGCACTCTTAACATCCATTTGAAAAAATTTAAAGTCATAAGCACATGCATATGCAAGTAATATTATAATAGACTCGAGCCTAGCTACTGGTGCATAAGTTTCATCATAATCAATCCCCTCTTTTTGATTATAACCTTGTGCGACAAGCCTAGCTTTGTTTCTAGACACTACACCATTTTCATATATTTAATTTCGAAAAACCCATTTCGTCCAATTATAGTTTGATCTTTAGGCTTTGGAACTAATTTCCAAACATCATTTCTAACGAATTGGTTTAACTCTTCTTGCATAGCAATTACCCAAGATTCATCTTTTATTGCCTCATTTATGTTTTTCGGTTCGATGGTAGACACAAAACAAAAATAATTACTTTGATTTTGGGTTTGTGATCTTAAGGTTCTTTGATTTAGTTGACCTATGACATTTCTAAAGGATGACTTTTGGATTCTTTGATGTTTATAATCTCATTATTTAATGGTTCATCTAATACTGAAAAATTCAGATTCTATATATAAGATTACATATGCGACGGTGTCACCTTATGTTTTGTGGCACGTCGGGATGGTCATTAGGGTTTTCTCTTGTAGTGTTACTTGACGTCACCTTGTGCTTGTGACGCGTCTCTTTCCGCCCACGGCGTTATGCGGATCAAATCTAGGCGTCGAGTTGCGACTGCCTACTCTTTTAAAGCGACAGTCACTTGAAAATATGAAATTTGGCTTCGTGCCGTCACAAAATACTCCGAGCGTTGCGTATAGCGATGGCCGCGTCACCTTGTCTTCAGCAGCTTGAGTGTCTCGATTCTTGACTTGGCCATTTCTTGATATTCGCCTTTTCGTCCAAATAAGTGCCATTCAGACAATTTGACTTCAAGAGACCTAAAAGTGAAAAGGCGATATTAAGTAATAACGGATACAAAAGTGATCAAATAAGGGCTTAAACGACCCTCAAAAAGGTACATTTTAAAACCTTATCAAATATCCCTACACTTGGTATTTGCTTGCCCCCAAGCAAATGTGCTTTATCAAATAATTTATAAGTTAGGGGTCATGAAACAATGGTTCAAAACGGTCCACAACACATATAAGCCCCGGAAAAGTCATAACAAGCACGGAAATTACATACTAGCACCTCACATGGGGTGTTTGGATTCTCATATCTCTCTCGGGTGTATATGAAATATAACAAATTGGAAATGGAAGATAAACACTCATTAACCGGTCCTAGTACATAGATTACCATAGACTTGAGAATAGATCAAACCTCCATCGCTTTGGCGTATGCACCTAGGAAATACTATCAAAGAGGTCTTTAAAGGGTTATAATGTTAGGCTTACGGTAGGGAAACAAAGGGTTTGGTGGGATAGGCTATTTAGTGGTGGTAAGTCAAGAATCTCTATGTTACAAGCATACGAAGAATGGCGTTGCTAAGCCAAGACTCGACACTCTAGACTCTAGCTAACTGAAACAAACAAACATAAATTTAAAGGATAGATGTAGAATGGTAGCCCGTTTTTTTTTTCACTATATTTTTTTCTTTTTTCTTTTTTTTCTTTTTAGATTTTTTTTTCATACATTTTTACTCTACCATCCACTACGGTAACATCAAAATAATAGGGATTTATAGGCACATCCCTACACTTGAGTTTTTATTACTCTAACACTAATTTGACCCGAATTGAAAAGATCAAAACACTTGGGGTATGTTATTACGCAAATTAGGGAATTTAACGTTCCCTTCCAATCATTTTCTAAACTTTAACTTTTTCCCATGAGTCCCAATCGTCCCAAAACTGGGTACAAAGGATATGACTCGACTTAGCAACTCATGCAAGCAACTAGATAATTGAACTAAGGGTTTAGGGTGATAACAATAATGCACTAAAAGTGAGTGCATACATAGTAGGCTAAGGCGATTTGGGTGTATATTTGGGGGTGGGTGTAAACAATGCTCTTCATTGATATTTCGGAAAACTGAAACATCACGAGAACCGCGAAAAGGATAGGCTCTGAGGGTTAACTAGGGTATCGTGTACTAAAGATGAGTACAAGCATAAAGGGTGTGGGGATTACTCAACCGATGTGGAAGAAGTAATTATATTACGGGTATCAAACAAGGGTTATCCTAATGCCTCTTATCATTTAGTTATTCCTAACTTGTTAGGAATTAGAAATTCCAGGTATTAAAGAGTCGGTTACCTCAAGTATATGTAATTGTTAGAAACCTCGTAGTCGTAGTTCTTTTAAGTTAAGTAATTTATTAGTAACACCGTGGAGGGCCGAGACGGTCTTTACCCACTGTATGCGATCCACACCCGATGTGTGGCGTTTTATGTAAGACTATAAATACTCTCTACCTCCTAAGGTAGAGAGTTGGAGCTCATAATAAGATTTTTCTTTCTCTCACTAAAGTTCCCTAAACCTCTAACTTTCTCTCTCTAAAACTCATCTTCTATACGCCTAAGTTTGATTGTGTTATGATGTGTATGTGAAAACCAATATCCTACAATTGGTATCAAGAGCCATGGTTAGATCATATCGTGCACATCTTTGGATTTCTAGTGGTTTTTAGGTGGTTTTTGAGTTTGAAAAAGTTTAGTGGTTTGTGCATCATTTGGTTGATTTCTTGTGTTAAAGCTTGGATTTTGTTAGTACTTTTATGTTTAGAATCATCACAAGTGTTTAGGTTTTCATTTGGTAAGCTTGAATCATCTTGGTTGGGTTGTTTTGGATTGAAAAGTGATGTTTATGTGGTTTTTCTTGCTAGCGACTTGATATCGGGATCTCTTTCTTAGTAGCGACTTGCTTCACAATTTTGTAGCGAGTTACAGTTTTGGAGCTAGCGACTTAGACCTAGCGATTTAAAGTACAAGTAGTGGACTCCCTCACGGGTAGCGACTTGGTGGTAGCGACTTGGTGCAGTAGTGAGTTGCTCTTTAGCGACTTGAATCTTTAGCGACTTGAGTAGCGAATTGCTGCCAAATTTTTGCTAGCGACTTGAGGCTTAGCGAGTTACTACTTAGCGACTTGCATTTGTCTAGCGACTTGGTGGTATAGCGAATTAGGTGCTAGCGACTTGGTGCACTATCTTCTAGCGACTTGGGTAATTTTTTACGGTTTCCTCTTGATTTAGTAAAATCCCGTGAAAGAATCTATTTCCCGGTTTAATCATAGAGTTATAAAATCCCGTATAATCAGTTAACATGTCTACCAACGTTCCTACTATCATCTCCACATTTGCGAATGTTCAAGCGGTGGTTGGATACTAGATCCACCCATGCTTGACAGGCATTCTGATTCTTGGGCTCAACGAATCAGTTAATTGCAAAGGAAAATGGTGTCAACATTCTCAAATCCATTGATGAAGGACCGTATCGAGTTGAGGCGACTAGAGATGTACTTGATACTTTGAAGATGGAACTCGATTTACGGAATGGAGGACCAAAGATGTATGATGAGCTTGATGATAAGGAGAAAAAGAGATTCGATCTTGATATCGGGCTTAACATTGTTCTTCAGGTCTTCCTAAAGACATCTACAAGGCGATCAATCACAACACCGAAGCAAAGGCGTATGGGATAATGTCAAGATGCTTCTCGGGTTGAATTAACTATGGAAGACAGAGAATCACAACTCTATGACGAATTTGAACACTTCAAGATGAAACCGGATGAGAGTGTCTATGAGTACTATGTGAGATTTCATAAGTTGGTGAATGACATGAGGAACATCGGAATGACTATGCCTAACATTCATTTGAACTCAAAATTTGTGAACAACATGAATCCCGAATGGCACAAGTTTGTCACCTATGTGAAGCTCACTAAAGGATTGAAGAATACAAACTATGAGCAACTCTATGCCTTCCTCCTTGAGAATGAGAGACATGCTATGTTTGAAAAATTGGTTCTTAATCGGTTCAAAACCAACGAGGAGAGACAAGCTCGTCTAATGACTCAAGCTGCCTTCTACTCAAACATGAATCACAATCACTCATACCCATGGGAAATGGTAATCACAAACTAATTCTGATCCTATGTTCAAACAAGTTGATCTGATGCACACGGGTAACTTCATTAATCAACTAGCTCTTCAGATTAGTCAAAACATGAATTCTCTCCCACAAACCAATAACAACCTCGAGCGACATCTAACCCACACAATCAAGCTCTTGTTAAAGATGGGAGGATCGTGGTGCAACGATTCAGGAAAGACGTTATGATCGGGAAGAGGTGGGTGGTAGAGGTTATGTTGGTAATCAGAATCGAGGAAGGAATGGTAATCAAGGTCAAGCTAAGCCGATCAAATGTTATAACTGTGGTGGTGAGGGACACATTGCAAGGAAATGCACATCTCCAAAGCGCCACGAATCTTGATTACTTCGAGATAAGATGCTGCTTGTGCAAGCTCGGGATAATGGTGCACTTTGGATGAAGAGGAATTGTTGTTTCTAGCTGAGGGCAATGCCAAGACCTATGATGCTGTGGATGATGACCTATTAGGAAGATAGGTCACAATCATCGAATGCCTTTCAAGTTGATTGTGATGCATACGACTCTGATGTGGATGATGGACCAACTGCACACACAATCTTTATGGCTAGCATTTCTCCAATGGTTTCTCCCAAGGTCTCCTCTTCACCACAAGCTGGCCCATCCAAAGACAAACTCATCTCAAAGGTACTAAAACTATACGATAATGCTAATGTGCAAAAGATGCATGACAAAGTACTATCAACTGAAACTATTGAATCAAATATTGAAAATATAGGTAATATCAATGTTGTCCCATATGATC
>OU343217.1:247872178-247980790 GCA_910596185.1 Chrysanthemum makinoi | reverse complement strand
GGATCAATACCTCATTAGTAATTGAATCATACAGTTCATCAAACATAGGATCAAACAATTTCTTTAAATCATCTTCGGATGGAGGTACATATGGAGTTTCTTGAGAAGAGTTTGGAACAAGAGATGAACCAATGACTGCTTTTGAAGTGCGGGTCCCGAAATGGATTGTCCAGGAGCCATTTGACCGTCACTCATCAAACGTAACGTGAATGGTTTCCATGATATTTCAGGTTCTTTTGTTGTAGATTCGGTATCCCTTTTTGTTTGGTGCATATCCTACAAATACTCCAATGTCGCTTTAGCTCTAAGTTTCCTAAGTCTTGACCCTCATTAGTTGGATAAACAATGCACCAAAACACACGGCGAAAGAAAGAGATTAGGTTTTCTGTGGACAAGTTCATATGGTGTCTTTCCATGAACAAGGTGAATCGTGGAACGATTTTGTGTGTAGCATGCAAGTGGCAATAGCTTCACCAGAGAAACATTGGAACTTTTGAGTAAATCAGATTGTTCTAGCGGCTTTACAAGAGTTCGATTTCGCTTTTCAACTACACCGCTCGCTTGAGGAGTTCGTGGAACACTTCTTTGATGGCCGATTCCAATGCTTTCATAAAATTCACTAAGTTGTTTGTTAACAAACCCGCCCATTGTCTGTCGGATAATTCCGACGGTTTTGTTAAGTCGAACCCGCACTGCTTGATGAGTTTGATGATGATATCAGGAGTTTCATCCTTTGTCCTTAAGAACTTGACCCATGTGAATCTAGAGTAATCATCAACTATAACTAACACATATTTCTTCCCAAAGATATTCTCCACTCTCATTGGTCCACATAAATCCATATGAATTGTATGAAGAACTTCGTGGATGAGTTAGTAGGTTTGGGTTTATGGGCATACTTTGCTTTTTCCCAATTGACAACAAAGATGATCCTTTTCATACTTTAGTCTAGGTAAACCTACAACTAAGTCCTTTCGGGAGAGATCATTGATGGTGCCGAAGTTCAAGTGATTGAGACGCCGATGCCATAACCATGACTTTGTTTTAGAAGCCTTTGACAACAAGCAAATTGGAGAAGACTTCATCATATCTTCTATAGAGATGGTGTAAAGATTTGAACCACGAAGTTCCTTTTAAAAGTTCCTTACCATCAAGTTCTCTAACAAAACAAGTATGTTTTCTCAAGGCTACTTCTAGATCGAATCACGAATTGACCAACAGAGAATAGATTATGACCAAGACCTTCCACATAGTATACTCTAGAGATAACACTATCACCAACAACATAATCACCATAACCCATAATTACCAAATGATCATTACCGATCTAACAGCCCCGATGAATTTGCTCACGGTTCATGAGCACGCCCTCCCCGCATATGCTTGGAACAACGAGTCCAGTACCACAGTAACGATTTGAACGATCTCGCAGCTGAACACGCACAAGAATGGATAATCGATAATTGGGATCCCCATGCAAGAATGGGTTCCACTTGGTTAGTAAAAAGAATTGGAACACCCACATCGTAAATAAAACATCCATATCGAAGTAGAAGCAATGGAATCATTGGGAATAGATGCAATGTCAGTCTAGTATTTGACCTATTCAAAGTATGTTCTTCTTAAGGGAATAGTTCTACCAAGAGGCATCCATTTTCTAGTGGGCATAATCTTAGCAGTTAGAGAACAAAACTGATTATTCTTATGGCCAAAGGTATCCAATAATAACCTATCTTTATAAAAGTTCTTCCTGTGGGTTTCCACCTGCTTTCTAACAATATTTTGTTTTTGCCTTTTTGCCTTATTTGCACGATTATTAGCATTAACAATTTTAACTGGCATTTGATGCATTAGACAAAGCATTCACACCACATTCATGATTAGCAACGTAATTCAAGCCATATTCATTGGTTTGCAAATAGTATCGAATTATTAATTACAAGACGTTCTAAGGCTAATACTAGAATCAACACGATTCGCTTTATTCAACTCAAGCTTAAAGTTCCTAGATTGGTCTTCTACTCTCTTCCAATGCACATTCTTAGCTTGCAAGGTCCTATCATTCCTTGTATTGTCTTGAGACTTTGACCGCCGCTTTAAAGTCACTGATTACTCTGAGAGGGAATGGGAACATTAGTTGGTTGATCTAATTTTTATTCCTAACTTGATGTGCAAGGATTCAAGTACTAGAAGGCACATTAGTGTATACTTTAAGACTGATTTGAGCTTTTGTGCAGCACAAAGTTCACTTTCTTAGCACTAACATATCCGAATCAACTACTTGAAGGCACATTAGTGTTTCCTTTCTTAAGACTGGGCATAGAACGGATTTCCTCGCTTGGCACTAGGCATAGAACAAGGCATCACAGCTTTGCCTTTGCACCTAAGGTTAAGGATTTGGGACATGTGGCAATTACACATTCTAGCAACTTGAGATCGCTTTGGCCCGAGGCAAGCAAACCTATTTTCACTATCAAGAGGTTTGTTAATGAAATCCTCTTCGACAATCTCACGAGACATTCTAGACTATCCTTAAGGTGAGCACAGGATTCATGAAAAGCATGTTCATTATTCCTAAGATGAGGAGGAATATATTTAACTGCCACAGTGTATTTGCAATCTAAGGGTGACTTTGAGACAACATTCTTATTGAAAACAAGTGGCAGCTTTCCATTTCCCGACTTCTCGTGATTCTCAATTTCCTTTCGTAAAGACGTTATTTTTCGTTGTTTTGGTCACGGGTGACTTTTATTGAATCATATAACTCTTTAAAATGTCGTTTAACTTTTTTATTTTCTTCTAGAAAACTCTCGTTTTCCTTTTGTAAGGCATCAACTAAGTTTTGAAGATGCAAAGTTTGAGAATTCTGAGAATCTAAAGGAGGAGGGATTTGGGAGCCTGTCATATTGTTCGTTTGACCCTTTAATTGAGAGATTTGGGCTTTCAACTTTCGGATCGTGTTGCAATGAGCTTGAATCTGTTCATCACGTTTGTTAATTTGAAAAACTGCATCAAACTCGGAGCATCCGAGATGTCTTGATATTTTAAGTTTTAACATTTTCTTTAAGATGTTGATATTTTAGTTGTAAATTAAAATGCTCAACTTCCAGTTTAGAAAAATGTTTAACCAAATTGTCGTGATCATCCGTTCAATTTTCTCGCTTAGGAATTAGTTTTTCAAGCTCAATGACACGATCATGGGAGACTTTCAGTACACAGATAGTTCATGAAATTTGGAAGCATTAATAGAGCAATTTGAAGTGAAAAAGATATCTTGAGCAACACATTCAGTAATAAGAGTCTCATTTAATGTATGCAAGTTCTTCCTCTCAATCTCATTATATTTTAGTGCACGCCATAGTCACTAACTTCAACTATCATTGCATCAAATTCCTTTTCCATTCCCTTAATATCAGTTTATCCCCTTTTAAGACTCTCAAAGTGATCTTTTAGAAGTTTAAAGAAAGGCATGACCTCGGTTAAATAACATTCTTTCATTTGCTCAAAACCCCTTCCTTCCAGTTATACAAGTGGGTGTGATCCTTTTCTTGCAAGTTTTCTCAAAATCAACAAATAGTTGAAATATAACATATTGGCTAATTAAGGTCTTGCTTTTAGTGGCAATTTTCCTAGGAACAAGATGCATTGGTGTATTAGGAGGATACACGCCGCTTCAGGCATTTTCCATAGGGAGGGTTTGTTTCAACAATATTTTCGACTTTTCGCTTATCTAAATCCTTTTCCGAAAACTTGTTCGAGTCAACAATGTCTTAGGCTTAAACATGTTCAAGGAAATCCAGTTTTCCTTTTTGTAGTCATGGGGAGTGATAATTATTTTTTCTCTTTGCATTTAGGATCATCTAATTTTTTGTTCATCCTTTCCCTAGTGACTTCATCGATTTCTTATCTTCCTCAGTGCACTCAACGCAACTAGGTTTCAGTCTAGGTTTAAGAATCTCATTGCCATCATAGATCACACTTTGAGCTGCTTTTGCTATCTTTCCCATTCGTGGTTGGGTTTATCTATAATGGGAACACTATGCTTATCGCTTAGGACTCTATGTTTAGTGACCCAGCAAATTAATGGTGTTTCCTTGTATGTACAACTTGTTTTCAAGTTGGTTTTTCAAAGTTTTCAGATTAGAAAAATCTCTCAAGAGTTTTGATTCCTTTGCATTAAATTCTTGCTTAAGCATTTTCACATTTTCTTGAAGTTCTTGTTTTTGCTTAGCGGTTTTAGAAAGTTTTTCTTGCAAGGAATTTAACTCTTGTTTTAATACTTCTTCTAAAATTACTTTTCTAATGATTGTACGCACTTGGTCATCCATTTCCTCGCCACGAGTGGTCAACTCAAATTTTGCACGTTTTTCATAAATAGCAACACGCTCTTTATAGGCATTTAGTTCGAAATTACGGAATCATCGGGGCACATGCAAAGGTATTCATCAAAAACATAGTCATTGTTGATCGCGAAGATGCATCACTTGGTACAACTTCACTTTCACTTTGTTTCACATATTGATCATATGGGACAATATTGATATTACCCATATTTTCAATATTTGATTCAATAGTTTCAGTTGAATGTACTTTGTCATGCATCTTTTGCACATCAAGATCATCGATAGTTTTAATACCTCTCGAGATGAGTCTTTGGATGGGCCTGCTTGTGGTGAAGAAGAGACCTTGGGAGAAACCATTGGAGAAATGCTAGCCATAAAATTGTGTGTGCCGTAGGTCCATCATCCACATCGAAGTCGTATGCATCACAATCAGACTTGAAAGGCATTCTCGATGATTGTGACCTATCTCCCGATAGGCCGCCATCCACATCTGCATCATAGGTCTTGGCATTGCCCTCTAGAAACAACTCCTCTTCATCCAAAGTAGCACCATTGTCCCGAGCTTGTACCGCCAGCATCTTATCTCCGGAAGTTCAAAGATCGTGGACGCTTTGGAGATGTGCAGTTCCTTGCAATGTGTCCCTCACCACCACAATTATAACATTTGATTGGCTTAGCTTGACCTTGGTTACCATTCCTTCCTCGATCTCGTTGCCAACATAACCTCTACCGCTCCACCTCTTCCCCGATCATACCGCCTTAACTGTTGCACCACGATCCTTCCATCTTTAACAAAGTGGCTTGATTGTGTGGGTTAGATGTCGTCTCAGGTTGTTGTTGGTTGGTGGGAGAGAATTCATGTTTTGACTAATCAGAAGAGCTAGTTGATTAATGAAGTTACCACGGTGGATCAAAGATCGCCTTGTTTGAACATAGTATCAGGAATGAGTTTGTGATTACCATTACCCAAGGGTATGACTTGTGATGCTTTTGTTGTGATTCCGATGTTTGAGTAGAAGGCGCTTGAGTCATTAGAGCTTGTCTCTCCTGTTGGTTTTGAACCGATTGAGAATCAATTTTTCAAACATAGCATGTCTCTCATTCGCAAGGAAGGCATAGAGTTGCTCATAGTTTGTATTCTTCAATCCTTTAGTGAGCTTCACAAGGTGACAAACTTGTGCCATTCGGGATTCATGTTGTTCACAAATTTTGAGTTCAAATGAATGTTAGGCATAGTCATTCTGATGTTCCTCATGTCATTCACTAACTTATGAAATCTCACATAGTACTCATAGACACTCTCATCCGGTTTCATCTTGAAGTGTTCAAATTCGCCATAGAGTTGGGATTCTCTGTCTTCCATAGTTAATTCTGAACCCGAGAGAAGCATCTTAACATTATCCCATAATGCCTTTGCATCGTTGTTATGATTGATCACTTGTAGATGTCTTTAGGAAGACCTTGAAGAACAATGTTGAAGCCCCGATATCCGTGATCGAATCTCTTTTTCTCCTAATCATCAAGCTCATCATACATTTTAGGTCTGTCCATTCCGTAAACAAGAGTACCATCTTCATTAGTATCAAGTATGTCTCTAGTCGCCTCAACTCGATATGGTCCTTCATCAATGGATTTGAGAATGTTGACACCATTTTCCTTTCCAAGGCGCATAACGATTCGCTTGAGCCCAAGAATCGTAGTCGGCTCTATCAAGCATGGGTGGACGAGTATCCGAGCCACCGCTTGAACATCCTCTAACAAAGGAGATGATAGTAGGAACATTGGTAGACATGTTAACAAATTATACGGGATTTTATAACTCTATGATTAAACCGAGAAATAGATTCTTTCACGGAATTTTACTAAATCAAGAGAAAACCGTAAACAATCACTTAAGTCGCTAGAAGATAAATACCAAGTCGCTAGAAGATAATGCACTAAGTCGCAATGCTTAATTGCTACACCACTAAGTCGCTAGAGTCCCAAGTCGCTAGACAAATGCAAGTCGCTATAGTAACTCGCTAACTCAAGTCGCTAGCAAAATTTTAAGCAATTCGCTACTCAAGTCGCTAGAATACAAGTCGCTAAAGAGCAACTCACATGCACCAAGTCGCTACCACCAAGTCGCTACCCGTAGTGAGAGAGTCCACTACTTGTACCGTTAAATCGCTAGGGTAAGTCGCTAGCTCCAAACCCAGAATCGCTACAAAATGTGAAGCAAGACGCTACGAAGAAACTTTTCCGTGGCTCAAGTCGCTAGCATGAAAAACACATAAACACCACTTTTCAATCCAAAACAACCCAACCAAGATGATTCAAACCTTCTAGATCAAAACCTAAACACTTGTGATGATTCTAAACACAAAAGTACAACCAAAATCAAAACTTTAACACTAGAAATCAATCAAATGATGCAAAAACCACTAAACTTTTTCAAACTCAAAACCACCTAAAAACCACTAGAAATCCAAAGATGTGCAAGATATGATCTAACCATGGCTCTTGATACCAATTGTAAGATATAACTTTTCACATACACATCAAACCATAACACAAAGTAACATATAGATGGAATTCTAGAGAGAGAAAGTTAGAGGTTTAGGGAACTTAGTGAGAGAAAGTGAAAGATATTATTATGAGCTCCAACTCTCTACCTTGGGAGGTAGAGAGTATTTATAGTCTTACATAAATCGCCACACAACGGGTTGTGGATCGTGCATACAAAGGGTAAAGACCCGTCCGTCCTCCACGGTGTTACTTAACTAAATACTACTTAACTAAATATTACTATGACTACGAGCTTTCAAACGATTACATATACTTGAGGTGACCGACTTTTTAATACCGAATTTCTAATCCTAACATTCTATTCCAATTCGGGTTTAACCAAATAGTCAAACCTTTCTTTTGAAGGGCTTTCGATAGATCGCGAAGTTGGTAATCGGGCCACTTAAGAATAATTCAACAAGCACCATATTTTAATTTACTCTTTTGATGAAGTGGTAGCGGACACGATGTGCTTAGTCTTAGAGTGATGAATGTGATTGCATGATATGGCTATGGCACTTTTCGAGTCACAATACATAGGTATTTTATCGTAAGTAAAGCCATAATCTGTGAGTTGTGTTCTCATCCATAGAACTTGAGCACAACACGCAGATAGAGACACATATACTCTTTTAGCGGTTGATAAGTGCAAAGGCAATCTTGTTTCTTTGAAGACCAAATTTTACTAACTTTTCACCCAAAATTGTGCCCTCCGCATGTACTTTTGTCAGAACTTGATCACCGCGGGTCCGTGATCTCAAAAAGGCTATTAGATCAAATCCGGATTCCTTCGATACCAGTGTCCTCCTTAACCTCTTTGAGGTGCAGGTCAGTAGGCTTTGCCCGAACCGTATAATAAGCAAACAAAGAAATGAATATCCACGACTAGCAAGAAGATACATGAGAGAACCAATCATGCTCCGATATTGGATCAATAGGTTTCCAAAAACAAATCGGCTCCAATTTTTGGTGAAGTTACCATTGGTGTTCCGACCGAAGCACAATTATCCATACCATGATTTTTCAAAATCTCGCTGTATTTAGCTTGATTTATTAAAATTCCACGAGGGGATTGATGTATTTGTAAACCAAGAAAGAATTTTAGTTCCCACATCATGGACATTTCAAATTTACTTTTCATGAGATTTTCAAAATGTTTTGAAAGATTCGAATTAGTGGACCCAAAGATGATGTCGCCCACATAAATCTGAACAATCAAAATGTCGTTTTTGCATTTTGTGTAAACAAGGTAGGATCAACTGTGCCTTTGGTGAAATTGTTTTGATAAGGAAAGAGGATGGGCCATTACACCACGCCTGAGCTTGTTTCAATCCATAGATTGCCTTTTGAGTTTGTAGACGAGTCCGATGTTCCATGTCAATGAAGCCTTCCGGCCGACTCCACGACACTTCTTCTTTCGTAGTTCCATTCAAGAACGCGGTCTTAATGTCCATCCGATAAAACCGTGATGTTTTTGTGAGCGTGCATAGGCTAAGAAAATCCCACCGCTTTAGTCTAGCTACCGGCCAATGACTCTTCAAAGTCTATCCCTTCCTCTTGTCTCAGATCCTTGGCCACAAGACAGCTTTGTTGCGAATTACAGCTTCTTTCATCCCGCTTGTTCTTCCATAACCATTTGAGATCAATGACGCTAATGTCAATTGGTCTTGGAACCATTTCCCAAGAGTCATGTAGACGGTATTGGAGAAGTTCCTCCCGATGCTTCTATCCATGCTGGTTCGCCATTGCCGCTAATGTGTTTTTGGTTCAATATTGCTAATTGAGCAAAGGTAAATGCACAAGTCGCAATCGGTGGCAAGTTACGCCTCGCCTGATTGGCCTTGAAGGTTCACCAATAACTTGTTCAATCGATGGTCTTTTGTCCCTTGTAGTGAAACCGCTGGTTAACCTATGCGAAGTTAGATGTTCTGTAAGCTTGAAGAAGATTCAAATTCGATTCTGAAGCAAACGGTTTTTCAAATAAGTCTTCATCTAACGCGCATCGTTTGTTTTGATTTTTGCTCATCAACGCTGTAGAATGGGTGTATATCGGAGTAGATGTAGATGATGTTGATGGAGTTGGTGCATTGGTTTCACCGCTGTAGATGCATCTTCCGTTGGTGGTGGAGATGATGGAGCGGTGCGCCGGAATGATGGTTTGATGCATTTGTCGAAGTTCCACCATAGTATTCATCTAACATTAACTCAAAGAAATTCTCCCATTCTTGTTCTTTAGGATTGTCAATTGAAGTTGATTGAGCTCTTTGAGGTAATGAGTCCAACTCGATGTGTCCGTAAGTCTCGCCGGTTTAGTGCGGGTTCTAGAGCGAGTCTCTAAGAAGCCATATGTGAAAGTTCGTCAAACTTCACATTCATCGTCTCCATGATCCTCCTAGTTCTCCTCAAGTATACACCCCTAATGCCCTCGAAGTTATCCTGAATATCCAATGAAGATTCCAATATCACCTTTTGCTTTCGCTTCCAAGATCTTCTCGTCTATTCGAGGATAGCACAAAAGCGCAAAACACGGAAAGTAAGAGATATCCTGTTTTCGTTGTTCACAAGCTCATATGGGTTTTATTGAATCTTGGGTGGATAAGGATCGTTCTGAAGAAACAAGCAGCAAGTAAATAAAGACGCCCCTAAATAACGTGCACTAGAATAGATTAGCATTGTGCAGCATGTCACACCCCCAAATTACCTGCTTTGCAAATGAATGGAATTTCGGGATTGACAGCCATAGCATCATTAATCAATAGTTATATTGAATCGACCTAAAGTGTCAAAGAACATCGTTTGATTTATTAAAACAATCAGAGTTTACAAAATGTAGGTCCCAAATGAAAATCAACTTGTGCTGAAATAAGTTTGTTACAATTCAAACGATGTTTTAAAAGTACCAAAATCAAGAGAACGTCACCACCAGATCCAATGCATGCCATGAAGTGAATGCCTTAGATAATTCGAGAAAAAACATGCTAAAAAGTGTCAACACAAAGGTTTAGTGAGTTCATAGAGTTTGTGTTGAAATGTAAAGCCTTTCAAAAATCGTTTATAAAGAAAGGCATTGTAAATCCACTCGCCCAAGTTCCTACCATACAAAAACTTGCAACCTCGTGGTGTTCACAACCCACTGCCAAATGTATATAGTTTATGTGCAACACATGATGTCAAATGAATTCACAATAGTACCTAACTCACGTGAGAACAATAGCACTTAATCAATAGGACTAGACTCAATGTATCGTAAGAGTCAACTGACTTAGAACATTTATACGACGTATGTATCAAGAGGTCAATCGACATAGAATTTATACGCATGTATCGCAAGAGTCAACTCATAGAACTTTTTATACGACGATGTATCAGAGTCAACGGTTATAGAACTTATACTTAACGATGTATCGCGAGTCAATCATTATAGAACTTATAATGCATTTATGTATCAATAGTCAATCATTATAGAATCTTATAACGACATGTATCAAGTAGTCAACATTATATAGAACTTTATACTAACGATGAAATATACCAAACAAACAAGTACAACTAATATAGTACAACATCCGCTTTGAAACAATGGTGATACCTATAGAAGTTATCCTAAAAACTCTAAAGTACTTGTTAAAATAGTTAAGCATGTATCTGCCCCAAAATAGTTCTAAACAATTGAAAATGGGGCTATGAAAACTCACTTGATGAATTGGTATGATGACAAGAGCAGCACCAAATGTATGTGATACTTTAACCTTGACCTATTATGAATGATATGATACGTAATGAGTTATGATGAAATGATATGCATGCATTTCAGATGTTATTTATACCATTAGTGAGTTTTGAAAATAATACTTATCGCCTAAAAAATACTCTTTTGAAGTCTTGACCATTCTTAAATTACTTTACAAGTATTTACGTCAAAATGTCATCCTACAATAGTTTAATGATTTATTAGAAATTTAACTTTTCACGTAGTAATAATGTCGTTGGAAATTTCATGAAAGTGACGAAATGGCCTCAAAAGTTAGTCAGAAATGGTGTAACGCCGAACGTTAGAAACGAACTCAACGGTTTTGGAAAGCTTGTATCAAAATCTAGAAGTTTCAGTACATGAGTTTTCGTCATAGAGGTCTCGAACATAAAGATAATAGAGGTTAAATATGGTGATTTTGTCCAAAATGTGGTTTAAATGAGTTTCGCAAAGTTTAAGCAACCGTAAATAATTTATTACAACTCCGCTATGCAAACGGTTGGTCATTTTGAAAAATATGCTTGGTGATCTCGATTTTATTAGAATACATCTCGTTATTAAAAGTTCTACGTCTAACGCTAAAACATAGCCTTCAACATGGTCGCTTTGTTTACCGTAACACTCTAAGAAATAAAAATAATATAGTTTTTCTAAAGTAAAGTTACGGCAACTTCATAAAACGTATATTTTAGTCGTTATTAAACTTTTTACGTATATACGTCCTTAGCTTAGTATCAAAGTATACTAATATATTTTTGATAAGTCGAAATAATTTATAAAGCTTAAGACTCGTTTTTGACTCCTAATAAAACAATAATAGTGTGATGAAATTTCCGTAAAATATATATTTCGGCCGCCAAACTTGAAAATTCATAACTTCTTCAAGAGGTAACTCCCGTTTAACCGCTCAGCGCCACGGATTCGCTTTTAAAGTATATTTTCTAAATATCTAGGCCAAAAATTTCGTGTCTACTGTCGGATTTTCCAGAAATACAAAACAAGATCAGACCCTTATTTATACTTGTCGAAAAGAGTTTTTCTCGTACTAAACCTATTCCAATCCCTTCAAAACAACCCCAAAGCTATTCTAATCCTACCATACACCTTCTTAGGGTGTCATGGGTTCCTAGACATCATCAAGACTAATATATAACAAGGGATAAATTATAGGATGACTTATATGTATAAAAACTCTAAAAATCAATGTAAAAATGGTATAAATATCCATATGTCTTGCATGCTTTGCCCAAAAATGATGAAATAGATATGAAATGATAATGAAAGATGTAAAATGAAAGTGATATGCTTACTAGTTACTTGATGAGGTGACAAGAACAAAGGATAAAACCTAAACACCCTAGGTTTTTATTTCAAAACCTTGATTAAGAGTGTAACTAGATTGTTTAACACTTGATCTTGAAAATTTTTGATGTTTTCTTCATCTCCTATGTGGTGACCGGTTCTAGAGAGAAAGAAAGAGGAGAGAAAAATATTTTGAGTGTGTGAATTATTGTGATGAATGAAAGAGTGTGTAAGTAAATTTTGAGTATAAATCTAGACTTGTAAGAAATCTTCACTCACTTTTGACTAACTTGGCCGGATTTTAGGGGAGGTTTTACAAATATATTTTTTTATTATGTATTATGTATAAAATGGTGTAAGTAAAATGTAAGTATATTAGAGATAAATGGTAACTTGTATGTATATTTGTACAATAGGGTAGTTTTAGTTAGAAATAAATTTTAATGGATCAAAGTAAAGTATATTGAGATCATAAAAATTGTAAAAATACATTTCTTGCAAAATTTGAGTGAACTAATAATTATCGTGTAGTTTTTAAGAATTACAACAAGAATAATATAAATTTAACGATTTATATACAAAATAAATTTAAAACACCGGGTAACTCAAAATATTATTTTTTTACAAACTAAAAGTAAGTATAAAAATATATCGGGATTATTTTTGGAAGTATCGAATTAATTGTTCAAAATAATAACTTACGTGATAGCGTTTATTTAATATGAAATTTACGCTATGTGAAATGCAAAATCATGAATGAACCATCATGATGCAAATGATGCTAATGAAATGTAGACTAAACTTAGTCCATATGAAATGTTCGTGATGATATGATCATGAATTCGCCGCTAAAACCTTTAAGGTTACGCGATTTGGAACACGAAAACCTAGTTTACGATAAATGATGAAATTGTGAAACTTGAGAAATGACCGAAATTGCGAGGTTGTCACATTCGCCTATTGTAAAAGGAATCTCGCCTCTTCATTCGTGTTAGTCTCTCCGGCTAGGGTTTGATGTGGGAAACTTTCATTCTGTTGTTCCTCGCTAAAAGACTTTTAGGTAACCATTTTACTTTAATCTCACAACTCATCAAACAAGAACCGCATGAGATTAGGCTAAATCGGTTTGATTAACAAGTCTTTTGAAAATTTTGCTCGGTCTATGAATTGTTTACACATATAAGCCTATTACTCCCTTCATTGCATGATTCTTCCAATTAGACATAGGTGATCGTCTATGTATAATTTAGGAGTAACTATGCAATGCTTGACTAATCTCCACTATATGATGTTTGGTGTTGAGTCAACTAATGTTAAAATTGTGATATAGGAAATGACAGGCATTCTCCATGTCAAAGTGATGTGAGTATGATGGGATGGTATTTAGGCATCAATGACAATCGATTTTGAAATGAAAGTAAACAACTCGAAAAAAAATGTAATGATAAACCGCATGTAAAGTGAATATGCACTTATGATGAAATGATGAGATGCTATGATGTTGTAGTTATAGTCTAGGGTCAATGATGCAATTAGTTCTCTATAACCCAAGCTCGATACCAACTGCCACACCCCCAAATTACATTTGGCTGTAATGGAATGGAATTTCTGGATTGACTTTCATAGCATCACAATCACAGTATATTGAATCCACCTAAAGTGTCGTTTGAAAAGAACATCGTTTGATTTAATAAAACAATCAGAGTTGACAAAGTAGGTCCCAAATGAAAATCAATTGTGCGAAATAAGTTTGTTACAATTCAAACGATGTTTTAAAGCACGTAAAACCCAGTGAGACGCTGGGTCGTCATCAGCGACTCCATGATGTTTCCAAATGCATGCCATGAAGTGAATGCCTTAGATACCTGAGATAAAACATGCTAAAAAGTGTCAACACAAAGGTTGAGTGAGTTCATAGAGTTTGTGTTGAAATGTAAAGCCTTCAAAATCGTTTATGCAGCAAAGGCATTGTAATCCACCAGCCCAAGTTCCCCCATACAAAACTTGCAACCTGTGTGTTCACAACCCACTGCCAAAATGTATAGTTTATGTGCAAGCACATGATGTCAAATGAATTCACAATAGTACCTAACTCGACGTAGAACAATAGCACTTAATCAATAGACGACTCAATGTATCGCAGAAATCAACTGACTTAGAACATTATACCACGATGTATCAAGAGTCAACTGACATAGAACTTTTATATGACGATGTATCATTAGTCAATGACATAGAACTTTATACGACGATGTATCGTTAGTCAACTCGACATAGAACTTTATACGACGATGTATCAAGAGTCAATCGACATAGAACTTTATACTATCGACATGAACTATACCAAAAACAAACAAGTACAACTAAATATAGTACAACATCCGCTTTTGAAACAATGGTGATCAATTTATAGGTGTTATCCTTAAAACTTTAAAGTACTTGTTAAAAATAGTTAAGCATGTATCTCCCCAAAAATAGTTCTAAAACAATTGAAATGGGCTATGAAAACTCACTTGATGAATTGGTATGATGACAAGAGGAGTACACCCGAAATGTAGCGGATACTTTAACCTCACCTATTATGAATGATATGATAATGAATGAGTTATGATGAAATGATATGCATGCATTTTCAGATGTTATTTATACCATTAAGTAGTTTTGAAAATAATACTTATCGTCAAAAATACTCTTTTGACGCCTGACCATTCTTAAATTACTTTACAAGTATTTACGCCAAAATGTCATCCTACAATAGTTTCTAATGATTTATTAGAAATTTAACTTTTCGTCGTGAAAATAATGTCGTTGGAAATTTCATGAAAAGTGACTTAAAATGGCCCCTCGAAAAGCTAGTCAGAAATGGTGTACGCTTTAACGCTAGAACGAACTCAACGGTTTTGGAAAGATTGTATCAAAATCTGAAGTTTACATATGAGTTTTCGCCATAAAGGTCTCGAACATAAAGATAATAGAGGTTAAATATGGTGATTTTGTCCAAAATGTGGTTTAAAAGTGAGTTTCGCAAAGTTTAGCAAATCCGAATAATTTATTACAACCCGCTTATACAAACGGGTTGGTCATTTGAAAAATATGCTTGGTGATCTCGATTTTATTAGAAGACATCTCGTTATTAAAAGTTCTACGCTTCCACGCTAAAACATAGCTCATGGTCGCTTTTGTTTACCAGAATAATTCCTGCTAGAAATAAAAATAATAATATAGTTTTCTAAAAAGTAAAGTTACGGCAACTTCATAAAAAATCCATATTTTAGTCCTTACAAACCGCTTTCTAATGTGACATAATGCCCAGCTTCAGATCAAAGTATACTAATATATTTTGATAAGTCGTAAAATAATTTTATAAAGCTTAAGACTCGCTTTTGACTCAATAAACAATAATAGTGTGATGAAATTTCCGTAAAAATATATATTTCGTCGCCAAACTTGAAAAATTCATAACTTCTTCGTTATAACCTCGCTTTAACCGTTCAGGCGCCACGGATTCGCTTTTAAAGTATATATTTTCAAATATCTAGGCCAAAAATTTGTGTCTACTGTCGGATTTTCCAGAAATACAAAACAAGATCAGACCCTTATTTATACTTGTCTAAAAAAGAGTTTTTTTCTCGTATAAACCTATTCCAATCCCTTCAAATCAACTCCAAAGCTATTCTAATCCTACCATACACCTTCTTAGGGTGTCATGGGTTCCTAGACATCATCAAGACTAATATATAACAAGGGATAAATTATAGGATGACTTATATGTATAAAAACTCTAAAAATCAATGTAAAAATGGTATAAATATCCATATGTCTTGCATGCTTTGCCCAAAAATGATGAAATAAATATGAAATGATAATGAAAGATGTAAAATGAAAATGATATGATTACTAGTTACTTGATGAGGTGACTAGAACAAAGGATAAAACCTAAACACCCTAGGTTTTTATTTCAAAACCTTGATTAAGAGTGTAACTAGATTGTTTAACACTTGATCTTGAAAATTTTTGATGTTTTCTTCATCATCTATGTGGTGACCGGTTCTAGAGAGAAAGAAAGAGGAGAGAAAAATATTTTGAGTGTGTGAATTATTGTGATGAATGAAAGAGTGTGTAAGTAAATTTTGAGTATAAATCTAGACTTGTAAGAAATCTTCACCACTTTACTAACCCCCCTTCTTGGCCGATTTTTAGGGAGTGTTTCACAAATATATTTTTTTTTTTTTATTATGTATTATGTATAAAATGGTGTAAGTAAAATGTAAGTATATTAGAGATAAATGGTAACTTGTATGTATATTTGTACAATAGGTAGTTTTAGTTAGAAATAAATTTTAATGGATCAAAGTAAAGTATATTGAGATCATAAAAATTGTAAAAATACATTTCTTGCAAAATTTGAGTGAACTAATATTATCGTAGTTTTAAGAATTACGCCGTAATAATATAAATTTAACGATTTATATACAAAATAAATTTAAAACACCGGGTAACTCAAAATATTATTTTTTTTACAAACTAAAAGTAAGTATAAAAATATATCGGGATTATTTTTGGAAGTATCGAATTAATTGTTCAAAATAATAACTTACGTGATAGCGTTTATTTAATATGAAATTTACGCGTTTAATGTGAAATGCAAAATCATGAATGAACTATCATGATGCAAATGATGCTAATGAAATGTAGACTAAACTTAGTCCATATGAAATGTTCGTGATGATATGATCATGAATTCGCCGCTAAACCTTTAAGGTTACGCGAATTTGGAACACGCAAACCTAGTTTACGATAAATGATGAAATTGTGAAACTTGAGAAATGACCTGAAATTGCGAGTTGTCACAGAGCGTTCCACAAGAGTTCTATTTCTTTCAACTACCCCATTCTCACGTGGAGTTCTAACAATGATGTCCGATGTGTGATTCCAACATCTTCAAAATAAGCTCTTAACTCCTGATTAGTGAATTCAGGCCGTTGTCTCCTTACAACCCTTACTGGAGTTTGAAGAAGTACTTGAACGCCGAAAGGTGATGATGATGCTTGGTGCTTCGCCTTTTGATCTCAGAAACTTAACCCATGTATATCTTGAATAATCATCGACAATGACAAGAATATACTTTTTCCCATTAATGCTTTCAACTCTAATTGGGCCACATAAGTCCATGTGCAACATATGCAACTTTGCTTCCGAACTAGGTACGGTTTGGGTTTATATGATGCTCTTTTGCTTTTCCTTGTTCGCATGATGGACATAAGTGATCCTTGGTGTATTTGAACTTTGGAAGTCCGTGGACGATGTTGTCTTTGGCAATTTTGTTGATGGTGTCGAAATTGAGATGGGATAACCGTCAGTGCCACAACCGTGACTGTGTTCTATGCTCGTGTCATAATTCATATTGGTGATGAAGAGGCCATTTGATTGATGTCGATAGCATACAAGTTTGTATCACAATTCCCTTAAGAGATCGTGCCATCCAAGTTTCTAACGAAGCAAGCATTTCTCCTAAAAGCAACCTCTAAATCTGATCACGAACTGCCCGACTGAAAACAAATTGTGTCCCAATCCTTCCACATAGTAAACCCGAGTGATCAAATAATTTCCAAAAGGTAGATCTCCATAACCCATGATAGCTGCTACATGATCATTTCCAAACATACGTTCCCATGAATTTTCGCACGAAATTGATCACAGCTCAGATTCCCGTCATGTGCTTGGAGCAACCCGAGTCGACGATCCAAAGACATATTTCGATAACCCGCCAATAACAGAAGAAGAAGATTTGGAAACCGTTTTGATTTTGGTTCCTTTGGGTTAGAGGTAAAATCCTGATCACACTCATAGAAGTTGTCTATATGTAAGACAGCATCACTCATTCTACCATTCTCGAGTGTGAAAGTTCTACCCGTGGGTTTCCAAATGTCATTCCTAAAGTAAACATTATGCTCCCTATCAGTAGTGTAAAGCCTAAGTCTCGAAACTAGTCTTCCTATTCGTTTAGCATAAGTTCTTTTGGGAACATTCTTCTTAACAAGCTTAACAATCTCATTCTTAGAAACACAATCATCATGAACATTAGATAAAGATTTCTTGCAAGTTAAACAAACAGATTCAACAGATTCATTAAACTTAGCAGATTTCATAGGTTCATTACATTCAGATGAAATGTCTTTCTTATTACAAAGCTGTAAATTCCTAGGGTGTTCTTCTACTTTCTTCTCTTTATTCAAGCGACTACTCTTAGAGGCCATCGAGACTCTATTGTTCCTTGTATTGCTCTTAGGCTTTAGTCTGCTGCTCCTAGAGGTGCTTCCTAGTCCTCAGAGAAGGTAAGGCACACTCATTAGATTCACAATCTTATCTAGAGAAGTGGTTTCAAATTTTCCTAGTCTCTTTAGAGTGCTTTTCTAAACTTATGTCGTTTGTTCCGTATGTTTTAGATGTGGAGGCAGACGCATTAGTGGTACTCATCTTAAAAGGGCCAGAGCTAAAACTTGGTTTCGATAACCGCTTCCTTTATCAACATTATGTTTAGGCGCGTGGAGTTACCGGTTTTGATGAAACATTTTTCTCATTGACTTTGGAGGAGGCATAGAAACGCATACATTTTGGTTTGGAAACCGGTTTGGGAACATTTGCTTTCTCCCGCTCAATGGTTTTTAATCACAAGATCCACCGCCTTTCCTTTTTGACTTTCCAGCAGCCCTCAAAAGATCATTTTTCTCATGTCATTGTAGGCACGCCATACATACAATTTGTCATACTTACATTCCTCAGTTTTTCGATCAAGTTGTTTAAAATATGAGACATTTTCTTTTCAAGTTTTTCAAGAGCTTTTTCATATTTTGAAACAATTTCGAGGTCTCAGATCGAGTCTTTCATGATCTTCAAAGTAATATGTTTGCAAAATAATGGACATAATATCAGTAGTAACATCTTCAAGAGAGAGTCATTTAACGTTTCCAAAACTTTGATTTGTTCAACACAATCGTTAGCTTGCTTTACCAGGGATTTATGGTCCTTGACAAAGTCAGCTGTTTCTTTCAAAAATGCTTGTTCAAAATGAATTACCCTTGCACTGATGGCATTCACCTGAGGGGCAATTTGAGTTTCAAAAAACTTTCTTTGTTCGATGTCAAAACTAGAGAACTAGTTATTAGGTGTAATAGTGGTTTTAGTTTTAACAAGGTTCTTGAAGATCCACAATTCTAGTTCTTACATTTTCTAAAATACTTCTCGCATCACTTGTGTTAAAAGGATTGTTTGAAGACATTTGTTCAATGTTCGAAAGAGAATTGGAGACAACAACTGGTTTTGAAACAGATTTTGAAACAAGTGTTGACTCTTTGTTTGAAACACTTGGTGTGATTGAGAACTTTGACTTTTCTTTTTGATTAACAAAAGTAATTCCGTTAATTTTGTTCCATTTGTTATAATCAATTGGTTTGATTCCCGGATTCTTTTGTTTCATTTTTGATCTACTCTCCTCAGATAGTTCTAACGCTTTCAAGAGAATCAAACAATAATGGGTTCATGTAAAGCTTTTCCATTGTTTAACACATTCCGAGATTTCTGAGCTTTCTTGAGGAACGAGGAAGGGTCGTTACCAAGTGCCATTCTATTGTTAGTATGAAAACGCGGATTTACTTGATTAGAAAGCATCTTGATAGTTTGAAAGAATGACCCGCTGTAAGAAGCAAATTTTCCAAATGTTTTATCTTTTCATTCTTATCAAGAATTTCATCAAGAAGAGAATCTTCTCGCTTTGAAAATCAAGAATCAACTCTTCTTTTCTTTTCAAGATTAGAAAACATTTCTTTTGTTTAGAAAGTTGGTTATTTAAATCGTTTCCTTGTTTAGAGATTTAATTTAAGTTCATTCACAAGTGTGTTATACTTGATTTGCAATTTTTCTTCGAAACCAAATTTCATAACCAATTTCTAATTCTCGATTCTTTGTTTTTCCGAAATTCAAAGGCTTTTGCGCTCTCCTTGTAACTCTCAAGCTCACGTCAATTTGGCATTCGCGCCTTAACATCGCTTGACCTTTTTAACTTTCTCAATTTCAATGCCACAGTTGTTGTTGATTAATGATTCAAAATAAGCGCCGAAGTTTCCTCATCAGTCTCAAGATTTTGTGCCACACGGCCTCCACTAGGATCCACATTTGGAGTTTCAGAGTTAGTATTGCTACAACTCGGATTGTCCATGTATGTATCATAAGTAGGTGCTGATGTCACAGAATCTTGTTCGTCATGAGTAAACACATCAAATATGACATTGTTATAGCATGGATCAGTGATTGGTACCTCGACATCACGCGTTGGCGCCATAGACGGAGGTGCGCAGTAATCGGTGTCGCATTACTTAGTCTCAAGATTTGCCATGAAGTTGCAGTTTGCATTGAGTTCCTCGAGGTCTTCCAAATCATCCATAATAGCCATGAAGTCATGTTCCTCAAAACTCAATTGAAGTCCAGATTGTTCCTTTGTGTCACAGAATAACTTCTCAAGATATGCAAGATCCTTCTTTTCGCTTAGTTGGACAATTCCTGCCATGTGACTCAATTCTTGACAGCTATAACACTTAACCTGATACCCCGATTCACATTTCCATAATTCCCACTACTCGAGCTGCAAATATTCCCATTCCGACAATTCAATCGCTCTATTTCCAACATTCTGACCCATCCGATTACCCCGATTCGAACCTGATTACCCATGCGAAATCTAGTAGCATATCCTTGCTGATTCCCAATAACTCCAACCATTTGACCTTGATTGCCCATGTTCACACCCTACTGCAATTTGCCTCAATGCGAGTGTTTGATGAAATCCTTTGTTGTTGTTAGTTGGTGTGGAATAGTTTAATCAATGCTTTACCCAAGAATACAAATGCTTGTGACAAAGCTTCTTCTGGTTCCATTTCAAGATCGCTGATTCCTTGTTCCTGGTAATGTTGTGGATAGTTTTGTTGTTGAGGGATGTATTGCTGCAAGTTGTTGTTAGTGGAAGATGATGAAGCTTGTTGTTGTGTATTCACTGGTGTTTGAGTCTTTGCAATGAGTGCCAATGGATCATGATTCTTTGCTAATGTTTTCTTGCCCGACTTCATTCACTTCATTTTGGTTTTGTTTCAGAAAATCGTTGAGTTGATCAAAGTTCACTTGATGTAAGTCCTTTGTTTGGTTGACAATAGTGACATATCCCCATTCTTCCGTAGATTGTTCAAGAACTTGATGTTGCTCACGATAGTTCTGGGTGTCAACTTGTTTCATCACTCATTCATTAAAGTGTAAAACCTTCCATAGTAGGATTCAATGGATTCTCCTGGAGTAGATGTAAACTTTCTCCCATGCAGTTAGCAACTTGTTCTCGTGTCTTGTTGACCTTCGTTCCATGACAAAGTCGTCTAACACGTCCCACATGTCGAAGTAGCTTTCACAACCGCCTACAGCAAAGATGTCTCTTGGTAAACCCAGCTTGTATAATATGAATTGCCATGTCATCTCGCTTCGACTTGTTTCGATCCTCTTCAAAGTATTCGTCTTTTGAAGACGAAAATGGTGGGCGGGAGGTGTTGCATCAGATTTCCGTGGTCTTGGACTTGTCAAGGTATGAAGGGTCCATCCTGAATGGATTTAATCATGAGTTTTCCATTAGGTTTGGTCTTGATGTAACGAAGCATACGACTTGTCCATTGAAGATAACCACCTTTTTCCAACATAGGAGGATCTTTCAAGACCGGCTGCATGAATACCTTGTTGAGTTGCCATTGATGAAGGTATGATCTGATAAAGTTGATGTAGGATCGATTCAACGATAAAGGAGTTGTGGTTGATGAAGATTAAGCCCGGTTGAGGTGTTTCGAAAGTCGACGTAACCTTGGTTCTAAAAATTACCCAAAATTTGAAATTAACTATAAAAATCAATTCTAAGGTCGTATAAAAATTTTGAGTTATGACAATTTTGGCCAAATTTGACCCAAAATTTGAATTTAGGCCCAAAATTTGAATTTTTGACCAAAATTTTCACAAAGGAAACCAAAATTTGAATTTTCAAGCGAAAAATTGAACCTTAGTTCCAAAAAAACTTTTTTTTTTAACCTTTATGTAGAAAGAGCTTTAGGCGAGAGACACGGTTACAGTAGGAAATGGTTACGAGTAGGATGGCTTAGGCGCGAGGATATTATGCGAGGAAGCTTAGGCGTAGGGAAGCTTAGGCGAGGACTCTTATGCGTAGGATTCCTTAGGCGTAGGATCTTATGCGAGAAAGTATCTTACGCTGCGAACCTTAGTTTTCTTCGTGATATTCGTCCGGTAAGGTCATTCCAGCAATTTGTCTTCAGGAGACCTAAAGAGTGAAAATGAACGAAATTAAGTAATAACGGATACAAAAATGATCAAATAAGGGCTTAAATGACCCCTAAAAAATGTACCTTTTAAAACCTTATCAGGCGCCGTTGCCGGGGAATAAAATAGCTGGTTAGTTTTTTACCTCGTTTAGGTTTCCTTGCTTGATTCCTATCAAGTAAGCTTTTTTTCCCCATTTTTAGTTTCCTTGTAGTCTATCCCTCTTCTTTGTGTTTGTGTTTGTAAAACCCTTTTCATTTGTCGCTATGGCAATGAAGTTGAATTTGAATCATTAACAAATGAGGAACAATTGAATTTCGCAGATTGGATTGCTTTTATTGTTCTAATGAATTTGTGAGTGATCTTAGAGATATCCAAAACGAGACGGGTGTAAGGTTAGATGGATTTGATGGATTTGTTAAATTTTGTTCTTGTGTGGCTTCTATTCAACGATCATTGTTAGAATCAACTCCTTTTAGTGAGACCCTCTGGAAATTTTTTGAGAAAAGCCTCCTAAGCATAAACCATCATTTGTCACAACTTGAGGAAATGGATAAGGAAGATTTATCCAACCTTAGGCATCATGATAAAAAAGACCTAATTTTTAAGAACATGGAACCTAAACCCGAACAAGATTGTGAGATGGTTATAGTTGAACTACCTAGTTTCATGCGTGGGATAGATTTCACCAAAACATATGACACGCGTGAGGAATCCTTTAGGCAAATAGAACATAGTGATCAAAATTTTTGAGAATGATTCTTATGAATCGGACCAAGAATTTGAAATGGCTAAAGAAGGATTTGAGATACTTAGGAGTGTATTTGGGTTAGATCATACTAAAACAAATGATGAACATTTAGGAGATCTAGATATAATGGAGAATGAGGTGGAAACTCCAAGCCCACAGGCCCTACCATCACTTGAGGAACACACATCGCCTATAACTTACCCGGAAGAAGTAGAAGAGACTATAGGAACCCGATTGATATAGAACCTTTGGACCAAACGCCACTAGAGAATGTAGGTTTAGATGCTTGTTGTCATGACCTCTCTCTTAGTCCTAGGGAAGTTCCTAATTTTGATGAACTGGAGCCTCAACCAAAAACCTTACCCAATTTTTTGTCATTAGATGTGAATCTTGGAATTGAATTAGGCCCCAATCCACCCATCAAAATAAATAGTCTGGGTAGTTGCTTGATAAAGGTGGTAGACTCTATGCCATGTAGAGTGGAAGCTAATATAGGAGTAACCCATGACCTTATTGTTGGGAATTATAGAAGATTACAAAACTCACGAGCATGAATGAAGAAAGAAGAAACAACGAGGGGTTATTATGTAATAGTTATAGCTTTCTTAGTAAGCTATTATTAGGGTTTTGTAACCTCCCTCTCCTATATAAAGAGGGTAGGCATCAGTTACAAACTATCTTTTTCATTTTATTTCATAGCAGATATCTCCCAATGAGAGTCTGATCAAACTCATAGAGCGTAGTAGTAGTATTAGTAGTTATTAGTTTCTTTGTTTTAATTAATAAAGAAAACCTTATTAGTAATGTTGATTGTGTTATTCTATTCCGCTGTGCATTTAATCAATCAATGTTATGCATACCCTAGTTGAGTCCGGATCTGGCCTTGTGGCTCTCGATCTAGGGTTTATAAGGTTTTCTCTAATTAGGGTTTATGCCCTAATTCTTCTATTGCAGCAGTTGTGAAAATAAAAAGAGGCAGCAGGGAGAGTCGGTGACATAAAAAAACTGGTGGGATAGCAGATCTGGTATTTCTTTTATTCTAGTAAGTTATTATTGGTTATCTCATTCGTTAGTACTGGTTATTTATTTTGGGGTTAAACGAATGTGGGGCTTTATTAATCGAATAATGATATTGATGTTGGTCTCGTTGTCACATGTGGTACTTAATATTGTATTATATTTTGATTCGGTGGAGTGTGGTGCATGGCTGTTACGGTGGAATTCATTTTGATTGGTCACATTCGCATCTTTGTTATTATGATTGGTCACGTGGGGTTTCATATAACAAATGTCTCATTGACTGTTGTGTATTTTGATTGGTCTATTGTGTATTTCATTGGTCATAATTGAAGTGGTCACGTGAGAGTGTTAATCTGATTGGTTCGTGGGTCTTTGATTTTTGATTGGGGATCTCTCGTTTTTTAGGATGGTGAATATGCTTGGTCCATTTAATATGGATGGGATTCCTTGAGATACGACGTATGGTTGCTATGGTGGTCTCGATTTGTGATTGGCCAATGATGTTAGTGGGTCACGAGATTATATTTATTTATTGTTGGACCTACTTGGATTCTTTGAGGTTGATCACATGGCAGTTTGTTTGTATTGGGGTACTGTTTGATGTTTCTACTGATTATATGTTTCATTCCTGCTGATCATTGTCTCATTTCTACTGAGTGCATGGATTGCTATTGATATGATTGGTTCGTGGTCACGTGATTATTTGGGGACAGCAGATTCTATTTACCCTTTCATGCCTTTTGTTTCACGCATGGGATGCTGTTGATGGGGTCTAATTTGGACAGTAGTATATTGATAGTGAAAGATCATTATGCATTCGTAGTTTTTTCTAAAGTACTGTTCGAATATTACGAATATGGTAGACGATGGTTTATATTGGCAGCGTGGAAACTTAATTCTGGTCGTCTATAATTTATACTGCTCATGATCGGTTGTTGTATTTGCTTATTCTGGTATTGACAGTTAGTCTTCAAATGTTTTACTAGTCTTGGCGAGTTGAATTTTTATTCAACGATGAACCCTAGTAATTAACATATTTTCGGCTTGATTTGATGTTTCTACTGGCTGCATATTTTGATTCGTATTGGTTTCTACTGACCGGTTTCTGCTGATTGCTTATTGGTTTCTGCTGATCGTTTCCTGCTGATTGTTACTGCTGATCGGTTTCTACTAGTTGTTTTGGATTTCCTACTGGTTGATCAGGTGCGTGTCTTATCATATCTCAAAGTGAGAGCACCACTTTTGAGATAACTTGTTTGTATGCTAATGATGTGAAAAGACTTGATGATTCTAGTGAAGGGTGAGATCTACGAAAGTACTTAATGCCGCATTTTCTATCACTTTCAGGAGTTACGTTGTAGTGCTCAAGGTTAGTGAAGGGGCGAGATCTATAGAAAAGGTGCTTAATGCTCACATTTGCTAGTGCATCATCTGAGTTTGGAGTCACGTGGATAGTACAAGATATAAGACGCATACATTGATGTTTCTACTAGTGGTAGGCTATTTTGATTCTGCTACTGATTTGATTTTTCTGCTTCTACGCTTTATTTCTTTTGTTTAGTTGAAAAAAAAAATAAAAAAAAAAATTGTATTATTTCTTGTTTTTAGTGTTAAAAAAAATCAAGATGGTTAGTATAATTTTAAGGGGAAGCTTATGGCTTATTACTTACCATCTACATGCATCACTTGAGGGGAAGTGTCTACGAACTGCACAAGACCCCTATTAGATGAAGGGGAAGAAGATTAGTAGATGTGCAGCGGATTATTTGTGATGACATGTTTTTAGCATTGTTTCTTCATACAGGTTGTTTTGTACTACCAAGAAACTGGAACTTAACCTAGTCAAATTCCAGTTTAGGGGAAGATTGTTGGAAATTATAGAAGATTACAAAACTCACGAGCATGAATGAAGAAAGAAGAAACAACGAGGGGTTATTATGTAATAGTTATAGCTTTCTTAGTAAGCTATTATTAGGGTTTTGTAACCTCCCTCTCCTATATAAAGAGGGTAGGCATCTAGTTACAAACCATCTTTTTCATTTTATTTTATAGCAGATATCTCCCAATGAGAGTCTGATCAAACGCATAGAGCGTAGTAGTAGTAGTATTAGTAGTTATTAGTTTCTTTTTTTTAATTAATAAAGAAAACCTTATTAGTAATGTTGATTGTGTTATTCTATTCCGCTGTGCATTCAATCAATCAATGTTATTCATACCCTAGTTGAGTCCGGATCTGGGGTTCTACACTTACACACTTATATCACCCATTCATGGTTGATAACAAGAAACATTATGGGTTTAAACCATGTTTATTAGTTTAAGATGAATCCTTAACTAAGAATCTTTTGAAGTTGATAGAAGATGATCCATTTTTAGGAGAGAGATTTGATTCACCCGCCATACCAATAAAATTAGGTAAGGTTAGAATGAATGAAGCACACCCCTTTGAGCATATAAATCACCCATCACCCTCTCCTCACGTAGCAAAATTTCCACCCTAAGGGTGTGTATCGCTACTATCACCCGCACTTAAGCTAAAGTGTAGAAAAAACTTCCCCTTTATCCGTTAAATAAGGGTAGAGTCAAGCTCGTGACTCGAACAAAAAACAAGCGCTTCTTGGGAGGCAACCCATGTGTATTTGTTTTTCATTTTTATTTGTGTCATATATCTTTTCATTATTGTATGTTCTCATGTTTGAATTTGTGAAAATGCTTTATTTTGTCTTTAACCTCGTCTTAATTACATATAAAGGTATTTTACAAAAAAGGATAAGTGTAGGGAAGATTACACACGATTTATTAGAACGTGAATATGAGAATTACGATTATTGAAAAGATATATATGTGTGAGTCAAATGCTTGTATCAAGTCATAATGGATGTTTTGCAGGAATTTTTCCAGATTCTAAAGATATAAATTTTCCGAATTTTTCCAAAAATCCAACTAGTTTTCATGCGATAACTGACGGCGGTCGCGAACTGACTTGACGGCGTGGAGGAGTAGAAAGAGCTTACTATTTTTTCTCTTTTCCGAGGCTACTTATAATTTTTAGAATTTTCAGGTCTTAATTTTCCGAAAATCTAAAACATCCATTCCACAAGCATTATATCCTAATTTAGTAGAGTCTTATATATATTGTTACCATTTTACTGGTTTCGTTTGTTTTCTTCAAGGTGCAGGTTAATTTATCAAGAAGAAGATACATAATATTGGAAGGAGCTTTTCACACAAACGCTCTTCTTGAAGAAAGATTTAACCACTAATTCACACGGATCCTACCGAAATAACAGGGAGCACTAGTTTCTTTCGTTTTTAATTACCTTCCATTATCATAACTTTGATACTTTCGGGAACATTGGGGACAATGTTAAGTGTAGGGAGGGAAAATAAAACGGGAACTTTGAAACTATGCTTATCGTTGACTATTTGCCTTGTCCAATTTCATTTGTGTAATAAACCATGAGAAATATCGGTTAGGGTAATTTTGGCACAACATTTAAAATTTTTCATGTCATATAGGAGTGGTCTATTAGTCTTAATAAAGCGTCTCATGGATAGGAAGTTATATGACTAGCACAAAAACCCTTCACCACTTAAATTCCACCTAAAAATGTGAGGATCGCCCTTAGATTAGTAGGAATTAAAGCATTCATATTTAATGCTTAGAGTGTGAACCGGTAGTATAATAGATTCTAGAACTTGTTTTGTGATGCATCCCGAGATCGCTAGTAAGACTACACTTGTGTAGTTAGGAATAACTAAATGATAAGAGGCATTAGGATAACCCTTGTTTGATACCCGTAATATAATTACTTCTTCCACATCGGTTGAGTAATTTCCCCACACCCCTGCGTTGTACTCATCTTTAGTACACGATACCCCTAGTTAACCCCTCAGAGCCTATCCTTTTCGCGGTTCTCGTGATGTTTCGGTTTTCCGGAATATCAATGAAGATCATTGTTTACAATCCACCCCCAAATGTACACCAAAATCGCCTTAGCCTACCTTGTATGCACTCACTTTTAGTGCATTATTGTTATCACACTAAACCCTTAGTTCAATTATCTAGTTACTTGCATAAGTTGCTAAGTCGAGTCATATCCTTTGTACACAGTTTTGAGACAATTGGGACTCATGGGAAAAGTTAAATTTTGTGAAATGACGGGGAGGAACGTTAAATTCAAATTCCCTTTATTTGCGTATTAATGTACTCCAAGTGTTTTGATCTTTTCAATTTGGGTCAAATTAGTGTTAGAGTAATAAAAAACTCAAGTGTAGGGATGTGCCTATAAATCCCTACCACTTTGATGTTATCGTAGAGGATGGTAGAGTAAAAGTGTATGAAAAAAAATCAAAAAAAAAATAGAAAAAAGAAAGAGAAAAAGAAAAAATAGAGTGTTGAAAAAAAATAAATAAATAAACATACGGGCTACCATCCTACATCTATCTTTAAATTTATGTTTGTCTATTTCAATTTATCTAGATTTTAGAGTGTCGAGTCTTGGCTTAGCAACGCCATTCTTCGCATGCTTGCAACATAAATATTTTTGACTTGCCACCAGTAAATCGCCTATCCCACTAAACCCTTTATTTCCCTACCGTAAGCATGACATTACAACCCTTTGTTTTGGGACGATTGAGACTCATGGGAAAAGTTAAATTTTGTGAAATGACTGGGAGGAACGTTAAATTCAAATTCCCTTTATTTGCGTATTAATGTACTCCAAGTGTTTTGATCTTTTCAATTCGGGTCAAATTAGTGTTAGAGTAATAAAAAACTCAAGTGTAGAGATGTGCCTATAAATCCCTACCACTTTGATGTTATCGTAGAGGATGGTAGAGTAAAAGTGTATGAAAAAAAAATCGAAAAAAAAATAGAAAAAAAAAGAAAAAGAAAAAATAGAGTGTTGAAAAAAAAAAAAAAAAAAAAACGGGCTACCATCCTACATCTATCTTTAAATTTATGTTTGTCTATTTCAATTTATCTAGAGTTTAGAGTGTCGAGTCTTGGCTTAGCAACGCCATTCTTCGCATGCTTGTAACATAAAGATTTTTGACTTGCCACCACTAAATCGCCTATCCCACTAAACCCTTTGTTTCCCTACCGTAAGCCTAACATTACAACCCTTTAAAAGACCTCTTGGATAGTCTTTCCTAGGTGCTTACGCCAAATCGATGGATGTTTGATCTAGTCTCAAGCCTATGGTAATCTACGTACTAGGACCGGTTAATGAGTGTTTATCTTCCATTTTCAATTTGTTATATTTCATATACACTCGAGAGATGTGAGTATCCAAACACCCCATGTGAGGTGCTAGTATGTAATTTCCATGCTTGTTATGACTTTTTCGGGGCTTATATGTGTTGTGAATCGTTCTAAACTAATGCTTCATGACCCCTAACTTATAAATTAATTAGCAAAAAGCACATTTGCTTGAGGACAAGCAAATACCAAGTGTAGGGATATTTGATAAGGATTTAAAAGGTACATTTTTTATGGATCATTTAAGCCCTTAATTGATCACTTTTGTATCCATTATTACTTAATTTCGTACCTTTTCACTTTTTAGGTCTCTTGAAGGCAAATTGCCGGAATGACACTTATTCGGACGAAAAGGCGCGAGTATACGAAGAAAATGGCCAAAGTCAAGAATCGAGACACTCAATCTGCTGAAATTGAAGGGACGGCGCAGTGTTCTATTTGTGACGCCGCGCACACATCTTGTGACCGACTCAGAGCCAAATTGCTTATTTCAATGACTCGGATCGGGTTTTAAAAGTAGGCGCCGGAGCTCAGACGCCTAGATTTGATCCAGACGGCGCCGAGATCAAGGCGAATGCAGGCCACAGCATAAGGTGACGCTCACAATGATAACGGCAAAGACGAAAACCTAATGACGAGACCGACGCAAGGCCACAATTAAAGAGTGACGCCCGCAGCTTTGTAACACTATATATAGAATCTGAATTTTTCAGTTTTAGAGAGGTAGTTTTTGTGGAGTAAAAACCTAAACCGAACCAAGGCTGTCTTGTATAGTATTTTAGGGTTCCATACCCTATTTTACATCAAGATAAGTGTTTTACTTCATTAATTCAATTATGTCTTCAATTGATTGTGTGTATGCTTGCATCAAGATAGTATTTTAGGCTAATTTATTGGTGTGTTTGCTTAGGTAATATGAAACTTAGCTATTGAATATTGATTGGTTGTCTCTTATCTTAATTGTGATTGACCTAGTATTGCGATAGGTCATTCGTTGTGTTATTAATGCTTGATTAATCTTTGTTGAACCTTAGTTTATAATCACCTAAAGTAATTGTAGGCTAAACATCCAAAGAATACCTTAGTGTTAAGTTTCTGAATCCTAGAGATTTTGTAGTCATTAACCTTTGGTAGCTTCAAAGAGTTAGGGATAAACGCATACCCTACGACCTTAGAAACACAACACGTTAAGAATAAGGACGTGATAATTCAACCATCAATAGGAGATAACTAAGGAGTAATAACACCTAAGTAAATACATTTTTAAACATCATACGAGCACACAACAATAGACATAGACAACACTCACCTTAGCTTAGATAATTAGAGTAGATAGTAGAAGTAATCGGTAGAAATACCAACCCCCAAATTCAAACCCCGAGATTCGTACCTTTTCATTTTCTAAAAAACATAAAAAATATAAAAAAAATAATCTTCCTCAACCCCAACCTTAGCGTAGTAATTTCTCACTTGCATTCCTATTCCCCTAGAGAACGATATCAATTCCCGAGGCTTACCCTAATACTAAACTACAACAATTAGGTTCACTGCCTAGGGTGTTGAAAAACTTGCTCGATAAAAAGGAAGTTCCTTTGACCCCGAAGCGCAGGTAAGCGTATCAAGGCCCTAAATGACTTGTTAACTTTGTTATTACAAGAGATCGAGCTAGACGTAAGAGCACACAATAAATATTATTCGTATTTCACTTAGCATTTCTCTAATAACACCTTAATAATCAAACACACTCTCTAGCAATAACACTCAACTATTGTTATTAATGCATGTGTATCTCATAACACATTACAAAAAGTACCCCCTCGCTCAAATAAAAAGAATAAAAAATGAACAACAGTTGTAGCTGAACCAACAATGGGACAAACGACGAGCTAATGGCGTCGTTGCCGGTGCACTATGACGGCGCCATTAGGCTATTTTCTTGTGAATGGTGTGCCAAACACCACTTGTACCGTGCTCTCTTATAATAAGTCCAACTTGGTAGGAAAGAAAGAAATGATCATCAAATAAACTAGTATAAGAGTACTAGGTGTAGTAAAGCACCAATAACCATGATTGGTGTGCCATCTCATTATCCTACCACTAATACTCCCATAAATTAAACTCTTCATGGCAATAACATCTAATAATTGTTATTTGTGCACCAATAACCGTGATGGGTCCAATAGACACATCGTCAAAAATACCCCCACCCGCTCACAAAACAAAACAAAACAAAAACAACTACGATATGTGGTTTTACCGACGAAGGACGAATGGCGTAGATGAAGCGGTGCACTATGGCGCCACTGTTGGTGCAAAAAAAAGGAAAAGAAAAACCAACAACATGTTGTCGGTCTTCTTGTACTATGTTACTGCTCTCTAAGTATGTTGTTTAATGTTTTGTATTCGTCCTCATGCATTATATGTGTCATGCATATAATTCGTCTTCAGGTTTTCTTGTGTGATAAATAGTGGAACATTTGGGATTTTGGAATGCCATGCAATAAAGTTTTTTTGGAGTGGTTTGAACTCTGCTAGTCAATTAGCATTGTGTTGAGACGGGTTTTTGGGTTATCTTGTAAAAAGCTATTTGACTTTTACTTTCCGAGTGTGTTTGGGGCAGAGCCGTATGAAGCATTTTGAAACATTTAGTATTTAATATTATAGAAATAAAACTTGTTTTGCGTCAAACATTTTATACTAGAATTAAGCTATAATTTATCTTAATTGCTTTTTTTTAATGCTATTAGAAAACGCATTTGGAAAACACAAAAGAGATTTAAAGTATACAATTACTAAATTACCCTTGTTTATCTATACTACATCTATACTACATGACAAGAGTTATTTTACATGTCAAACTTTTATCACATACCAAGTGACTCATTTCCACTATCCATCTAAAAAGAAATCAATAGCTGAGATTAAAAACATTTTATTATTTCACTCATTTTTTATAATTTAAAGATCTCTTAAACGATTAATCGTTAAGCGAAAATATTTACACCGTCGCGACGAGCATTTAATTATCTTTCTATAGACGGGCACTTTGATATACTTTTGAAAAAAAATCATTTTGTTCACGTTTTTTCATCTTTTTTATGTTTTTTTACATTACTGAAATTTGAATGAAAAAAATCATATGTGATAAACATTAAATTGAATATCACATGTGATCTTAGTGTTAAATCATATATGTATGTAATATCACATGTGATATGATATGTATATCATATGTGATTTTACACTAATATTACATGTGATATTACATATCATATATGATTTAACACTAATATCACATGTGATATTCAAATTAGTGTTTAATCATATATGATTTTTTAAGGAAAATTTCAGTAATGTAAAAAAAACGAAAAAACTTAAAAAAAAGGTGAAAAATACGAAGAAAAAAAATTGTCGAAAGTATATCAAAGTGCCTATCTATAGAAAGATAATTAAATGCTCGTCGCAATGATATATTTTTTTCGCTTAACGATTAACGGTTTTAAAGATATTAATATTAAAAAAAAAAAGAAAGATAAAAGTGTGTCTTTTAAATTGTTGGGATTAATCTCATCCATTAGATCAAATAAAAATGAAGGGTGGAGATTGATCCCTTAGTATGTAAAGAATCTTTTGTCCTCAAATGATCTTAAATCATACTACATATAAAAGAAAAACGGTCAAACGTTGAAAAGTGAAATGTTGAAAGTCAAATGTGAGAATAATGTATGGTGTAATTAATACTTTTATTAAAACACCTCATTACTTAAAAGTACAATAATTTATTCACATTGTACATTGTACAACCCATTAAAAGCATATCTACCAAATTAAAACAACTAATTAAAACACCCTTTACTAAAAAGTACAATTTTCATAATGTATAATTTAAACAAGCTACAACATAATCCAGAATATAAAATCTAATTAATTTTATTTTTAAAACACCCTAACATGAAAAATACATGTTATTATACACATTATACAAATTAATAAAACACACAAATCTTCATACAAGCTAACAAGTTGATGGTACATATAGTTTTGAAAATCGGATCGGTAACGTGGCGAGTAACGTGTGTTATTAGTTTTTATCTCATAACTGATGTAATGTTTACTTTAAGTTTCATTAAATGTTTATATATGTTGTTTGATAGACGTTAAGAATTTTTTCTAGACTTTAGTTATCGTATAGTACAACCGTTTGCAAAACACTCGCCACAATATCACAAATCATTAATTATCTGACGCTAGGAACCGCTGCCGCTAGGCGCGGGTACTCGCCGTGTATTAATTATACTAGTTGAGTATTCACGCGTTGCGACGACGAACACCCTGTGATTAAGTCCAATAACAAAAAAAATAACAGTGACGAGCTGATTAACTTGAGAAATACAAGAAGAAAATAATCCAGGTCCGACCAAGTTCACCCATTTTTACCGGTTTTGGCGGTCCTCTCAAATTCATTTTTGAACGACTTTTATTGGCTAGCGGAACCGGTGGCGACTCTCATTCTCGGTTAAAGTGGTTGAACCGGTTAGTTTGGTCTGGATTTTTGAAACCATATGTACAATCAACTTATTTGCAAATAAATTTTATATAACTTTGAGTATTTTATTAGTTTGTAAAATATGTATAGTAACATATATTTTTCATTTTAATGGTGTTTTAAAAATAATATTTGTTAAATAGTTATATATGTTTATATTTCTTAAATTAAATTAATTTGTATTTTTTAAAACATGTCTACAAAAAATACTTTAAAATATTGTAACTAATGCTATTATAACTATACTTATTAAGATTGGCTATAATAATTAAGTGTGTTGGTTTAATATTTTAAGACTTCTATTTTAGGAATGTCCGCATATATTACTTCTTGTTTTCATTTTTCTAGTTTATATTATTTTTATGATTAATATGATATCAGAATCAAATTTTGGTGAAGTTCGTATTTGGTAAAAAAAAAATCAACTTCATTTTTTCTTTGTTTTAAAATGATGTAATTTTGTCTTAATTTAAACACTTATTTCAATTGTTTTTATTTCTTCAACTATTATGTGTTTGTTTATTGTAAAGAATAGTATTTTAGGAGGCCTTTGGTGTTTGAATGGGGTTAGCATTAAATATAGGGATGAAATAAATGTATTCAAAGAAAGAGTATGGCTGTCATAAAAAATGTTTTTTTACATATTTGGAATAAGATTTGAATTTAGTTTATATTCGTTTTTAAATAACTAAAAATATACTGAAAATGATTTGAACCCACCATTGTAAAGAAAAAACCAAATGATAAGTCAAAAAGTGAATGATGTAGGAGGTTTTTCTAAGAAGAGTGGTACTCATATCACATAAATTGATTATGCGCACATCACAATTATGTACATATCATGTTGTAATATATATATATATATATATATATATATATATATATATATATATATATATATATATATATATATATATATATATATTAGTGATGTAATTGTTGTGTGTGCATCAATTTTTGTGGTGTGAGTATCAATTCTCTTTTTCTAAACCTCGCAGGTAGGTAGGGATATTAAAAGGTTTAAAATTTGGTGATCATGCCCAATTTCAAATCCTACACCCTTGTGCCAAATAAACACTTTTACATTATCGTCCAATCCCAATCCTAATCCTCAATACCCTACAACAAACACCCTCTTAAACTCTATCTTTGAGATCACATTTTACATTCATAACTATATTCATAAATCCTAACAATACTTTGCATGTACAGCTAACTTCAATTTTACTACCTATGTTTTTTACGCTATTTTACACATTAAAATTACAATTATAAATACGTTACCAAACTCTTTTATAAAACAAACAGCTACCGCTAATAGCTACAACTAATTGGTAATTTTTTCAAACATACCTTTCGAATCAATCAGTGTTCAACTATTTTTCATAATTTTTTGGATCTATTTGAGGTTCTTCCAATTTATATTTCCAAATGATGGAAGAGATAGGTTTAGTATGAACATTCTTGTTACACCCAAAACCATGTTTTAAGTATTAAATAATAAGAATGTCATTCAAATAGTTTGACTAAGACTTTTATAAGTTGGGAGACTTGATATGATTAGTTAGTCAACAAAAGTTAAGTTGTAGTCAAACCCGATAGTCAACTAATAGTCAAAGAATGTGTAATGTGGTTATAGAAATATGATACATATACTTAAAGGACTAAATTTGACAAGTGTTAAATAAGTTATAATGTTGGTTGTGGCCAAAGTAGAAAGAAAAGGACTTGAGGACCATATGTGTCGTGTGGCCAAAGACACACCAACATATGTCTGTTGATTTCCCTGGACCTCTACATTATTCATTTGGATAAGTGTTTATGTCTTAGTGTGTCTTGAGTTTAGAGAAGAAAAAGAGAGAAGACCCATTTGATGATCAAATTGAAGAAGGATTAGTGTGTAGACTCAAGTAATGAATCTCCAACAATGATTCCTGCAAGTAAGTAATCCCGTATCTTAAGACAATTGATGAATTCAAACATAAGGGTTCTTGAGGTGAAATTAGGGTTTTGGATAATTATGTTTCTTAAACAAGAATTGAAGTGTTATGGTGATGGGTTAAAGGTCAATTGATGGTTTTAGTGAAATTGAAGGTTTTCATCATATGATCAAGGTATAATCATATGATGTTAAGTGATTGTTTAAGATGGTGTTTTAATTTAATTGAATGGGTTTAAAAGATTATGAGCCATATGGTATTGATAAAAAGTGGGTAATCTTATAAGATGACTATCCTATAATCAAAATATGATTATATGACAAAGTTAGGTATTAAGAAGTGGATTAATGGTTGAATACCCATTGTTATGGTTATTTAGTTATGTAATTAAATATTTGTGTTATTTTGATAATGGATAGGATGCTTAGAGATATTGATGGTTTTATTGTTGATGATGATGCCTTGGTTTGCTTAGCTTGGAGCTAAGGCAAGTAAAATGACAGTTAGATGCTATTATGTGGATTCTAACATGTATGTGTATATTTGTATGTTTATGTGTTTGTAATAGAAAGTATAAAAGTTGGATTGACCTATCATTGTTATAGGTTGATCATATTTCATGTGCAAGAAAGGTGGCTAAAATGATGGTTTGATGTTAAATGTCATGAAAGGTTATGCGTATTCAAGTAATGTGATGTTTAAGATGTTTTAATGCTTACATGTTAATTGATATATAATGACATGTTAAGTCTTTACTTACTAAGCGAAATCTTACGGTTTAGTTGTTTAACCGTTTTGTAGGTTCAATTGTGAAGAAGGTAAATCGATTGGAAAAGGCTTAAGGACTGGAAGAGTGTATATTAGAAGGTTTGTATGCAAATAGAGCTTAGGTAGAATACCGAGCTCAAAGTCAAAGTTTTTCCCCAGGAGTTTTAAATGGGTTAAATGTTTGTAATGTCAAGTCTTTGAAATAATTTAAGAGTCATGTTATAGAAGTCGTTTTCTGGAAAATGGGTCAAAAGTGCACAAAAGGGTTATGCAGAAAAATGGGTGTTTGGGACAAGATCTATTTTAACCCATTTTGGGTCAAACGGGTCAATAATGTTGAGAAACAATGTATATGGTATATTTTTAAAACTTAATATTTACAGCAAAGTGAGCTTTTGTAATGGTACAATTGTATTATTTTTTAAGAATATCTAGGAATTCAATATCTGCAAGAGTAGAAATTAAACTAAAAACAAAAGACAAAAAGAAAAACACAAACAATAAAAGTATGAGTAATTTATTGAGTTATTTTATAAATTACTCTTTCCGTCTCATATTAAATGTCCAGTTTGAATTTTCTAAGTCTTTCTTTCTTAACTTTGACCATAAATATTTTTGTTTGTGTTATATAATATTTGATGCAAAATATATGAATAGATTGAGTTTTAAATCTATTTCCACTGCGTATTATTTTTATCTAATACTATATAACACAAGCAAAAATATTTAAGGTCAAAATTATAAAAGAAAAACTTGAAAAGTCAAACCTGGACATTTAATATGGGACGGAGGGAGTATAAAAACATGAATACTAACATCAACTTTTATCCCACCACCTTTTTTTAGTCTACTTTCATCGTTCGTTTTTTTGAAATAATACATGATTACGATAAGCATTCAATTATCCCGCAACAGAAAGGGCATTGTCATATACTTTTGACAAAAAAAAAATTCTTTTTTTTAGGTTTTCTCGTAACAGGAGTTTGCATGATATATCACATGTGATATAAACAAATCTGTAAGTTCGAACACTGAACATGCTGTCGTAAAATAAGTATAAGTATTTGGGTAAAATTTCAAATATTTCGTCAATTTTTGCATTGAAAAATACAAATCATTAACTTTTCAACCATATATTACACATAATTTTTTAACTTACAAATCAATACATTTTATTAATAGAAGTTTGAGAAAATATATGATTTTTTATATTCGAGCTCGTTTGATATATCACATGTAATATAACACTAACTTTGTAGATTCGAAGGCCGAAGATGTTGTCGTAAAATAGACATAAGAATTATTAGTGAAACATCACATGTGATATATCAAACGAGTTTGATTATCAAATTTTTTCTATTTTCTTGATCCTCTATAAATAAACCGTATTGATTTATTAGTTTACATATATGTTTGACATATGGTTGAAAAGCTATGCATGTGTATTATTCAATTCAATAAATGATGAATCTTTTGGAATTCTATAGAACTACTTATGCTCATTTTACAACAAAATGTTGAGTGTTCAAACTTACAAATTAGTGTTATATCACATGTGACACATCAAGTGAGTTGGACTCTAAAAAAGTTCTTCTATTTTCTCCAACTTCAATAAATAAAGAGTATTGATTTGAAGGTTCAAAAATTATATGTAATATATGGTTGAGAAACTAAGGACGTGTCTTTTTCAATGCAAAAAACAATGATTCATTGAGAGTTTTAACCTAATATTTATGCTTATTTAACGACAACATGTTAAGTATTCGAACTTACAAATTAATATTATATCACATGTTATATATCAAGCGAGATTAACTTTCAAAAAATTAAGTTTTTTCCTCCAACTTCTATGAATAAATTGTATTGTTTTGGAGGTTTAAAAATTATGTGTGATATATGGTTGGCAAGCTAGGGATGTGTAATTTTCAATGCCAAACACGATGAATTATTTGGAGTTCTACATAAAAATTTATGCCCAATATACGATAGCATGTTGAGTGTTCAAATTTAAATATTAGGGTTATATCACATGTGATATATCAAGCAAAATATTATACCGAAAAAAAAAGAAAAGCAACAAAAAAAAAAATATGTCGAAAGTGTACGAAAGTGCCATTTATTGAAAGATATTTAAACACTTGTCATGATGGTGCAATATATGTAAGTTAACGATTTTCGGTTTTTGAGATATGTAATTAAAAATAGGGCAAATTGTCTGAAACGGCATCGAACTTGCCACATTTTCTTTTTGTGGGCATCGAACTTTTTTTTTCCTAAAGTAGCCCTAAACTTGCCTAATTTTCATTTTGTAGCCTCTAATCAAAAATTAATAACCTAAATTTACATAAATCATCCCTGTAGCTCTAATCAATTACACCGTTCGTCCTTGAGTCAATTACATAAAAGGTCCCTGTGGCACTAATAATTTACTCAACGTTACTCAACGTTGGTCCCTTTAAACCCACTTACAGTGGCGCGGATGTGGATGCTTTTGACCTCGGTGGTGGTGGTGACCGCGTATGTGGGTGGTCGCTACAGTTGACTTGGCTGGTTGGCTTTAGGTTTGTTGAAGATGATAAGATTATTAGTGATGTTTTTGGTTAGATGAAAACTAAGATACATGTGATTTTGGTTGTTAAAGATCGGAATTTTATGACAAAGTAAAAGTTCATACTGGTTAGGTATCATCAAATCAAAACATTTACTAATAATCTTGGTCATAAAAAAGTAGATACTGGATCTTGGTTGTAAAAATGTAGAAGCAATAGAGAAAGAAAGAGATGATGAGAGAGAGAAAAAAATTAGGTGAGGAAGAAGATGTATAAAGGAAGAAGAAGTTGAAGTGAAGGGAAAAAGACGAATATACCCTCGTATTTGGACACATAACGAGCATTACAAACGGTCGTTAAAGGGAGGGACGAACGGCAAATAACGTTTCGCATTTAAGGACGAACGGCGCAATTTTTTTGGTCAAAGGACGATCCTTGATGGTTAACGTATACCACAAGGACGAATGGTGTAGTTTACTCTTTTTCTAATATAAATGATACGGAGTAAATAGAATCCATTAGTCACATGTTGTCGAGTGCGTCCACTCTCCATAATTTTGATATTGTTACTTGTGCCTTGCTCCCCAAACTTAGCTCATTTACCATCTTCTTAATTTTCACTTTTTTCTAATTTTCACCATGAATCATTTTAGGCTCTACCCATTAGTAAAAAACGTGTCTCGTTATCTACCAAAACCCCGTTTTCATTCTCGATCATCTTTTAATCAATGGACGACCTTGAACGACAAAAAGGTCAGTAATTATATTTTTATTTTCCTTTAGCTATTGATTATTTTCTGTTTTCTTAATTATATGGATGCTGATTTTATTCTCATCTGATTATGATATATTTTTTTTTCTGTGTAAACTCGTATATACTACTTTCGTACTTCACAATTCTAATTGAATGATTGCAAGGCATGATTTAATACATTAAACATAATCGAGTCAATATTTTAGTTTGAAGAAGGTTTGTTATGACGAATTTTTAGATATACCAGCTTTCTCCGAGGATTTGTTTTGATCGATAAGCAATTATTTTTGACTAAAACAGGATAGTTGTTCGGAAATATATCCAACTTGCCAGTTTTTCGAGCTTGTAACTATATTTTTGAATTTCATGTGTAATTTGTGACTGTTTTCTCTTTTATTTATCAACCCGAGAGGGGCAAAATGGTCACAAATTATACATAATAGATGAAATTCAAAAGTGTGCTTATAGAAAAGAAAAAAAATAGATGGCTAAACATAACTCAAAAATTAACAAATTATCTACATTTCCCGATAATTATCATTGTTGCTGTTATGTTGGAGAATAAAATAAGGGGTGGCTAGTTTAACCGTTAACATGCACATTTGTGGGACGGCAAATATATTTATTAGGTAAATATCAAAGACTTTGTTAGCTTATTTTTAATATACTTATGACAACTTTCTCTACAAAATGTATGCGTTTCATCGTCTAATAGTTATAGTTCCTAATTTTTATATGTACAAGCTAGCTGTAAGATTTACATCATTATTCAGATGGTCTTTTGATTGTTTCTTTGAATATCTCAGGGATCTGTTCGGGGAGATATCGGTATATATCACGAGATTCCTGTTATAGAAGGTGATTGTGAAATCAAACAGTTCAGTTTAATCAAAGTCAGGAGCTCAAAATCACTCTGTAATTACGGACGTGAGATTAAATTGGATAACAATGTTAAAAGTTCTTATGAAATACTTGGATGTGGAATGGTTCTTTTGAAGAATTACATCAGCCTGGATGACCAGGTATATCTTTTTCTTATTTTTGTTTCAAAATCTACATCAAATTAGTGTTCTTATATTTTTGTATTTAATCAAAGCTACTTACATTTTCATCCCTTATGTATGTTATTTTTGTCAAAGTAATAACATAGCCTTCTTTTTTGAAATACTATATCAGATTAGTGTTGTTGCTCTTTTCTGCTCCAAGATCTTAAGCCTCCTTCTTCTGCATATTTATATCATAACTGATGCATAAAGCAGCATTGCACATATAAATGCATGTATTAATCTCCATTGCATAGATAACTGATGCATCTAACTTTGGTTGCTTCTAATATCACAAGCATCGATCTTTTCATTTTTGTTTTCATGTCAAACACATCATTTAATTTGTCATTAAAATATGCATCTGTTATTGTAAATAGATTCAAAAGAATACTTCTTTTTAAAAACAAGATGCAGGACAATATATGCATACATGCCATCAGTGTAGCATATACATAAAACGCAACGAATCTGGATAATGTGATGTTTACCGTTGAAACATGGATACATTATCAGATTGTAAGGGTTTCATCAGATACAATCTGTGTTATCCATGTGTGAGATAGAATATTATCAGAAATATATATATCATTATTTTTTTAACAAATTTGCACTTGTCCCATACATTTTGGATGAGATCAGTTGCTGAATCCCAAAAAAATGTTAATTAATATCGATGTGTTTTTTAATTTTATTGCAAAGTGCGTACAATATAATGTTTGTTTAACAATTGATCTAAAACCAATTTAATCTCTTAGGTTGAAATTGTGAATTTATGTCAAGATCTTGGCTCTAAAGCACTTGGTTTCGACATTCGTAAAGAAAAACTTGGAGTACATATGATGTTGTTAGGTCCAAAATGGTTCAAATCAGAGTATGATACCTATAAGTGGTCTCTACAACCACTGTTGGTTCCTGATAAAGTTATTTCATTGGTTAACTCTTCAATTCAAGATTCTCAATTGCATCTAAACTTAAAGCAAGGATATTCTTCAGTGTGCTCGAAGCATTGTATAGTCAGATTCTATGAAAACACTGGTCAAATTGCTCTTCACGAGGTTAGTTTCAGCTTGCTTATAGACATGAAACATCTATGTTAAAAAATACTTGAGGAAAATATATTAGCATAGTTATTTCACACGATGCACAGACAACTAAAGAAATTTATTAAATCTTCTTTTAACTTAAAGATAGACAATGAATGAACACTATCAATAAGCCATTTTTCTTAAAAGGAGGTTAAGAAGAAACAATATCAAATTTCATTTATGAGTTACTTGTGGAACAAAAACTAGAAGACAAATGGATACACTATGGATAAAGTGTGTAGCTTTTGAAATACGGATCAAAATGAAATACAAAACATAGAATTTTCTTTATTTATTTTTCTTATGATTAGGTAAACTATAATTCGTATATTATATAATTTGTACATATGTGTAATGTAATGTATCAAAGGAAAAGGATTTTAGACTAAAGTGGTAAGAATAATCGTGAGAGCAAACAGTTATACATATAATATTTTATACAATTGTAATACAGGAACACGACAAAGATTATTGGTATCCTTATGTAGGAAAAGGATGGCCTGCAGTTTCTTTCTTTATCGGTGACTCTGCGGAATATTTCTTTAGCCATTCAGGAAATGTGAATGAGGCAGACAAAGTTTTGTTAGAATCGGGAGATGTACTACTATACGATAACACTGATAGAGATATATGTCATGGGTTACACAAAATCATCCCAAATTCAGCTCCTCTATCATTTTTGAAGAAAAGCATGTTCAAACCTGGTTTACTTAATCTTTCTTTCAGAGAATTTTGAGTCGGCTCCTATTGATGGAAACGTTTTGATCTTGGCCAAGTATCCATTGAGTGTTGTTTGAAACTTGACATGTTTCTGTTTCTTGTCGTTACAAGAAAAACAGTAAAGGGTGTTTGGGTATGCAATTGCAGAAAATAAACAACAACAGAAATTGTGTAAACTTTGTATTATATAATCGAAGTATGAATGATTACAAGAGCCTACACTGCCTCTTCCTTATATATGATGTGAAACGACATCTTGAAGGGATATAACGTTTCACAGAAAAACCTAAAAGAGGCGTACATATATCCTAACAGACACAATGGTTTATATAAACAATTTTGACCCATTTTGGCCCAAGCCCACATAGTTTTTCCAGGCTTTGCCAAACTGACAAACTAAATACATATTACGTTTTATCCTAAGTACATACAACAGTACATATTAAACGTTTATAAAAGCAAAATACAGAAGGCTTTAAACATTAAACTAACACCTATGAAATTTTCTTGAAGACTAAAGTTTCATTAGAAGTGCATGGAGGTGCATTAATTAACTTTATGTTTATTGATCCTGTAAGTTTTAGTAGCCACTACCATTTCTGCCCGAATCTATTTCAGCACTATAAGAAGTGTATTTTATGGCGCAACTGCATATTTTAACTATATGGCCATGCCAACCTTCGTAAAAATAGAAAATTTTATCTCGTTTGAGTTTGTGCGACGCAAAGTGTGTGAATTGGTCAGCCAAAAGTTTAAAATTTATGATTAAAAAAAGGGAAACGTGAATCTGAGAGTAATTGGGTAGTTATAAGCTTAGGTGCAAAACCTCGTGATACTACGTTGCCTTGCTCAAAACAGCTTGCAACGGTCCAAAATTGAAACACACGGTTTCTCCACTTACTACAAAATCCCCATCGATTTAGGGTTCTTTGTTACCAGAAACATCTCATTGGGAATATTAGTTATCAAACAATTACCATCTGAAAATCAACCTCAGCCATCTACTTATATTTCCCAAAATCCCCATCACCACTGATTCGATTCTCTGTTACAAGACACTTCTACTTGAGTAATTGACATTGCGATGCTGGATAATCAACATTATTCTACTTGAGTTTGTGTCACTTAAGTTAAGCTTTTGTAATGGTATATCATCTCATCTTAACAACCTGGAGACTAAAATTTACAAAATTTATAAATTACTTTAAATTAAAAAAAAAAAAAAAAAAAAAAAAAAAAAAAAAAAAAAAATGAAAGCTAGAATATAACTGTTGAGCCATAGTTGACTGCCTATATCAGAATCACGACCAAGCTCCGTATTTTTACCATGTATTAACTCCATATCTTCAATCCCCTCAATCATTTGCAACCTCAAAATCTGCAAAAGCGAACAACCAAGTAGTATATAAATTGGACGAAATGCAACATGAAGTCATCTTTTAATGACTTGGATTGAAAAAAAATAGTTCAATGACTAAGAGGCAAAGAAAAATGTGCGCTTAAAATCTAGATAGTAAACAATAATTACCTTCACGGTATTTGTCACCACTTTCAATAACTTTAGTGTCGAGTAATAACCTCGAGCAGCTTCTCTTTTGAATGGAGCTCTGATGGAGATGGTATCAACTATCAAGGTCCTAGACAAGTAAAACCACAAAAAAGTCACAAATGTTACTAATAGGTATATGCTAATATCAACGTGTAATAAATATCATATTGCATTTAATTTAAAAAAAGTGTAGCACACCCTGTAATTGTTTAGGCAAGAGCTTCGAGTCTGTGGGACTGGCTCATCTAGCTCAAGACTTCGATAAACTTTAAAATTGATTTATTCAATGTGTTTCCGGATCTTGTTATGAAAACACCAATATATACATTCATCATTCAAATGTATATGACAATATACAAAGTTATATATATAAAATTATTAGCTCGATATTCAAACCTTACCACAAACTGTCGCTTTCCACCTGCTGTATTCAATCACTTGACTGCACACTGCTTTGATTGTGTCACCATTTTCTCACACTAAAATCTGTCACCAAAAGATAGTTTCATGTAACAAAATTTGACAGGGCATTACTGCTTCTAAGAATAGGGTTGTTTGTGATTGCTTATAAGGGCTGTTTGGGATTGGGATTGCTTATAAGGATTTTCAATGTGCAATTCAAACAACCCTTAAAAGTAGTTACTCAGATAAGTAATTCCATACAGCCACTATGAGTGGTTTCAATAAGCAATCTCAGATATAATATAATAAACATTTCGTGAAAGCAATATCAATAAGCAATCTCAAACAACCCTTAAAAGTATTGGACATGCTTATCCATTTTGCATTTTGAATCCAAATGTGTTTTCAGTTTCGTCAACTTCTTCACAAATACCTTCCAAAAGGGCGAGATAATGATGCATTAATATACTAACACTGATTTTGTAAAATATAAATACGCCTTATGCGACTTTCAGACCATTTGACATGCTCATCCATTTCCCATTTTTTTTTTTTTTACCTATTTGACCTATTTTAGATAAACATTAACCTTATTGACCCATTTATACATGAGTGGGTCTAAATTGATATCTCTGATGAAGATTAAATTATGTACTACACATGCATGTTTGAGTTACGTCTCACATTTATGATACTAAAATATGCAAAAAGGGTGCAGGTCAAATGGTGAGATGATGCTTAATCTCTCATGATTCATAATATAAACTCATGAGTAATTGTCATTAATAACTGAAAACATGTGGAAGATGGTTTATTGATACAAAATATTTAATTATTATCTTACATATTATTAATAGGTAGCTATGACCACGAATACCATCCTCCAAACCAATACCCAAGAGCTCAATAAAGGCCCTGGAAATGTCATCATTTATGTTGATTATCAGAACGCTTACCTGCATGTATGTGCCAAAAAAATCAACCCAAACGGGTAAACATATGAAATAGTCGAACATGGTCACACTCATTTTCAGGTAAAATGTCCTTGCTTATCATGCAAAACCTGATGCAAGGAATATTTCAGCATCATGTAAATGTACCTTTAAAGCTTCACCAGTCATGAAATAAACACCATACTTAAAGGGCCCAAATGCGAAGGAAATGAACCTGGCAGATTTTTCAAGTTATTACTTAATTATATAAGTAATTGAGATATGCCCAAATTAAAATATATCAAAACTAAAATATGTCCCAATTTATGTGTCCTTTAAAGAATTAGAAAAAAAAAAAAAAAACACATAAAGCATTTAATGTATTGCAGATTTGGTGCAAAGGCATAAGTTGTGCTTCAGGATAAGCAAGTTGCAGGATGAAATGCTCCCTATGGTTTATGATATTGTTTTTCTGAAGATGATATACAGGATGCTGAAGATGAAAAAAATACTTATGAAATGGTGAATTAAGATTTATAAGCTGATAAAAGATGGCTTGTGAAAGAATCACATTTGCAAAAAAGACTAAGCATATGATTACTGAAGTCCATGTAATCACAAATAAAGTCCATAGTAATGCTGTTAAAAGACTAAGCAAAAGGCTTTCACGAGGCTTATGTCACTACAAAAAAACAAACGTTTTGGCACGACATTCTCGTCCCAAAAATGCATAGAATGTCGACCCAAAGAAAAAAAGGCACGACATGTCGTGCCTTTTTGGTAGACCCTATTGTGTTGACCCAAAAAAATTTGGCACGACATTCTCTTTAAACTTTGGCACGACAATGTTGTGGGGCCCAAATGTATTTCAACCTGAAAATTAGCTTTGGCACGACATTCTTTTGCAAAAAGGCACGACAATGTCGTACCTTTTTTTTTTTTTTTTTTTAATCTTTTTAAATTAAAGGAAAAAACGTTAATTAAATTACAAAAAGGCACGACAATGTCGTGCCAAATTGTATATACACGTGGAAAAACACGTGGCCACGTTGTGCAGAATGGCACGACATGGTTTGAATATTAGGGACGACAGTGTCGTCCCTAATTTTCCTGGGTGGGCAAAAAAAAAATGCATGAAGCTGCAGATTTTCCAGATTTTTTCCGGTTTTTTTCCGGAAAAAATCTACCAAAACAAATGCAACCTGTAATCAATCACAATCCACAATACCAAATCGACAATATGATACAATACCAAATTACTAAACGGATCGAATAACATTCCACAATTCTACGATACCATTTAACAAATACTATACAAAGTAAACTACTTTTAAACAATACAAGGCGCAAATTTCCTAAATAACATGTCTCAAACTAACAAGTCACTAGCTTTTAAAGCTAACATGTCCAAAAGTTATAAAGTTAACATAAATCCACCATAACATTCGACAAATACAATACCATTCCATAATATTAATAAGTCTAAAATTCACAAACTAACTTCCCGCCTACTCCTCAACGAACTTGCCGCCCGAATCGCTGCCCGACTCGTTGCCCGCCTCATTATTATCCCCACTATCATCATCATTATTATTCAAATCATTATTATCAACATGATCATTTTGGCCCAAATGAGGATTATTTTGTGCGTTGTACCGGTTAAGGTCTGGTGGCGGCATAGCATAGTTCGAACTAGTACCCGGGCACGTGATAGAGTTGGGAAAGGTGGTCATGTTCTAAGTTAACATATCACTTATTACTATGCACCTTTCAATTTGACCATGTTCTAAGTTAACAAGATTATGGTTTCCAAACACCCATTTTCCAATACTAAATTACACATGAATAAAGAAACAACTTGACAACAAAACGAAACAGATCAAACAAAACAACTCGGCCATTCAATTATTTCCCCTGCTACTTCCCGCTCTGCTAGAACCTGCACCATCTTTTCCCTTCCTTTGCTTGACGAACTGTTCAAACAATGCTTCAAGATTTGTTACCCTATTTCCGCATCATCAAATGTGTAATCAAACGGGCTTTTTTCAGCTTCATCTTTTTCCTTCCTTTGCTTGACGAACTGCTCCCACATTGCTTCAGCTTCCAGTAGGTTTGCTCCTCAATTCCATAATGCAGAATTAGCTTCACTGTCCAAATACACTCTGTAGAATTGCTCTTTCCTTAACCATTCCAGAATGCGGTCTCTCATCAACGGGTCTATGTTCTTATAAGAACCATATTCATCATAAATTTCTGACCCATACGTATCAAGAACTCGAGTAAAGAGATATATGAACGATAAAACCAGTGACCACTCTTTTTCCGGCGTGTAATCAGCCATTTTATTGTTACGTGTGTTTTGTGGTTATTTATGTTTTGACGGGATATATAAGGAAAACTTTGCGGGAAAAATAATGGCGGGAAAAATAATGGGGGGAAAATAATGTATTTAATTCTATAAATGTATTTAATTTTAAATTAAAGTATTTGATTATAAATATAAACTATTTAATTTTAATTCTATATTAAATAAAATTATTTAAATTAAATAAAAATAATTTTTTAAAATTAAATAATTTAATTAAAAATTGGTTTATAAAGTATTAAAAAAAAATTAAATAATTCACAGTTTGGGACGACAATGTCGTCCCAAAACGTTTGGCGGGATAAAAAAAAAGGCGGGATGTATTAATTTACTTTAATGTTTTGTTGAAAATATTTTAAATCAGTAGAAAATAAATAATTACAAAAAGGCATGACATTGTCGTGCCTTTTTGAGTCGTCCCAAATCAATTTTGTTGACTGCTGTATTTGTTGAAAAGGTGTGGGTCCTACGTGCAATTTGGGACGACAAAGTCGACCCAAATAATTCTCCCGTCCCCAAACGATGATTTTGGTGTAGTGTGTGACAAAACATGAAATTCACCAAAGCTATACTCCATGGAAACCAGTTTCCTAGCTTCCAATGATCTTTCCTGTAAATTATTGCGTGGATGTTCCGGGCCTGAAAATAATTAACACGGTAAAGTTATAGGAATTAATTATAACCAAGATCATATAATATATGACCAAGCATATACTAATTAAGTAACCCACTACCGCTAATCACAGAAATTTCCCTTGCAATGTCACACTTTTCAAACCGAGGCCTCGAATGCTTAGAAGATACTCCCTAAATCATAAAACATCAGTGCTATTCAAACCAGTTAATAGGGTATGCGTTTTAACATGTTTTCCTCATAGGGATTAAGTTGTACATTATGTTTAAATTTAATTTGTTTTCGTCACATTGTTGTTTCCTATTCCCACACAGTTACATATAAACTCCTTTGCACTGTCAATGAACATATTGAAATCCAAATTTTTGGTCGGTAACCCACCACTTGGTACCTCCTAAAAATACCACAAACGAACATGCGTAACTCAAAGCTCGAAAAAGGTTTTTAAACGTTAAATGTGGACAAAGATATGTTGCTAATACTGTTAGCAATGGAAGTCGTAGTTGCTAAACGCATTGAAAGCTCTTGTCTTTTCCAGGAAAAACGGGCCTACATATATGAATCTTAACTAAGTTGATACTTATGATAGGTAGTGAATGATGTAAAGATATTACCCTTGCAATTAGAACTTGGACGCCAACCAACTTGTCGTCCCAAGAGAACATGGATCGAGTGCCACCTAAATATGGATCGTGTACACCTTTGGAAACCCGAATTTATGTTGTCTCCAGCGTCGTGATATCCTCCAACCTGGTTTACCTGCAAAAGATTCTTTTTTTTTAAATGGATATTTAAATCTTACTTGCATGCCCAGCTCTTGTACTGTTGATCTTTGTGTTTTCATTAATGAATATATCAACAGGTACGCCAAGAACCTGTCTATAGAACCAAAAATAATAAAAATTTTACACGTTTACGGGATTTAGTTGGCAAACTATATGGTCCTTGGAGGTATAGTTATCAGTTCAAATCCTATTGGCTCATTTTTTTTCTTGGAAAGGGCTTGTGAGGGTTATAGTAATACTTTCATCAAGTGATATTCCTAAAAAAATTGTGAAGGTGAAATGAGACGATTTATCAAGAGATATATAGAAGCAATTACTTACCTAGGCATGAAGAATACAATCACGACCAGAAAACAGGAATAGTAAAGTCGCTCCTCCATATCTTACATCATTCAACCTATATCCACATCAAGCCATATCTAACAGTTCATGTGCAAATTGTCCAAACTTTTAAGACTCTAATGTCACAAATAGCATATGCGTTATACCTTAAGTGTCCCATTATCCACATCAAGCCTTCCAGCAGCTAAAGTTGCTCCTCCAGCGAGAAAACTTGAATGATGAAACTTTCCTTTCTTTTTCTGTCAATACAAATTTGAATCATAGGTTTAACATTTTCTAGTCCCGTAGCAAACTAATATATTAAGAGGGTCTAGCAAACATTCTAAATCTCACCTCACAAGCATAAAGTCTGTTAGATGCACTCGTTACAAAAATCCACTTTTCCCCATTGTTTGTATCAAGGGGGAGTTGGGTTTGAAGGTGCATGCTTTTTCCTTCAACTATGATATACTCGTAATTCTCTATCTCATGCTGCTCAGATGATCATATATTAATAAACTTGGATGTATCTTTTTATAAAAAAATCAACTGATGTAATTTATGAAAAAACATACAGGTCCAAGATACTTTATGCACTGTTGACGAACCTTTGATCTTGGACCTTCTTTTAGATCAACCTCTTTTTCCTCTCCAACATCCAACCTGTAAGAAAACGAATAATAAAATTTATCGTCATTTAACACTGGTTAGCTACAAAAAGACAAGTGATCAATAAAAAGATTCAAAAGAAATACCAATGTAATGCATGTAACCACTCAAACTCAGTGATTCATTGAGGCATATTATAAAATGGTTAGTTTGTATAAAAGTAATCAACTTTTTTGGAGCCAAAAGAACCAGATTCATTTCCAAAGTAACCATTTTATAATATAGGATTTAAGATGACATCAATACTTACGAAACTATTTCTAACTGATTTTGTAATTAATAATATTAAAAGGCTAAAAAGTCATAACATCAAATCGTCATAACTGATATGCTTCAACTCATTAGACTTGCTCATATGAATCATAAGCACCATGTCATTTGCGGCTTATCGGGATAAACACGATGTGGCGTTCTATTGTAGTTAATTTCAGCAGGAAACTTCCTTACTAGAATTTTAGAAACCGGTGCAGAATCAAAGTGGTCACTAACTTCATTAGAATCCAACGTATAACAGATTCAAGCTCTTTTTCATTATTACTAACATGATGAATTCGATAGTGTTATAATGTCTCACCATTGTCGAACAGTAATGTCGTTGTGCACCCAAAAAGGAGCAGAGGTAGATAGCAGCGCAAAGTCCAGGTTAGTTGCGTGTATGTACAAAAAACAAAGAATGTTTTAGTGGCCTCCGATTTTTATCTTAATTAATGACTGGATTTAACCATGAACAGGAGACTCACGAGTCCACTCCCTCCAAAGAGAAAGGTTTATGGATAATTATTAATATATGTATGCCCGGATTCGAACTCGAGACTTTGGGATTGCACACATTACATATGAGAGTTGATGTTAAAATAATTAATATATATAAACGTTATTATTGTTAATTATTTGTCACGAAATAAAACTTAACGATAGTTAATATTTAACGAGGTTAGATTAACAGTCGTTAAATATAAACTACAAGGACTAAGGATGAAATTAGTGGACAAGAAAATTCTAGAACCCCTCTTGGGTTGATAGGCCGGTCGTGGCTCCCTAAAAGCCCAAGGGAGAGTTTTCTTAGTCAACAAGTTATTAGATACTATAAATACAAAACCCCTTGTATTCATAATTCTTAATCTTGGATCACCAAAGAAACCTAATTTCTTCTCCTCTCCTCTCCTCTTGGTTGTGGCTGATCGTGTACCATCCCTCCCCAAGGGATTCGATTTTTCCAACTCCAAGATACAAGTGTTTGGTTTTATTTGTGATTCAAGAACCTAGCTTTTCACATCAAATCGATATTAGTACGTGTGTACAAGAACGAATGACAAATACAATTGTGTTTGTGGTAATCTTGGGTGTCGACTTTAATTGGGTCGAATTGAAAAAACCCTAATTTAGGGTTTGGGTTTTTGTTCATTGTTCTTGATATCGTGTGTTTTCCTGAATTGCTAAAAGGTACGCATTTTCTTTTAATTCGGTTAATTAAATTACAAGTATTATTCTTATTACTTCCACTGCATGCTTTGATGATGTTTACTTGTTTTTAATAATTGTTATGATTAGTAAAACCCAATAGTGGCATCACAAGCCGTTAATATGTTGTAATTAATTACCGAAACACATAAAAATTGAATCTTTATGATTTTTACATACTTTTATTGGTTTCTAGGGTTTTGGAAAATTGAAACCCTAATTTTTTTTATTAGGGTCGATTACCCTTAATTTATTTAATTAGGTTTTATTTTTTGTAAAACTTGTAGAAACCCTATGATTGCATGTATATATTTTATGTGGTTTTAATGAATAATTGTTATGTGTCATGTATTATGCGTATCTTGGGATTATAATTGTTATGAGGAATCCATAGTGGAACATGCATGTTTTGCCATGGATTATTGTTTTATTAATTGTTAAGTGATATACACATGTTTATTAGTTTGATAATTATTGAATTGGGGAAGACCTCAATATATCTAATAAAAATTCGTTATGTGCTATATGGTATATTATTGACTTTGGCTTACGCAATCGACTTGTCGATGCATATGGCTCATCTACCTTGTAGGTGAAAGCCCTAGTTGATGTATGCATTATTTTTACGCCTAGAATTGTTTATTAGGTTTTATCGAAATAATTATGCATGTTGCTAATTGTTTTACATATGTTAAATTGTTAAGTTATATGTATATATTATTTGGTTTTGTTTAATTTTTATTAAAAGTGCTTTTTTGTTTATATTGTATGACATGTTAGTAAGAAAAAGGGTTTTATGAATAAAAAAATTAAATTGACTAAATAATGGCGAAATCGATTTGTTTTTCTAAGTATTAAATCTTGAACTTTTAATCGTGATGCGATGAACTAAATGGTTAGAACGGCTCACCCACTAGAACAAACTCAAAAGGGGGTTCAAAGAAGTGCGCACTGTCACACTGAAAGGATGTCTAAGGTTATGCTTGGCTTACCTGTCCTCTGCCTCCCTGCGCGTTCGATTGGAGCTACCTAGTATAACTATTCTATGTACGAAGCATCTTAGTGCAAAGTTGTAAGTTTCTCAACGCATCGATTAAAACTTTGTAGAATTTAATCTTAGCAATTAAAATATAAGTAAGTTTTTTTTTGTAAAATTTTATGTTATAGAGATGTATGCATGCTTCTTTATACATAAGTTTTGATTACACGTAAAAAATTGTACCCTTTAAATTTAAGTTTATGCCATCTAATGATATGAAACACTTGAAGTTGTAATTTAGTTATGTGAGACCTTGTGCTAAATTATGATAACAAGGTGAATCTTTATGTTGTGTGAGACCTCAGCTTAAATAATTTACAGTTTCTAAATTAGACAACTTAATTAAGTTAGTTAGTGAGACCTATAACTTAAGGCATAAGGTGGGATAAAATATGCTTACGTTTTACATAATTTTTTGGCAAAATTGTAAATCCCATATTTTCTAGGAATTGAAAACTTGTTTGTCAATTATTGTTCTTCGACAATTACCTATTCTATACTTTCATTACTAGCAGATCAACTGATGTGGTGAAACTATGATAATGAGGGTCCTAGATTCAAGGAAAATTCTATGGTTAATATGAATATTGACCTAAGGGTATTTTATTTTCTTGAAAGATTTAATTATCGAAAATACTAAAAATTGAATTTTGTTAATTCTTTTGATTGTATTAATGCAGTATTAAACCGTAAACGTTATTTGGGCTTTGGTAAATTGATCTAGTTCTGTTTTCAAACAAATGTTTGATCAAGAAAAATTTACTAAAAAGACAAACATAGACTCTTTTCCATGGAAGAAGAGTGAGACTCAATCCTATTCATTTTCATGATTGAGAAAGGTATGTTAGGAACATTAGAATTGTCTAAATTCTAATATAACTCATAGCAACTTTAATAGTTAAGAAAATTGCGCACCATATTTTCCTTAAGAGATTTTATTACCCTCTGTTGGTGATTGAATTCTTATATGACATTTTGGTCAACTAGAAAACATGTTTGACATTTTATGAGTTATTAAATTAGAAGTTAGACTAATTACCGCAAAATTGGTAAAAGACAAACTAGTATAGTTTATTTAGTTGTTTTGCTTTGACCAATTAAAAGTGCTACACACCATTGTGGGGATATTAGACCTATTAAGGAAGAAATTGCATGCTCAATTTCTCAAGATAATAGCATTGATGGATGATTCATCATCTACAGAGTAGAATACACCTTTTTAGTACCTAAGTAATTGTTACGAATGGTTTTACAAAGGGGTAGCAACGTAATAGCACGCTATTTTCACTGGTTAATGAAACACTTACAATGTTATCAAATCCAGTGGGAATATGGTGTATTATTGAATAAGACATTATTATAACGTTATCTAATTCAGTGGGAGTTACAAGATTTATTATCTTGATAGAAACTCAGATTATTTCTAGATTTTCTTGAAATAATACATTACGTTCAAAAATGTAGACATTCATATTCCCAAGGATAATTATGAACGTTTCCTTGATAATTAAGTGCTCCTACATCTACTTGTAATGCTTATATATCTATGACACTATCATATTGCTCAAATAAACAAACGAATGTCACGGTGTTTATCTACTATATGATGTTGTTCTATGCACAAGTAGGAGAAGTATTTATTGTGTGCAAAGGAACAACACATACAAATATGATTAATGAATTCTCTTGATCGTAAGGTAAGAGATTAACGTTCTAATAAAATTGTCTTGCTTATAGAACATGTGTCAAGATTATAGCATAGACTACTTTTATGTCTTATGTCATTCAAATTATAGAAACACTTGAAGTTACATTTTAGGTTAAGTGAGATCTTGGCTAGATTGTAATCTCAAGGTAAATCTCCACTTGTCATGGGATCGGGCGTGGATGCTTTGCAGTTTCTTAAGTTGAACACTTCAAGGGATGACATAATTAAAATAAAGTAATCTAATGCTACTTTAAATATTTGTGTATTCTTGGAATGACATAAATAGTTTATTAACTTGAAATTTAATTAATTGAAACCAAAACGTGGTGTTCATAATAACTTTAAATTATAAATGTTTTTGTGTGTCTTTGTAAAGTCACAAACATGAAGTATTTTCATTATTACAAGACATATAATATAAAGTAATACGTTAACTTATAATGTCTTCTTATTAAGATATAAAGTCATTGGTAAATGACTTATAACGTATAATAGAATTATAACTGTTTATGTTTCTTGTTGAGACATGGACATGAAGTGAGTTGATCAAAAGTACTTGTGTTATAAAGCATGCAATTGGCTTGGAATTTTATTTTACCATTAAGATGATTTAGTTGGTAAATAGGTAAGCCAAAAGGAATATATTTATCTTACATATTGTTAGATTGTCTTACAATATTAATTCTAATGAAATACTGAATGTATATGAAATGTTCAGTTAAAATAATCAAACATTTGTTATATTGTTTGATTCAAGATACCTATATCTTCTTTTCTTCCAAAGTTATCAAGGTTAGAAAATTGAGTATTGATTGGATATACTGAATAAAACTCAAAACTTAGAAGATTAATAAGACACCATTTTAGTATGGAATGTGATGAATCACATTGAGTCTTATATTGAAGTTCTGATTTGTTAAAACTAATTTTGGAGTAGGTTATTAACAAACAAGATTTACGAACTGTCAATGTGTTTTGTAATATCCCAAAAGGAAAACAATTTAGTGTTGTTCTAATTGCTAAAGTATTTATAGATAGTCTTTAACTTACAAAAGCAAGTGGGAGTTTTGTTTAGCTCCTGAAGAGATTAAATTACAAAACACATAATCTTCTAACACACACTAGTGAATAACATAATGAGGCTAAACATGTAAATGATAGACCTCAAGATGGTGGAATTCTCATTCATAGATCCGCATGGATATCTCAGATATTTGATATGATGAGAAATATGAATTACAGGATCATGGTAAACCTATTAATCATAATGATATATTACCTAATATTGAATTGTGGTAAATTATTCATACTATGAATGATAAGATGATGTCCAAAAAGATAATAAATTTTGAAAACTTGGTTTATCTTAATAAAGATGAGTTTCTTCAAAGGAAGGAAAACCCTAGTGGTTTAAATCTTTGTGTAGAAATCATATGGACAATATTGTACATGTGTTTAATGCATGACTTGTGACAAGATTAGTAATCACACTTAAGCAATTAACTGTGATTGAATATTCTTTCTTAGACACATTAAATATATAAAGATGGTAATTGTCATACTTATTTTCATTAATATGAAAAACAACAATGGAATATTAAAACTCTTTCTTGTGTGATTGCTTTTGCGAGGACGATAAGTAATACAAAGGAGTTTTATGAATCCTCGTAATCTTTGGAAATGTACAAACTTCAAGAATCCGTGAATGGATATATGCTTGCATCTAAGAGATGATTCTTATGTTTAACTATTAAATCCAAGTTTTGGTTTAAAATTAAAATAAGATAATTTCTAAATATTCCTGAAAGCTAGTGGGAGTATTATGTTTATTTTCTTTAAATCTTATATGTTGTGGGTAGTAACATTCCATCTAAGATAAATGTTAGTTTTAGTTTGGAATGAAACTTCACTTGAAAGATTTAGGAAATAAGACATACAACCTTTGAATATATGTTTATTATTGATAAACATGTGCAGTAAATAAATGAGTCTAATAGAACATGATATATCATTTGGAAAATAGATATGTAGAACATGAATGAAATCTTAGGTTGACACAAGGATTTTTCATGTACATCATGTTATTGTTGTATCATGCTTGAATGCAAGATGATTTGACAACATTGATATCTAATAAAGTTATTAGATAACCGGCGTAATGAATATTCTAATAGAATATGTTTAAATCTAGAATTACATTCCTCAACCTGGAATTGCTCTCAAAATTCTATGGATGAACAATATATCAATTGTTGCGTAATTGTCATAGCCAAAAAAACTTAAAAGTTTTGAAGGCATCAAACATTACACGGTAGATATTGAAGTTTACGGAGATTATTTCAAAGAGCATATTGTTGTTTTGAATACAATGATGTTGGTATAATTGAGATGACACTCAATACTAGTCATGGGAGGATTTCATCCTTGTTGATGGCCATGTGAACTAGTTGTGCTCGACTAAGAGCATAGTTGCATTATACAATAAAGAAAAAGAATACTTTAAACTTTAAAATGTTTGAAAGTTTGATTGTCATAAATTGGTGGTTGAGGATGTCACACACTTTATGAAATATTATGTGGCAATATCAAAATATTTTGAATGCACACATACAAGAACTTCACTAGTTGAATTCTTGAAATAAGTATTCTAAAATTCCGATAGATCAAAGTTAGTTGAAATTATGCCTTGTCAACAAGTATGATTGTCATTACTTGAGGCATAATTCATTAACAAGTATTATCATGCATTGATCTATTTAGTATTTGGATAAGGGATGTTTTGAACAAATATTATTTAAATGAAATAAAATATTGGTTATGTTTATTTTTCATTTTTTTAATATTATATCCTATATTTGCATGTTTAATCCGTGAATAACTTATGTTATTCTAAAATTCCGTTGTCGATCAATGATGTGGGAATGTCATTGAATTAAGACAAATATGAGTTTTGGTAGAATATACTTAAAGTATATTGATGCGTGGGACATGCCAAATTCACATGATATTCAATGAATTGAATATATGACAGATCCCAACTTAACATGATTGTACTTTATGGATCTTTGTCATTAAGTAAATCATGTATATTTATCCTCAGACTTGAGATACCAGATAATTGTTATGAATTTAGTGCACTTGTGTGAAATAGTCTAACGCAATCCGTAAAAGGTGGTTATAAGGGCTATTTTCAGAAGTGTTGTAAAGTTCATGAGTTTTGCTTGTAGTCAAGAGAATTTGCTCATTTGAATTTGTTTCAAAGCATAGTACTGTTTGGGCCCCTCGTAGGATTGGCAAGATGTTTGTAAGGCCTTACCCAAGATTTATCTGAAATACGTTCAGATGATTTGGTAATCTTGTTCAATCAGATATAACGAGAAACAAAATATTAACTTTTGAAATGACTCGATCCATATTCATAGTTAATGAAGTATTAGAAGTAAAAGGATAAGTAAAAATGATGAATCATTAAATGGTTTTTCCAGGAGACCATACTCGATTCGATCTGGGGGCGTTGGCGTGTTAAGCTAGACTAAACCAATGTCATTACTATATTATGTAATATCCAAGTGGGAGCTAAAAGGTTTATGGATAATTATTAATATATGTATGACCGGATTCGAACTCGAGACTTAGGGATTGCACACATTACGTATGAGATTTGATGTTAAAATAATAAATATATATAAACGTTATTATTATTAATTATTTGTCACGAAATAAAACTTAACGATAGTTAATATTTAACGAGGTTAGACTAACGGTCGTTAAATGTAAACTACAAGGACTAGGGATAAAATTAGTGGACAAGAAAATTCTAGAACCCCTCTTGGGTTGATAGGCCGGTCGTGGCTCCCTAAAAGCCCAAGGGAGAGTTTTCTTGGTCACCAAGTTATTAGAATCTATAAATACAAAACCCCTTGTATTCATAATTCTTAATCTTGGATCACCAAAGAAACCTAATTTCTTCTCCTCTCCTCTCCTCTTGGTTGTGGCCGATCGTGTACCATCCCTCCCCAAGGGATTCGATTTTTCCAACTCCAAGATACAAGTGTTTGGTTTTATTTGTGGTTCAAGAACCTAGCTTTTCACATCAAATCGATATTAGTACGTGTGTACAAGAACGAATGACAAATACAATTGTGTTTGTGGTAATCTTGGGTGTCGACTTTAATTAGGTCGAATTGCATAAACCCTAATTTTGGGTTTGGTTTTTTGTTCATTGTTCTTGATATCGTGTGTTTTCTTGAATTGCTAAAAGGTAAGCATTTTCTTTTAATTCGGTTAATTAAATTACAAGTATTATTCTTATTACTTCAGCTGCATGCTTTGATGATGTTTACTTGTTTTTTATAATTGTTATGATTAGTAAAACCCTAGACAAAATACTGGATATACTCCTTCTAGTTGTCCCCGGTGCCTAAGCCCTCGTTCATTATTAGGCGTAATCCTACAACAAATATTACCTGGTGCATAGTTATTGAACTGGATTAGGAAGAAAACAAAAGCATACGATTACACCACAATATAAATGTATAAAAATTCATTATTCAGAAAATCAGTTATTAGTCACACTATGCCCAAGCGCTAGAACAATATTATGTTCTAGTTTGGAAACACAATTATCATATATCAAAATTCTCAATGCAATGCAAAAATGCAATAAATGTAAGAACCTATAAATACCAAACCAACTTTTAGGAGGTATTTTGCATCGCCTTTTGAAAGTCATTACATGGTTATTGTGTTTTAAAGTCATATATAATCAACTTCCAGTATTGTTTATGATTATTAACGGGTCATGATCTAATAATGTTCCAAAGAAATCACTTGATTTACTACAGTGAAACAATCACTCAAACACACGATATTAGATGAAAACATGTTACGTAAGAAAAAATAAACTGATAGATTATGATCATGTCAAACCTAGTGCAGATACTATGAAATTAGTCTCCACACAGTTCCAACAATAACACCCTACCAACATTACACTTTCAAGTTCCAAATACGCCTTCATCACAATTCAACTATCAATACCACCACTAACTCATCCACAAAATTATACTTGATAATATAATGTGGACTTGCGAGTACGGACATTTCCATCTATAAGTTAATACCATGATAACAGAATTTGAAGACATCTAGATCTCCTTTTGTTAGCCTTAATAGAAAGTGATGGTCATTCACGATCAGGAACTTTGTAACGTGTCTTAGATATTGTAATAGAATAGTAAATGGGCTCGTGGATTGGGCTAAGCTAATAGGTTAGTGGTTATGTTAAGCTAGTCCTTATATAAGTTGTAATCCAATCAAATCCAATCCAAGTCCAAAACGAGCCCATGCCAAGCCCATTAGGGCATTTTACTTGTACTATAAATACACCTCAAATGACACATTTGAGGTGTGTTTGAGTATGTAAGTGTGTGTTTTTCTTATGGATTAAAAGTTCTCTTTTCATCTCTCTAGTTTCTATATAAAACGCATACATCTTTTGTACCACCAAATCGTGCTTCATTTATACTTTTGTTAAGGTTGATATTCAATGTCCTATAATTGGTATCAATCACTTAAGAATGATTTACGAGCGTGTGAAAATCGTTTTTTGTTGAAACTTTGCATAAAAGTTGCGTTTTTTTATTTATTAAAAACATGTGCTTTCATCAAAAAGTTTTTATTTTTACGTGTTTTCTAGGTTAAAGTTGTTGTTTTTATTGATCTTTATGTGCTTTAGAAGAAGTTTTCACAAAATAAATCATTTGGAATCGTGTTTTTGGGTGACAAAACGTATTTTGCAAAAATATGTTTGTTGTGTTTTCTTGGGTCCTATCCTCCTTTTAATTATCTTAATTATTTGAGGTGGGGCACCTTGTATTGTATGGTTTTTTTCCTTCGGGGTTTCGTTATAATATGTTGCCTTTCCAAAAAAAAAAAGTCAAAACCCTTATTTTACGAATAAGGTTGGTCGAAACCCCGATCTTACGAATAACTTTACATGTAAGAGTGAAGTTTACGAATAAGCTCCTGGTGAAGATTCTTCGTGCATCAAGGATTACTTAGTACTTCCCTAGCTTGGATAAGTTTGTGGAATACTTCGACTAGTGAAATCTCGCTAGCTTGGACAAGTTAGTAAGATACTATTGAAAATCTTACGAGTAAACACAGTTTTTACGAATAAGATTCAATTCTTTCGAGTAAGCACAGTTTTTACGAATAAGATTCAATTCTTACGAGTAAGGACAGTTTTTTACGAATAAGAACCAAATCTTACGAGTAAGGACAGACTTTACGAATAAGACCCATATCTTACGAGTAAGGACTAAGTATTTGTTATAGGTTAGGTCGGCTAAATACAAATATTAAAACTTGAATTCGCAAATAGACCTATACTAAACGACACATAACATTTTCATACGATAAAGACATGGAAGTGTAGAACCGAAGACAAAACTACAAACATTGAATAAAATAAACGAAGAATGAGTTGTATATAGCAAGCCACATACAACCCATTTTCCATCTCAAACCCACCACCGAAGCTTTTGTATAAATTGACTGAATTGCAATGAAAACATATTCTTAGTATTTAATATGTATGTACATGGGCTTTTAAAATACAAAGGTATAGAAGAAATGATATACCTTTAGAAAACAAAGGTAAAAACTTGAGGAACCATTGCTTCATGAAATTGTGAATAGGATGAAGATGGTAAAGCACTCTTAAACCCCATAATAGAATAGGTTACTTTTTTTTTATACATATGTAAGTCCTTCCATGTGTTACACAGTCGACATAAAAGTAATAAAAGTAATATGAACAAAGGATACTTTTGATTACCAAGTATTAACTATGGTGTTGACGTAATCATCAATTGTTCATGTATCGAAGTCTTTGATCAACATTCATGTACAATCGACCACCCAATATACTCCTTCTTTCACAACTTGCATCTTACATATTAGAAACAACTTTTGCAACAATATTAGTTTTGTTTAGTTGGTCTTTTTGTTTACTTGATGTCTTTTTTTTTCGTTCTTAAAGGTTTTTTTTTTTTTTTTTTTTTTTTTTTTTTTAAGTTTTTCTTCTACTTGTTTACATCTATTACATACTAAAAAAAATTTGTTTATTGACCGTTTCTTTAATGTTTATAGGTAAGTAAACATCAAAAGATAATGAATATGTATAAATACATTTTGATCGTTTCCATTTATACTAAACATCAAACGAAGATTAGCAAGAAGTGTATACTTGATTGATGACGGTAACTGATTTTGCTTCTCCAACTTATCCACGTTACATTTTCCCTCATATTCAACAAATAGCAAATAGCTTTCAACATGGTAAGCTTATCAATTGATAGCTTAATATGAAAGAAGATGTTGAAACCCAAAAAGACTTCTCATTTAATTTAAGACCCGTGTAATATACAATTTTATTTTTTTTCCCCTTCATTTATTTAGATTTAAATAAAACAAAGAAAAGCAATGTTAAGCATTATAGTATAATGGGTTTTGCTAACATGCGCCCACTGGGCATATATTAACGTGTTAATAAAAGAATATAATAATTTATAAGTTTATTTAATGTGTATTTAATAAATTAAAAAAAAGTTTGTGCTTATTAACTACCCGCTAACTTGTGCCAAATGGGCACTTGTTAGCAAAACCCTACTATAATTAATATGAAATTTTCATAGTTATGAACGCTATACATAACTTGTTACCAGTGTCCTTAATAATTTAATGACTTGCATCATAAGTTGCCATTCATGATTGGTTTGAATTATTAACTGAAAGTAACAATGGCATGTAGCAACTAAATTGGTTCAAGGTGGTTTTTATCTTCGTATGAACGTATTCAAGCATGTTAGATAATATAACAATTTGAGGATTCGTATAAAAAACGCTGGTAAAAAAAAACCACGCACATTATAGTGAAGTCAGGATGTAAAAGTACTATGTCAGAGAGTCACAACTGTGATTGTGTGCACTTCTTGCAAAGTAAAGATATAATCAAAACTTTATCCACGAATAACAAAAATGTTGATCTTGACTCTCTAATGTGAATTTTGAACAAAATATCAAAAACCTTATGGAGCTTACTTCTCACTTACTCGCTAAAATATTTACCGTATAAATACATATACATTTGACAATACACCCTATGAATGCAATATTTTCTTTTTTAGAAAATCCATAATTACAATCGATGACATCATAATTGTGTAGGTGCATTGCAACATATGATCATTAGCTGCCATATCATCAAAATCATTTCTGCAATCCAAGTAACAAAAAACCACTTCATAAGGTCAAAAGCACATAAATAATGCCTAACCATTTTAATCGAAATAGTTTGACTGCTTCTTAGATCATGGATTCGAGCTAAATTCACATTTGAGGACCTAACTTCAAAGATTTTTGTACTTTTTTCTCACTTCAAAAGCTTCATATGCCACTAATTTCTTCACTTCATTTGCATAATTGCTTGCAACAAACCATTAAGTAGAATGGGTTGAAAAACCTTATTCAATAAAGAAATAAGTTTATAAATTTGGACCCATTTTCCAATCTTCAAGCTTAGAAAAAATTAATAGAGTTAGAGCCATTTTCTTTAGCTTGTTCATAGGTTTTGTGACTCGATTTGAAAAGATTGGTTTTACTATCCTAATAAAGAGAATGTATAATCAAATTAGTATGTCACTTTCTAGTTTAATATAGTTACAGACATACAGATTAAAGTTACAACATATTTCCTTATAATGGATTGAGTAATTAGTATGTCACATTCTTACAGTTAACACACTTGGACATTTGAGTCAATTCATTAGACTTTCAACTAAAAATATTTAACCTGATGCAACTTATTAAGTAAATCAATTCCAGGATGATCCGATAACCGCTGCGGGTTGTTTAGTGTTGTATCTGTTGGAATTATAGATCATGACAATCAAATATAAAACACAAAACATCAAAGAATTCATGCGGAAGCGTATAGGAAAGATTAATGAATAATTAATTAACATAAACAAGAATACGCGTACTTTATTGATTCTAGCCGAACAAGAACAAATCCACAAAACTAGCAAGTGATGAATCTTAATTAGGGTTTATAGGATTATAAGAATTACCCCTTACCAATTTTGTAAACGAAACAATTTTGTTTTGGAAAAGATGTGGATCGACTCCCTTTAGGAGTAGTCGACCGAATTTAAGCAAACACGCACAAACACTTTTTAGGTTTGAGCTTATGAGTACAAGAGATACAAAACGAAGTTCCCTAGCCTTGTATATATACTCAACATAACTTGGTGAACAAGTTGACTTTGTGTTGGGTTGGGATACCCCTTTGGCCGATCGGTTATACTATCCCAAAGGGATTTCGGAACCTTTCCAATCTTTATTTTGCAATCTAGTCCTTTCCAATTACATTTAACGACCGTTAGTCCATTACACTTAATTACTTAACGTCCGTTACATCATTTCGTTTAATTAATAAATAAATATAACATTTACATTTAATTATTAACTTTAATTCTCATACGCAAAGTGTGCAATCCCGTGGTCTCGAGTTCGATCATAACTCACGTCTACTAATTTATATCCATAAAACCAACAGCTCCCACTTGGATATATCTTAATAGAGTGATCACATCGATTAGCGTCTAGCAACACTTCGATGCCTCTAGTACAACTCGAGTAAGGATCCTGAAAACCTTTTAATGATTTCTCATTATTATTATCCTTTTGTTTCTAATACCATGTTAAATAAAAATATGGAATTAAGTCATTCTTTATTCAACTATTCTGTTTCTCGTTTTAAGTGACCGACCAAGATTACCAAATCTTCTGAACATATTCAGGGGAGATTTTGGGTGCGGTCGCACAAACATCTTATCAACCCTACGAGGGGCCCAACAGTATTAAACTCCAAATAAATTTGAAGGAACAAATTTTATCTTGACTACGAGACTAACCCACAAACTTTGTAACAATCTGGAAACAACCCTTATGACTACCAGTTACGTATAGCGTTAAGTTGCTCCACAGAAATGCACTACATTTATGACACTTATCTGGTATCTCAAGTCTGAGGATAACTATTCATATTTTACTTATAACAATATCCACAAAGTAAATTATGTAGTTGGGATAAGTCCTATATTCAATTCATTGAATATCATCTGAAATTGGTATGCATTCTCATCAATATACTTTCAAGTATATTCTACCATATCTCTCAGATTTGTCTTAGTTTAATGATACTCCCATATCATTAATCGACAAGGACAATTTAGAATAATTTAGTTACTCATGGATTAAACATGCAAATATAGGACAACAATATTATAAATGAAAATAAACATAATCAAAATTTTATTTCATCAAAATAATAAATGTTTACAATATCCTTTATCCAAATACTAATCACAGTTTTGCATGAAACTATTAGCTAAACGAAGTCCAATGCCATTGGCAAGTCCAATAAGCTTTTACCTAGGTAAAACCTTAGTGAAAGGATCAGCTAAGTTGTCATCTGTGTGAACTTTTAGTGGATTAATTTCACCTTCGCGGACTTGTTCCTTAACATAGTGATACTTCCGTAGAAAATGTCTGGTGCCCTTTATGACTCCAGGTTCATTGGAAAATATGATTGCAGCAGAATTGTCACAATATATATCAAAAGGCGATTAAATTGAAGGCATAACACCAAGCCCTGAAATGAATTTCCTAATCCAAACAGCCTCCATTGCAGCTTCCGAAGCAACTATGTATTCGGCCTCTGTCAGAACATCGCAATCGTACTCTGCTTCTTACTCTTCCAGTCAACTGCTCCTCCATTGATGACAAAGACATAACCCGTCTGAGACTTCGTATCATCTTTATCACACTGCCAGGACGCATCACCAGAAGTACGTTAGTGTTTTCAGAAGGTAATGTATCTTCATGATCATCTTCTAGATCATAAACTCTCCCACTGAATTCTTGAGATACGAGATCCTTTTCAATAAAATCTCCATACCTAGCAACAATTACTTTATTTTCAGTTGGATAGTAAAAGTAGTAACCCATAGTTTCCTTAGGGTATCCTACGAAGATACACTTTACAGATCTTTGTTGGAGTTTATCTGCTGAGTAACGTCTAACATACGCCTCGCAACCCCAGACCTTTAAATAAGACAGGTTAGGAGCTTTACCATGTCATATTTCATATGGTGTCTTATCTACCTTCTTTGTGGGAACCATATTCAGAATGCGAACAGCTGATTCTAAAGTATAATCCCAAAAGGATAAAGGTAGAGTAGTAAGATTAAACATGGATCGTATCATGTCCAACAATGTACGATTTCTTCTCTCAGATACACTATTTTGTTGTGGAGTATATGGAGATGTGAGATTCTGGACAATTCCATTCCCAGCTAAGTAATCTTTAAACTCTTGGCTTAGATACTCGCCTCCTCTATCGGATGGAAGAGCTTTAATATTCTTTCCCAATTGCAACTCTACTTCTGCTTTGAAAACCTTAAATTTTTCAAACACCTCATGTTTATGCTTAGTAAATAAACATAACCATAACGGCTGAAATCATCAGTAAAGGTTAAGAAGTAGCTAGCACCTCTCTTTGACACATGTCTAAGTGGTCCACACACATCAGTATGAATAAGACCAAGTAGATCAGACGCCCTCTACATATTGCTATGAAAAGGTTTCTTTTTCATCTTCCCAGATATGCATGACTCACATTTATCAAATGATTCATCATTGATATTTTGTAAAAGCCCATAGTGTTGTAGCTTTTGCATGCGAGCCTTGCCTATATGAGCAAGTCTACAATGCCAAAGATAAGAAGAATTCAAGTCCAACTTCATTTTCTTATTGATGCTAAACATCGAATTATTATATTTGTTAGATTCATTTCCAATCACATCAATTTCCAACACACCATTCACAGTAATCGCATTAAAATAAAATACACTATTTATAGAAACAGAAATTCCATTACGTGAAATAGTATGAGTAAAACCATCATCCAACAATACTGAAAAGGAAACAACACCTCTAATTATAGAAGGTGCATAATAACAATTGTTTAGTAACAGTACTAAGCCCGAAGGCAATACTAAAGTAAACACTCCTATGGCTTTAACAGCTGCAGGTGCCCCATTGCCCACATGCAGATATTTCTCCCCATAGGCCAGCTTCCTTTCCACTCTAAACCCCTGCAGTGTATTAAAAATGTGAATACCACATCCAGTATAATATACCCAATAATTTTTATGATTTAGAGTAAATAATTCAATTACAAATAAGTTACCTGAAGGACCGGCGCCCGAGGACCCGTCATACTTCATCTTATTTTTCCGCAATCCATCAAGATAGAGAACACAACTCCTTTTTTAGGATTTTCCTTCCTAGGAGTAGGGTACTTCTTAGGTTCTGGTTGATAGGCCATAACTAGTTTACTCTTATCACCTTTCCCTTTGCCCTTTCCCTTCTTGTTGTTCGCATGCTGCGGTTTTGGCTTATTTATCCTTCCACCCAGAATAGCAAGTACCTGGGGAGTAGGAGCCTTTTGAGATAACCCTTTTTCATAATCAATTAGCAATGCGTGTAGGTCAGTAACTGTCTTCCCCACGCAGTGCATATTGAAGTTCCGAACAAAATCATTGAAATCCTTGTTAATGGATCTGTTGATCAAGTTCACAGCAATCTCATTTTCATAAACTTTGCCAAGTGCTAGTAATTGGTCCATGTATCGTTTCATCTCCAATACATGAGCACTTACGGGTTTACCCTCTCCCTGCTTGCAGCAGTGTAATGCATCGATCAAATCATAAATTTCGACAGCCGCAGGTTTCTCAAACATAGTTCGGAGTTCATTGAGCATGTTGTATGGGAAGTAGTTTTCGAACTGATTTTGGAGAGAAGGTTCCATCGTTCCCAACATTAGGCAAGCCACATCATTATGATGCCTATACTCAACCTTCCACGCAGCCTTTTCCGCGTCAGATGCGGCAGGTGGTGGTTCAATTCTCAAAGAGCGGTGCCAATCATTGAAATTCTTAGAGCCAGTCAACTTTTCTTGATCAAAAAAGCTTTTGAATGCAGAACTTAGTGCAGTGTTAGTGTAATCGTTGTTTTGAGCCAATTCTACAGAAAAAGTTCAAGTATTAGTATTTTCGATAATACAACTTTTCAAGAAAATAAAATATACCCAAGGTAATATAAACATATAACCATATAATTTTCTCGAAAACTAGGATCCAAATTATCATAGGTTCATTACATCAGTTGATCTGCTAATAACGAAAGCATATAATAAGGTAATATGTCGAACAATAATTGGCAAACAATTTTCAATTCCTAGATCATTATGGGATTTATATTTTCCAACGCTATTGAAAATATAAACATGTTTTATCCCATCTTATGCCTTGAGTCCAGGTCTCACTTACTACTCAATTTAAGTCGTCTAACTTAAAGAACAACAAATATGTTCATGTACGGTCTGACTTTACATAAAGATTTACCTTTCCATCACAATCTCGCCAAGTTCCTACATGACGTAAATTGCAACTTCAAGTGTTCCTTTAACAAGTTGGCATTAACTTAATTTATAAAGGGTACTAGTTTTGATTTTATAGTGTCAAATAAAATATGTACAAAGATGTCATGTGTTCATCTTGTAGCATAAATTTTAATAAAAAAACTTTTTATTAACCATTTCGTAAAGATCAAATTATCAAAGTTTTGATTGAGGTATTGGTTTCGCCAATCAAGGAATTTACCTTTAATTATCGTCCATTATATCGTACTTTTGCATAAGTCTAAAGACTTAGTGTTTCGTATAATTACTACAAAAGTGGCGCATGTAATTAAAGCTAATTCGCCCTTAAGATGATTTTGTACTCATAGCCTACTTGGTAACTCCAATTTGACTCGCAAGGAAGCAGAGAATTTGGTCAGCACTGAAGCAATAACCTCCTTCTTTAGGGTCACAATTTAATGCGCTCCTCTCCTTGTACCCCCCACACAGTCCATCAAATTGGGTGAGCCATTCTCACTATTTGTACCAAAATCATCAGTCAACTAAACTTTTGAAAACTTAACTCTTCAAAAACAAATCAAATTTCACCATTGTTTAGTCCATTTTATTTTTCTATTCAAAATTACCCTTTGTTTAAAACTTGTCACACATAATAAACAAACAAGTAAACAAAAAAAAAATAAATAACTAAAAACAATGCGCACATAACTAACAATGAATACGTGTAAACAAGTAGCCACAAGAAACTTATTTGATAAAACCTATTAATAATCAATGTCTAGGTAAATTAACATATATATTAAATAGGGCTTTGACTTTCTCAATTGAAAGTGAGCCACATACATCGACGAATCGATTGCGTAAGCCATAATTAAAATATACCAAATTGCAGATAATTGATTTATTAATATATTATTAGAGTCTTCCCCAATTCAAGATTTATCAAAAACAAACATGTGATAAAATATCTTAACAATTAAACAATAATTCAAGCAACCATCCATGACGAACATGCATGTATCATCATGGATATATAACATAACAATTATTCAATTAAGTCACAAGATCGCATACAATTTCATGTCACATAACATATTATTCACGAATTTATCACGTAACATATATATTAATTCTTGGTTTCGATAAGGTTAACATAACAATTAATATATAAACCCTAAATTTTTTTTAAAAGTAATCGACCAAAAAAAATTAAGGGTACGCCCAATAAAAAAAATTTAATTGATCCATAAAAAAATATTAAACCAAATTAGGGCAAAAGCCCTAACCCTAAAACAAGGGTTTACATAATCATAACCAAAACCATAGAACAATCATATCAAAAAACATACAATATTCGTTTTTTACGTGTTTAGTAATTAATTACTCATTAAACCTGGCTCTGATACCACTGTTGGAATTATATATCATGACAATCAAATATAAAACACAAAACATCAAAGAATACATGCGGAAGCGTATAAGAAAGATTAACGAATAATTAATTAATATAAACAAGAATATGCGTACCTTTATTAATTCTAGCCGAACAAGAATCAAATCCACAAAACTAGCAAGTGATGAACCCTAATTAGGGTTTATAGGATTATAAGAATTACCCCTTACCAATTTTGTAATTCAATCCAAGAATACTAACAATAATGTGTTAGTACCACTTTCTTGTACACACATACTATAACAAATTAAAGTAATGCTAGTTTTAATTAAACGAAACAATTTTGTTTTGGAAAAGATGTGGATCGACTCCTTTGAGGAGTAGTCGACCGAATTTAAGCAAACACACACAAACACTTTTTAGGTTTAAGCTTATGAGTACAAGAGATGCAAAACCAAGAACCCTAGCCTTGTATATATACTCAACATAACTTGGTGAACAAATTGAGTTTGGGTTGGGTTGGGATACCCATTTGGCAGATCGGTTATACTATCCCAAAGGGATTCCGGAACCTACCCAATCTTTATTTTGCAATCTAGTCCTTTCCAATTACATTTAACGACCGTTAGTCTATTACACTGAATTACTTAACGTCCGTTACATTATTTCGTTTAATTAATAAATAAATATAGCATTTACATTTAATTATTAACATTAATTCTCATACTCAAAGCGTGCAATCCCATGGTCTCGAGTTCGATCCTAACTCTCATCTACTAATTTATATCCATAAAACCAACAGTATCAGTAGACCATGTGAGTGGACATAGCTTAGGAAGATGGTCCATGAGCCATGAAAACACGAACCACACTTCACAGATTACTGACATTAGCCATAGCCAAATCACGTACAGGTTGAGATGTAAGATCCTCAATGTTAGACATAAACCAAGAGCCGCTAGCCGGGGAACAATCAGTAACCTACAAGTCACCAAAGTTACCAAAGTTCATGTAATCTTATAACTTAATCAATTGAGATGAACTTCACCCTCCATAGTAAATATTTAACGCGCTCATTTCTCATGGAAGCGATCTAATGATTGGTCAATAATTGTGGGTTTGTCAAGTATCAACCCAGCGACCTGTACTAATATTGACATGTTTAACCCAAAACCATGTTGACCCGTTACACAACCCACCCATATTCCACATTTAATGGGATCATGTTATTTTACTTCCAAGTGTCTCTCTTCTTGTAGTAGATGAAGATAGAAGTCACATGCGTTAATTTCTTTTTAACCGAATTATTCTTACAAAAAATGAGCATGAAAGAAATTGGGTCATTAGGTACTTCAAATCTTGGTAAAGTAATATTCCGGTAAGCAAAATCTCCCTCACATGCAGTCAAAACTATAATACCTGCAAAAATGGACAAAAGCTTATTAGAAGTTGATCTTTTATTGAAATTATAAAATGACAAAAGTGTTGGCAACACACAACCTATCACCTCCATCGATCAGACTCATGCCGGCCATCGCAGGTTTATCATTCTTCTGCTACACATAAAATATGATATTACTTAGTTAGGGGGTAGGGACATAAGATGGTCGTGGGAGGAGGATGAGGTGGTTATAATTATGAAATCTTATACTCATGAATTAAAAGTTTATGTTGTATTCATTAAAATACAGTTTAACCATTGTTCGAACAGTCACCATTGTGACCCGTTTAACAAAGAAAAAAAAACCTGGTTGAGCCTATTCATGTGCAAAAAGGAAGACAAAACCCAAACCACAAGTAATTCCACTTCCTACGATAGTTGTTAATGTGAAAATAAAACCATAGAGCCTCGTAAATAATAAGCTAATATCCTAAAAACTACCCAAAAAACTACAACATCAACCACTTTTAGCTACAGACAGTGTTGTCACCCAAAGTGGCACTTTATTGTCGCCCAAAGTGTCACTTTATTGTCGCTAATGCTTTTGGAGACAGCGTGTTGTCGCCTATAGTACGTCGTAGAAAGTTTTTGGGACAACAATTCTATACGTTTGGCGATAGAGTGTGGGACCCGCTAATTTTTAACAAAAAAAACCATGCCCAGAATGAGACCCCTCACGTTTTAGCGACAGCCAGCGTTGTCACTAAAAAATTTCATAATTTATTTTTTTTAATTATTTTTTTATTTAATAAATATTTAATTAAAATAAAGTTTTTTTTTTTTTTCTTTTTTTTAAATAAAAAGGGGCTGGTTAATTTTCTGGTGGTTTTAGCGACAACAGGTGGGACTTTTATCAACAGCCTTCGCCACTACAGACGTCTGCACAGCCAAAAAAAGAATACAGCAGCAACTATTGCAAAAAATTTTCAGAAAATTTCTACCAAAACCAAATGTATTAATAACCCAAAACTAGGATACAAAATGCATCCGTCCACTGATTCATTACAAAACAAAGAAATGAAGTCACACTATTCAAAATACAACGATACAATCAAGCTAAAAGCTAAAACAGATATCCATGTATCCACATCATAACTTGAGGAGCACATCTAGTATAGAATTCTTAACAAGAAGTGGAAGTCCCTCCGTTGCTCTTACACCAACACGAACCTTCAACTATAAATCTCTACAAAAACAATACTTGATAACTTAAACTTTATACTAAAAAATAAACAATACTCAATAACTTAAACTTTATACTAAACAAGAACAATACTCAAAACAAACTGTATACATACATTATAGAGCCGGCTACAATGATAAACCTTGCAAGTTAGAAGAAACAATACCTTCTGAAGGTGGAAGCTTATAATGTCTACGACGATAGTAAAATCACTTGGCAGACCTGCATTACAAAACTTGGCCCAGTTAAACTAGTATTTCCATGAATTAGATAGTAGATGTAGCTATCACCAACACCCTCATCATTGTTTGGAGCATATTCAGCTAGTTTGGTTAATATATCCATCAACCAAATTCACATATTTATCCAAATTCTAATAAATATATATACCAATAGTTTTTCAATTATGAAGTAAACTACACTAAATCAGTGGACTGTATATATATTACTGAAAGTGAATTTGGAAAAAGGTCAACACTAAATCAGTGGACTGTATTCTATATAATATAGACAACTTGTTATCGCTAACCATACCTCTGTGTCATATTCCTAGCTCTAATTCAAACTAGAATACACAATACATAATATATATAGTCGGCAAAGCATAGACAAGTAAATTACCAAGTAATTAATTGTGTCAAATCAAGTCATCCTTTTGGACCATTGCTTCATTATAAACAAAAAAGATCTTTCAAATTATATACCACCAAAAAACAATTTATCATACAAAATCGTCATGAACAATCTAACCAATCTCTTAACAGCAAATAGCTCAAAACAAACAGGAGTTAACCTACTCACATCTAAAAGTTTTATAGCTACACTAAGCTACATCACCGCAAACTATATTCAAATAAACACGACACGATTCATTCAACATCATTCACATCCTAATCTAACTTTCAACTAAAAACTATCACTAAACAAACTTCCTGACAAATAAACAAAAATCAAGAATCACTGTGACAACAAATAAACAAAAACATATGGTGTACTAACTACAGATTTTGGCATGGGAAAAAAATACATATAGCAAAATGCAGCTTCACTATGACAGCAACACTTTTGGAGTGTTTGGCAAACTGTGACAACAACATTTTTTCAAATACAACATCAACATACTGTGACAACAACACTTTTGGAGTGTTTTGCTAACTGTTTGGCAAACTGTGACCGCTTCCGGTTTGAACCAATCAAATACAAAATCTTTGTGACAACAACATTTTTTCCCAGTTTGACCCATCTTACATCAAAATCACATGAAATCTTTCAAAAAAATAAATAAATAAACAATAAATAATCTTGAAAACTGCTATCAATCTTCCACACCTTCTTTCCCTTTCTCTCGACTGTTTTGCTTGTTAATTCCATCTTCAATCTGTACACATACGACAACAGACAATCTAAGTTAGTTACTTAACAAAGATTTGAAACACATACTTAAAAGAAAATCAAAGCTTGTTGTTAATACCTCTTGCAACATCGTCGTCATTTAATATGTCATCAATGTCATCTATTATAGCCTTCCTTGACTTTCTAACCCAATCTTGAGTGCATATCAATGCCTCAACGACGGGATAAGACAAGTTAGTCCTATATGGGTCGAGAACACGACCTCCTGCGCTGAACGCTGACTCGGATGCCACGGTGGTTATTTGGATTGGCAATATGTCTAAAAATAATAATTGCATCATAAACAACAATAACGTAAAATATAATGAAAAAAGTAATTCTAAAAGTATAGTAAATTACCATTTGCCATATAGTTTGTTCTTTGACAACTACTTGTCCATGTATCTGTTGTCAAATGAACGGTAGTGGTTGACTTTACTAGATAAGCTAACAACTTACTTCTTTCATCTAAGTAATACTTTGAAACATCTCTAGATAACTTATGTCTAGATGGCAACACAACCCTCCCATTACAGGCATGAGTATAATTAATAAAATCCTCATGTTCAACAAAATTAAACGGTATTTCACCAACCACAAACAATTCTATCAATGTTTTTTTAATCCTTCCTTCATCATATTTCCAAGTTTGCAAAATACTAGTACCTTCACCACTAGCATTTATTTTTTAAATTCTAAGATAGTTTGCCGTTGTTTTTGTTTTTTTGAGACATATAAAGGGTTCTTAGGACATGGAAAATGTCTATGAAGACTAGAAGTACCGTTTAGAGGTCCATCGCCTGCTAGCATTTTCTTATAATATATATGTTTGTAGTTGATGGCCATATACCTAGCTAACATTAAGAAAACACGTAATAAAGCAAAAGCTCATCAACCGTCTGTATACCCCATGCAGAAGGAACCTTTCATACTTTCTGAAAACTAACAGAGATTAAATCAAATGGGTGATAAAGTTTTCCAGCAAAAAATCACATAATGATTAATTCATCGATTAATTTTTAACTTTCGAAACAATTGTTCTTTGTCAAGACTTTCATCAATGTTCTTCAAGATTGATACCCTAAAAAAAACTCTTATTACTTTAAGCGTGATAAAGAACATTTAAAGTATTATTGAGAAACAACTTACCAATGTTAAATGATAATTTTGATGAACGGAATGAATAACAATATTCTTCGTAAAACTAAGATGAAGTAACAATGAATGTTATTCACAGAATAAACCTAGTGAGCGTGTAAGATCATAAAAGGATTATCGACGATTATTGTAGATCCATCAAAAAAAATTATGAGTTATTCACAGGAAAAACTTACTCCGATGTTTTTGTTGGTGATGGTGCATTGCTAATGTTCAACACGATTGAAGAAAATGTATTACTGAGTTCTCAAATGGCTAGTGATAGTTTAATAAAAGTGATTAGGTCAAACTTTTTTGAAATTTAAATAAGCATGAAATTAGGAAACCAATAAGTATGACAAATAGAGGAAGCTATAGGGACGGGGCCCTTTATTATTTTTCTTAGTTACTGTTAATTTAAAATTTATTAGATAAAATTACTAATGTAGACATCTTATAATTCCAGCATTGCTTTTTCAGAGGGACAAAAAGGTCTTTTTTATACTCTCCAACCTTAGAATATATTGATATTTATTGATATTGATATTGATGTTGATATTGATTGATGAGGTGAGATTCGCTACAACCACACATTCTCTAAAGAACAAAACAATCAATCTGGAACCTTCATTCCGATTTCATCCAACGGCGCTAATAAAAAGCAGGGGCCCAAATGTCAAATATAAAATACAAAAATATCTTATATAACCCCCTCATTTAGTAAAACCATGTTCTCTCTCATTCAAATTCTCTCTCATCCAAAACGTTCTTCTCCAAAAATTTCGGTTAACCGGAAAACCTTCTAAATCACTGGAAAATCTTTCGATTAACCATTAAAAAAACCGTAAAACTTCTGTTTAACCTCAAAATCACAGTAAAACTTCCTTTTTAACGATAAAAATACACGAAAATCACATCAAAAATACACACTTAAACCAAAAACCAAAAACACACAAAAAAACGCAGTAAAACTTCCGATTAAATTGTAGTAAAACTGTGATTCGTTAAACCAAAAACCAAAAACAAACAAAAAAATGCAGTAAAACTTCTGATTAAATTGTAGTAAAACTGTGATTCGTTAAAAATGGATGAAAATCAGTTAATAGAACAAAATTTGATAGAAAAAGAGGTTATGCATGTGCAAAAATAGATAGAAGTGAAAAAATAGACTGAAGATGAAAATGTGCTTGAACGAGAAGTTGTAGAAGATGTAGAAGAAATAGCAGGTCAAATCACTTGTGATTCTGTATGTGTTGTATTTTGTTTTGAGAATTTGTAAATCACGTGTGATCTACACTCTGATATACAGAAGATGATGAAGCAAAAGTTGTAGAAGATGCAGAAGAAATAGCAGGTAAGATAACTTGTGATTATGTATTTTTTGTATTTTGTTTTGAGAAATTATAAATCACTTGTGATCTACACTCAGATATACACTTTGATGTATTTTTTTTATCTAGAACGAGTAAGTCACGTGTGATTATATTTTAGTTGTTATTTGTTATGAGAAAATGTGAATCATGTGTGAACTATACTTTTATCTACATGTATTTTTGATCTAGAGAGGAGTAAATTACACGTGATTATGTTTTTTATGTGCTTTTTTATGAAAAATGTAAATCGCGTGTGATTTACTCTTATTGTTGTTATAAGCTTGAACCACATGTGACTATATTTTGATTTAGAGAGGAGTAAATCACACGTGGTTCTGTTGTTGTAGTGTTTTGTTATGAAAAATAAAAATATCAAGTGATTTACATTTTTGAACTGAAAATGAGAAAATTTGATTATCCTAAATCACAAGTGATTATATTTTTGATTTGGCATAATATTACATGTGATACTACATCAAAATAATTAATATTAAAGTATACACTCTTTATTATTTATGATATTTTTTTACAACAATCACATGTGATTCTTTGGTGGATCACATGTGATTCTCCCGTAAGATATCATAGATTCTAGTAACTAATTCTTTATTTCTTGTTTTGTAAAAAGGTACTAATTATATATAAGGCGGGTCGGTGGTATATTATTGTAACCATTTGTACAGAAGGTGATAACAAAATGGTACAAAAGGCGACAACAATTGATGCTTGAACACTTTTGAGTTTTGAAAATTTTAATTTACTTGAATATATATATTGTTGTTCCCTATTCACTATAGTATAAAACAGTTTTAAGTAATTTAAAACAAACTAATAGTGAATAATGACTGAAACTAATGTAAGTTAAACACACATAAATTTTCAACGTTTATATTCTTATTAGAAATGAATCAAAGAATACATTACCCAAGTACTTGCGGAATAGTACTTGGGATTGAAATGACAAAGTTGAGTGACTCCTCTCTAAGCTCAGGCTAAGTCTGAGCACAACTCTTAGAACCCACTGAGCTATCTCAAGGATAAAGTTGTATTTGGAGGAGTGAAAAGATGGCTTGTGTGTGTGTGTGTTTTTACAATTCACAAGCTTAAAACTTTTCACTCACTCTCTTATGCTATTTATACAAGTGTGGATTTAACTTTAACCTAGAAGGCAAAAACATAGATCACAGCAAACACGAATATTGATATATTCGGTTACTATTCACCTTTCTATTTTTAGTAGGCGGCGAGGCTTCTTTTCTTAACAGAGAATCCTTTAGTATCGCCGCTTACTATAAATGGGAAGGTATGGCTTTAGTAGATGGACTTAGTTTTATCTGGGTAAACATTTGGGGACTCAGTTATATCTGGGTAAACTTTTCCTGCCTTGTCCCGCTCATTCTTCAGTCTTCATAGCCTTCAGTCTCTTCCTTCATTTTGTCTTCAGTGTAAGAGTTGGAGAGGAGTCTTAGGGATTTAGTGAGTTATTGTCATCACTCACTGAATCCACCATCTTCTTCTTGACTTAGTCTTCACCGTTTAAGTTCCGCCTTATTGAGAGGAGAGGCTTCTTCTTCGCCTCGTACTGAGTATCCTGAAGAGGGCTCACTGAGAGACTATGTTAGGAATTAGAAATTCCAGGTATTAAAGAGTCGGTCACCTCAAGTATATGTAATCGTTAGAAAGCTCGTAGTCGTAGTTATTTTATGTTTAGTAGTATTTAGTTAAGTAACACCGTGGAGGACGGACGGGTCTTTACCCACTGTATGCACGATCCATGACCCGTAGGTGGCGTTTGTTTGTAATAAACTATAAATACCACTGCCTTGCAAGGTAGAGGGTTGGAGCTTCAATACCATTTTTCTTTGTTTCACATAGTTCCCAAATCTCTTCCTTTCTCTCACTAGAACTTTCTCTCTCTAAACAATGTTAACGCCCCATATGGTTATGGTTTAATGTGTTTGTGAAATCCTATATCTAACAATTGGTATCAGAGCCAGGTTTGATCACTCATCTTTCATGCTTTTTGTTTTGGTGGATTTCATAAGGTTTTTGGGGTATTAAAGGTTTAGGAGAGTTTGATTCATTTGGACAAATTCTAGTGTTAAAGTTTGAATTTTTCTTGTACTTTTGTGTTTAGAATCATCATATGTGTTTATGTTTTGAATTGGAAGGCTTAAATCATTGTGGTTTGGTTGTTTTTGATTGATAAAGTGGTTATTTGTGAAGTTTGTATGAAGCGAGTTGTGTCTCGGATAGCTTTTTCGTCAAAGCGAGTTGCTTTGTTATTGGATGCGAGTTGGTACATGCGACTTGGCTGTTTAGCGAGTTGATTTTTATGCGACTTGGGTTCTAAGCGAGTTGTTTCTTTAAGCGACTTGAGATCTAAAGCGACTTAGCTACTAAGCGAGTTGTAAAGCTAGCGAGTTAATTTAAGCGACTTGGTGTTCAAGCGAGTTGATTGTGTTGCGAGTTGATACCAAAGCGAGTTGGCTATTTAGCGACTTGATTAATTAAGCGTGTTGCGGTGTTGTGAGTTGATGTTAATGCGACTTGGCTATTTAGCGAGTTGATTCCTTAAGCGAGTTGTCTCCTTGAGCGAGTTGGGTGTTTTGAGAGTTGATAACTAAGCGAGTTGTGTGTTTTACTACTTGTCTAATCTTAGACTTGTCACTTCTTCATGATACATTCTTACGGTTGTTCTTTTGGTTTAGTAAAATCCTGTGAAAGAATCAATTTCCCGGTTTAATCAAAGAATTGTAAAATCCCATAGAACTTGTAATCATGGCAAACATCGTTCCTACTATCATCTCCACTGTTGCCAAGGATGTTCAGGCGGTAGGGTCAGATACTCGATCCACTATGCTTGACCAGGCTGACTACGACTCTTGGGCTCAAAGAATCAGTTATGCTTGTCTTGGAAAGGAAAATGGGGTCAACATTCTCAAATCGATTGATACAGTGAAGATGGAGCGATGATCTATGGAATATACAGACCAAAAACGTATGATGAGCTCAATGATAAGGAGAAGAAGAGATTCGATGCAGAATATCGGGGCTTCTACACATCATACTGCAAGGTCTTCCAAAAGACATCTATAAACTTATCAATCACAACAAGAAGCAAAGGCTATGGGATAATGTCAAGATGCTTCTCTCAGGCTCTGAATTAACCATGGAAGACAGAGAATCACAACTCTATGATGAATTTGAGCACTTCAAGATGAAACCGGATGAGAGTGTCTATGAGTATTACGTGAGATTCCACAAGCTTGTTAATGACATGAGGAACATCGGAATGACTATGCCAAACATTCAGTTGAACTCAAAGTTTGTGAACAACATGAATCCCGAATAGCACAAGTTTGTCACCTCCGTGAAGCTAACCAAAGGATTGAAGAATACAAACTATGAGCAACTCTATGCCTTCCTTCTTGAGAATGAGAGACATGCCATGTTTGAAAAGAGGATTCTTGAACAATTCAAAACAAATCCGGAGAGACAGGCTCATCAAATGATTCAAGCTGCCTCTACTCAAACATTAGGGTTACCACTAAAGCTTCACAAGTTATACCCATGGGTGATGGAACTCACAAACTCATTCCGATCAATGTTCAAACAAGCTGATCTGATGCATGCGTAGGAAACTTCATTAGTCAACTTGCTCTCATGATCAGTCAAAACATGAACACTCTCCCACACACAACAACAACCTCGAACACATCAATCCACACAATCAAGCCCTTTGTCGAGAGATGGGAAGGTTATGGTCTGCCAGATTACAAGAAAGGCGATGCACGATCGGAGAAGGGGTGGAGCAGGTGGATGCTATGTAGGAAATCAAAACCAAGGAAGGACTGGAAATCAAGGACAAGCAAAGTCAGTCAAATGTTACAAGCTGTGGTGGTGAGGACACATTGCAAGGAATTGCACATCTCCAAAGCGTCCTTAGAATCTTTGAATACTTGAGGGATAAGATGTTGCTAGTGCAAGCTCGGGACAATGGAGCAACCTTGGATGAAGAGGAGTGCTATTTCTTCTTTGAAGGGAATGCTAAGACATATGATGCGGATGTGGATGAGCGACCTATTGGAAATAGGTCACAATCATCGAGAATGCATTTCAAGTAGCGACTGTGATGCATACGACTCTGATGTTGATGATGGACCCACTGCACACACAATTTTCATGGCTAGCATTTCTCCAATGGTCTCTCCTAAGGTCTCTTCTTCACCACAAGCTGGACCATCCAAAGACAAAATCATCTCGAAGGTATTAAAATTATATGATGAAGTTGATGTGCAAAAGATGCATAATGAAATACAATCAAGCGAAATCATTGAGTCGGATATTGAAAATATGAGTAATATCAATGTTGTCCCATATGATCAATATGTGAAACAAAGTGAAAGTGTGATTGTATCAAGTGATGTATCTCCTGTAGTCAATGATGATTATGTTGTGATGAATACCTTTGCATGTACCCACTGATGATTCCGTTATCTCGAACTTAATGCCTATAAAGAAAGAGTTGCCATTTATAAACAACGTGCTAAGTTTGAGCTAACTACTCGTGAGCAGGAGTTGGATAACCAAATGCGTCACGATTATTAGAAAAATTATTTTTAGAGAAGAAGTGTTAAAACAAGAGTTAAATTCCTTACAAGAAAAGCTTTCAAAAGCTGCTAAGCAAAAACAAGAACTTCAAGAAAATGTTAAAGTGCTTAGCGGAATTTCATGCCAAGGAATCAAAACTTTTGAATGATTTTTCTAATATAAAAACTTTGAAGAACAAGCTTGAAAATAAGTTGTACGTACAAGGGAATACCATTCAACGCTCACATGGTCACTAAGCATAGAGTTTTAAGCGATAAGCATAGTGTTCCCATTATTGATGAACCCAATCCGAGTACGATTGAGTTAGCTAAGGTGGCTCAAAATGTAATTTATGATGGCAATGAGATTCTTAAACCTAGCAGAAACCTAGTTCGTTGAGTGCGAGGAAGATAGAAAATCAGATGATGCATCTAGGGTGAAAATGAATAAGAAGCTAGAAGATCCTGAATGCAAAAGAATAACATCACGATCAAACCCCATGATTACAAGAAGGAAAACTGGATCTCTTTAAACAAATTTAAACCTCAAGCGTTATTAACACGAACAAGTTTTACGGAAAAGGATTTAGATATACTAAAAGCTGAAAATCTTGTTGAAACAAACCCTTCCCTTAGGAAAATGCTTGCTCATTGTGTATCCTCCAAATACACCGATGCATTTAGTTCCTAGAACTATTGCTACTAAGAGCAAGACCTTAATCAGCCAATATGTTATTCTTCAACTATTTGTCGATTTTGAGAAAACTTGTAAGAAAAGGATCACACCCACTGGGATAACTAAAGGGGAAAGGGGTTTTGAGCAAACAGAAGAATGCTATCTAATTGAGGTCATGCCTTTCTTCAAACTACTAAAAGATCATTTTGAGAGTCTTAAAAAGGGGATAAGTTCAAATATTAAAGGAATGGAAAAGGAATTTGATGCAATGATAGTTGAGGTTAGCGACTATGAGCGAGCACTAAAATATAATGAGATTGAGAGGAAGAACTTGCATACCTTGAATGAGAATCTTATTTCTGAATGTATTGCTCAAGATCTGTTGCTCTGAAAGTCTCCCATGATCGTGTCATTGAGCTTGAAAAGATTAATTCGAAACTTAATGAGAAAATTGATCAGGATGATCATGATAATTTGGTAAAACATCTTTCTAAACTAGAAGTTGAACATTTTGATTTACAACTAAAATATCAACATCTAAAAGAAAATGTTAAAACCTCAAATATCAAGACATCCTTGGATGTTCTGAATTTGATGCATTTTGAAATAAGCAAACGTGATGAACAGATTCGAGCTCATTGTAATACGATCAAAAGGTTGAAAGCCCAAATATCTCAATTAAAGGGTGAAAAGAACAATGTGACTGGATCCCAAATGCCTCCTCCTTTAGATTCTCAGTACTCAAACTTTTCATCTTCAAAACTTAGTTAATGCCTTACAAAAGAAAAACGAGAGTTTTCTAGAAGAAAATGAAAAAGTTAAACGACACTTTAAAGAGTTATATGATTCAATGAAAGTCACTCGTGACCAAAACAACGAAAAAATAACGTCTTTACAAAAGGAAATTGAGAATCTGAGTAGTCAGGAAAATGGGAAACTGCCACTTGTTTTTAATGAGAAGGTTGTTTCAAAGTCACCTGATATCGGCCTTTTGAGGGGTCAAATAGTCAATTATTATATAAAAATATCAAATACGAAATAAGCGCGAGAAATTGCAAATCAACCGTTTTAGGAAAAAGATCGACACATAAAACCACAAATACTCGATAAGTGATACCGGGAAAGTGATTACCCGGGTCGTTTCCCAACGAGGTGTGAATTGACGGTGACGTTTGAGGTTTGTTATTAGAACTTGAATTGGATCGGGAATTTATGTTTTGGTTACGTTATTCTACGAATTAAAGAACGGGAAAGTAATTAGGGCTACGGGAACAAAGTAAATGATAATCTAACTACTACTAAGCATACGGAACAATAAAAATAAGTTACACTAAGTCCTAGAGTGATAATATGCAAAAACGTGAAAACCCGGGCTAATCCCGAGCCTCAAAAAGTGAAAATGATGCAATTTAAGGCCTAAGGATGTGAAACTAATTTTCCTCGTTCTAAGCGACTAAAATAATTTTAGGAAAAAGCCGGGTATTTTTCCGACTTTTAAATTATTTATTATGATTTAAAACTACTTTAATCTAATTTAATTATAAAAAATACTAAATGATTTTGGAAAAATCTGAAAATTTCACTAAAAATACTTCTAATCCTACTGATTTTAAGAAAAATAAAAAATGTGGTACTACTTTATGAAATAAGCAACTAAGAAGCTAAATAAGCTAATAAGGTAAAAGCTGCTATGGTACTTTAAATATTAAATGGTGCAAATAAAATCACGGAAAAGACCCTAGGGCGATTTGGGTTGTGTGGTGTTGTGTGTTTGAGCAAGAGGTCAGGGGGTCGAATCCCACCCCTGCACCTTTTTGCAACTATATTTTTTTTTCAAATTTTTCTTTTTGCAACTTATAAATAAGACCAATTTAAGACTTTTTTGTGAAAAAACTTTTTATCAAAACTTGGAATAAGCAGTTTTAGAACTGCTTATGTCCAACAGTTGTGATAGAAGCACAAAACAAACACCTTTTGAAAGATTTTATGCTAAATGAACTTATGAATAAGCAATGATAAGCTAAGGTCAATGTAACAAGCTGGTATGCATTTCTCAGAGACAAAATAAGCTCAAGATACAGAAATCGAGGCAATAGCGTTTTAATGGAATCCTAAGCTATAATGGGAAATAAGCATCAAATGGACTTTTGCAACTACAATAGATAATTAAGCATTAATAAGCACTAAATAAGCTAAATACTACTAAACCTAATCTATTGGACATAATAAGCACTAAGGGTACCTAAATAAAATTTGAAGGGAGCATTAAAAGCACTAAAATAAGCTAGAACAGAACTGCGGTGGGGCTGCAGGATGCTCTTGTAGCAAGCTACTGCTATTGATCCTAAGGGGTGTTTTTGAGCTTAAAAATAAGCTCACGAGCACCTACACCTATAAGGAGACCTAAACATGCAACTAGGGGTGGAGGGGTACCTAAAAAGCTACTTGGGATGCTAAGAATAACCCTAGAAGAGCTTAATAATAAGCTATGAAAAGAGTACTTGAAGCAGAACAGATGTGGGTTTTGATGATTTTTAAGTGCAATTTGAGCTAACCTAAACTATCCTAAGTGCCAAATAAAGTAAACAAATATCTAGATGGGTATGTTGGGATGTGAGAAAAGCAATTTGGACAAAGTTTTGACCACAAATAAGCTGTTAAAATGGGGTTGCAACAGCAGCTATGGCTGCTGTTTCAAGACAGAAGACAGAACAGATATGAGTTGTTTTGCTTAAAACCAAACTTGCAAATTCTTTTGACACAAGTAAAAAAAAACTTTTGCTACTGATTTTAACCTTGAGACACTTTGACTTTGAAAGTCAAAGTGGGTAAAAAGGAAATTTTGGACCTCAAATAAGCTTAAACCAAACACCCTTTTATGGGGTGTTTACTTTATAAAACCGATTTTTTAACACTAAACTTGGTTTTTTCTTTTGTAAAACTACTTTAGAACTTATATTGCAACTTAAAAACAATTAATAATAAGTAAAGAACAAATAAGCACTAAAGTGCTTATTTGCTAAATAAGCAAAATAAAAGAACAGGTTTAAAAAAAAACTTTTCATTAATTTAAAAACAAGTTACAATGGAAATAAAACTAAAAGCTATTATAAAACTAAAACTACTACTAAATCCTAATGCCTTTGAAAGGCTTACAAGCTTCTATATTTATACTACTGGTCTTGGAGCAGCTTGTGCTTTTCTTGTGAGTCCAATGATAGGAGTGCTCTGTTTGTGCTTCTTTAGATTCATCTCATCAATTCATTTAGCTTGGGCACCACTCAAACATATATTGGCCTTCCAATCTTGATATCCAATGAGGGAGCCTTGGATTGCCAACATGGCAAACATACCCATGTGGGTGTGGGGGATACTTGGGGACCAGTGGTGAGAGTGAAAGGGGGAAGAAGACAAGGGTGAGGAGGGAACATGGTTTGGCGCCATTTTGAGAAGCAGGGATTGGTTATCTGGGTTTGTGTTTGTTTCTGTTTTGGGAAATAAGCAGAGAAGATGGGTTTTTTTTTATTTGGGTAAATGGGTTAAAATAAAAGGGTTTTAAATGGGTTGGGTAAAAATTGTTTTAAATAAAATGGTGTAAGGTTTTAGAGTAAATTTAAAAGGTTTAAGTAAAAACTTGTATTTTTAAAACTTTGTATTTTTTTTTTTTTTTTTTTGTGGAAAGAAAATAATTTTAATAAAATTGGTTTTAAAAAAAGTAATTGTTGTAAAATAAAAATGAGGATTTAGAAAGAAATAATGTTTTAGGATTTTTGTGAAAAAGGGTAGAATGGTAATTTTGGGTTCGGGTAGAAGGGTAAAATGGTAATTTGGATTTAGGGATAGGTTTTTGAGTCTGATTCCCCAAGCTCACTCCCAAATATGTATCCCGGGCTCTAAAAATGTAGAAATTTATCTTAGGTTCCGTCTTCAAAGCACGTTTTCCAATCCAAGCTTAATTCAGTCGTTTTTGCCTTTTTCGATCCTTTGTACGAAATACATAAAACACACTCCAAGGATATTTGTAGCATAATTGGTTATATTTCAGTGTTTTTAGGCGTTTTGTGGGCTTAGATGGGTAAAAAGGATGAGTGAATAAGCACTCATCAAATTCCCCACACTATCAATTGCTAGTCCCTAGCAATCCGATCATATAAAGTAATGAAAGGATCAAAAATACCAAGAATACCCCGTTTCGACTTTTTATTCAACTACGAGAAACTTGAACGTAAATAAATAACATGCTTGATTATCAAAACATGGCATCATAGAACGGGATTCACACAAAATGGGTGTCTCCGGAGAATTATAATCGTCATCCTCTTTTTTATACTCTCAAACCAAGCTTAAACTTATTGTGCAAACGTTTTTTTGTAAAATGCTAACACTACTTATACAAATAATCTATGTAAGTCGAGACTTAACTTTTTACTCCCGCAATTCATAAAATTTAAGTGTGTGTGTGCTCATTTTCAAAAGTTTGACCATTAAAATCGACATTTGTTATGGTTGTTATCCACTTAACTAAAGTACTAACCCACCGGAAACGATGAAAGTCTAAGGATCGAAAGGGCCTCTTCCATGTAGCGGCTTTCTTCTCGGCACATCCCAAAACATTAGTTTTAAGTGACCGGCTTTTGACACCTCACAGAGAATAGTACCGAGAATTAGCGGGAATTCGATTCCAAAGATTCTGAAGCTACCGTTAAGTTAAAACAAAACCTAAATGGATTACAACCGACGATAATTTAGAAATTTGAGATTCAAAGGTGAGATCACTCCATGTGGCGACTTTCTTCTCAGCTTGTCCTTTTGAGGAGGCTAGGTTTTCACCCTCGAGAATAGTATCGGAGCTTTCGGGATCTTTGAAATCAAGGATTTCCAAATTACCGTCAAACTTTTAGACAACTTTGGCGAATACGAGTTCAACTTCCGATTTAAATTTAAGAAAAAGCAAGTTTCACACATTTATTCATAAGCAACTTAGTGCTTTTATTCACGCAACTCATATTTTTCTTTTCTTTTTTTTTTTTTTTCATTTTCATTTTTTCAACTTTTTTTTTTTTTTTTGACTTTGAACTTTAAACTTTGCAACTTTTGCATCATTCAATCAACTTTACGGTACTTTCATTTTGCAACATTATTCAGATTTAAAGAAAGTATGCTTTCTCGGAAATTTAAATAAAAAGTTGAACTCGGACTCTAAATCAATTTTGCTTAAAAACTTTTATTGTAACAAGACGATTTTGAATGTTTAAAAGTTTGACAATGAGCACGTATTTTAGTTTCAATTAAGAGCTCTTGGGAGAAAAAGCCATAGATTACTTATATAAGCTCTAAGAGAACCAACTACTCCACGCTTAGCATTTTCATTTGCACAACTCGTAAAACCTTAGCCTAAATGTTAAGAGAGCAGCTAGATCAATACTCTAGCAGAGTCGGGATTCCCCTTGTTCTAGCCGAATCAAGACTAAACTACTATTAACACCGAAGTATCAATGCTTTATTTTTGTGCAAAGCACTTCTTGTAAATGTAAATACTTGACTTAAAGCGATAAAAATTTTAAAATTTTTGGTCAAAACGGGGGTGCTAGGGTACTAGAAGGTACATAATGTGATCAAAATTCGTTTAGAATTCCCCCCCACACTTAGAATTGAATATTGCCCTCAATATTCAAAGTACCGGCCGGAGCCGAAACTATAGAACGGAAAAAGGTAATACTACTAGCCAAGTGTGGAGGCGAAATCTTTTTTCACAAAAAGGATTAATAAGATATCCCTAGATAATCGTTAGCAAAAGATCGGATATTGGGGGCTGAATGAAAGCAGGCGCATCAATCATCACGATCTACGGAATCTGAACGAAAGAGAGCAAACACAACAAGCAAACAATAGTGGGGTTTCCCCACACTTAGTGTTAAAAAAGAGAAAGAAGATAGAAACATGGGTGGACACCCATGAAATGCTACTATTTTTGTTAACCGAATTAAGCTAGCTTGACTCGACCCAGTCATTGGTCCATGGGGGAGCAAGTGGAAGAAAAGATCTCCATCGGACTTTCATTCAAATGGTTTGGATAAACATTGAATGTCCTGAAAGTTCCACTCCGATGAGATATAACCGGCTCGAAAGAATGATGAATGGAGATGCCGGGGTCGAAAATGAAATCCTCATTTCGAATGAGGTAGCAATTGGGTTGGGTGGGCAAAAATTTAGGCATGAGAACATAGTGTTCAAAATCTTTGCCCACCGCCTTAGAGATCAAAGTACCCGTATTGGGTTCAAAACCAAAGATGAATCCATCATCCGTGGTTTAAGCGGGAAGGCGAGGGAATGATGGAGCATCAAGAAGCACACTCTTAGTCACAAATAACTCCATAGAGAAGAGGAGTTCATGGTTAGGTCGAAGAGTTTGAAACATTTGAGTTCTCTTAGAGTGAACTCCCTTGGAAGGTATTATACTGGGTTTGAATACTTTATCCTCAGAGAGGCATGAATCAAAAGTGTCAACCACGGTAAAATCCTCAAGAGAAGGGGAGTCACTCTCGGTTAAAAAAGAATGAAGAACATCTTGATCAACAAGTTCATCAATTGAAACTTTCAAGTTCTTCTCTTTTTTGGGAAAGAATGGATCATCAAAATTTTCCAAAGGATCATCGTTCAAATTTTCATTCTTAGATGGAATCGAGTCCGTGAGAGCAAGTTTATCGGAGAACTCCTTATCAATTGAAGGATCAAGTGACGGATCTCCATACAACAAATACTCAAGTTCACGTAAATTAGGCTTCAAAGTCAAAGACTTCATTGTCAATTACCGGTGGGAGAGGACCAAGGCGAGCGAGTTCATCGGCGAACTCCTCGAGAAGTAAATCAATAGCTGAATCCTCGGGCTCGGGCTTCGAAGGATTTTTAGTCAAAAGCTCAACTTCTTTAATTTCAATTTCTTAGGAGGGAGAAGACAACGGGTCTTCATTTTCACTAAGTAATTGTTCAAGGCGAACACGGTCTCCTCCGGGTCGATTCATCGTCATCAATTCCTGACGGAAAATAATAAGCTTCGATCTCTTCCAAATTCAAGTTACTTCCCTCAAGCGGAGTGAGGGAAGGGGAAGAAGTCGAAATAACGAGGTCGGAAGTAGGAGTGGGATTGCCACTCGAAGAAGGTTCAACAAGATCGATTCGATTAACCGAATGCGGAGGTGGGACAAGTGGTGTGCTCTTAGAGCTAGCAATTTCCACCACTTCCGTTATGGTCTCCGGTTTCTTGGTAATTGTTTTAAGCTCAACACGTTTACTCGAAGATCTCTTAACCGTAAATCGTGAAAGACTTTGATCAATCCTAGATGAAGAATTTTGGATAACCTTAGGTTGGACGTTTTCGGTACTTCCGTTATTAGTAGGAAGTACCGGGTCCTTTGTCACCTTGGTTTCACGGCTTTCAACTTTATCAATACCACAAATGGTAGGCATAGATTTCAAATCTTGGTTGACATTGAAAATTACGGCTTCTTTGTTTACCCTCAAAGTGATTTCCCCTTCATCAACATCGATCAATGCGGCCCGTTTTTAAGAAGCACCTCCCAAGGATGAGGGGCACTCGGGGATCGACATCGAAATCGACGACAACAAAGTCGGCTGGGAAATGAAATTTTCCTACTTTCACACAAACATCCTCGGCTATACCTAACGGATGAGAATTCGTTCGATCGGCAAGCTCGAGGATCATACATGTAGGTGTGAGTGGGGGTAACGAAAGCTTTTTCCACACGGAGTGTGGCATCAAGTTAATGCTCGCGCCAAGATCGGCCAAAGCGGAGCATTGAACTAATCCTTGAAAATCACACGGGATGAGGAACTTTCTGGGGTCTCCTAACTTTTCGGGAAGTTTTTAAGGATAACCGCCGAACAATTCTCGTTCAAGGAAGTTTTAGCCAACTCGGAAATTTTTCTTTGTTGCTCAACAAGCTTTTGATCGTCGGACCAAACTTGGGCATTAGAAGGAGAGCCTCCGCGAAACTAATCTCTAAGTGCGTATCTTGAAAGATTTGGATAAGCTTCTCCATTTGTTGATTAGTTTTGTCGCGGGCCTTTTGATCATTAAGCCTTGAAGGATAAGGAATTGAAGGCTTAATCTTGGAACATCCGGCTCCGAATGGGGATGTGGACTACCGGAGGTTGGGCGTGTGCGGTACTTTGTGGGCTTGTAGAATGCACCTTGTCCTTTGTCACCTCGGTTTCTTGTGCTACCTCCCTCACCGGAGAAGGTGTAGGCATCGAGGGTCCATCATATGTCTTACCACTTCGGGTGGCAATAGCATTCAACTCTCCCTCCCGGATTTGGAATCGTATTAGCCGGAAGGGTTTTAGAGGTTGAAGCTTGATTCATTTGACACATGATACTATTGAACATATTTTCAATTTTGTATTGATTTTGATCAATTTTGTTGTTTGTTTTGTTCAATTCATTTTTTAACTCATTACCTTGTTTTGACATTGAAGTTTGGAATTCATTTCTCAAAGTAGTGATTTGGCTTTGCAAACCCCTAATTGTAACCTCATTAGACTTAATGTAGTTTGAAAGTTCAATAGAGGGGCCAACTGGGGTTTGGTAATTAGAAGCTTGATAACCATGATTGAGATTACCCCCTTGGGGAGGGTATTGGTTCATCGGGGCTTGATATGGAACATTTTGCCCTTTCACTTGATTTTGATTGAACCTATTTTGGTTGTTAGGTTGAGGAAAACCGGGTGGTCCCATTTGATTAGCAAGGTATCCTTGATTCGGATTAGGATTGTGATTGTGATTAGCAGATGCCACGGTGGCATTTCGGCGTCACCATCGGTGGCTTGACAATTGTAATACGGATGGGGACCACCGCAAATAACCAAGTTTGGTAACGGCTTTTACGGGTTCCGTTTTGAATTTTAACTCTTTAATCATGCTATGAATAGCGTCGGTAAGTCCTTCCAATTTTGACTCCACAACGGATGAAGAAGAATTGGTAGTGACTTTAGCAACAAGCACTTTCTGTTTCGGAGGTTGGAACCTTTCATTTGTTCTCGATAATCGTTCTAATATCCCCGGGCATACGACTCAAGATATTACCACCGGCGGCGGCGTTAAGCGAATCTTGGTCGGATGGGGTTAAAGCATTGTAGAACGTATCGATCTGATGAAGGTCGGAGAAGCCATGGTGTGGGCATTTTCGTAGAAGTTCTTTGAATCTATCCCACGCTTCACCGAAACTCTCGTCGAATCTTTGTCGAAAATTGGTTATTTCATTTCTTAACATTGTAGTTTTCGACGGAGGGAAGAATTGTTAACGAATTTTTAGCGAGGTCTTCCCATGTTGTGATTGAACGAGGGTTCTTTCTCAAGCCAAATCCGGCTGCCCCTCGATGGAAGCGGGAATAACATCAACTTGATCGACTCATGAGGGACGTCCCGAAAGTTAATAGTGGAAGCCACTTGATTAAACCAACGGATATGGGCATGGGGCTCATCCCTATCAAGACCACAAAAAGGTTTAGATGAAACCAATTGAATCAAATTAGTTTTAAGTTCAAAATTTTCGGTGTCAATTGGTGGAACGACGATAGCATCACCGTAGCCGTCTACGGGAGCTTGAAGTAACTTCGGACATGGTTCGGGTATCTGCCATTTCGGGAATGGGGTTGGGATTAGTACGAATCTCGGGTTCGACTATTGGCGGGGGACGTCTATTTCGTCTTCGCGGAATTGTGGCGAGTTCAAGAAGAGGGGTAGAAGAATTAGAAGAGCGAGTGCGCATGCACTTCCAAAAACACTTTCAATTAAAACAAGACCGAGGCAAAACACGGTGAACTTAAACCAATAATCCCAAGTGAATAAATCACCTCTACAAGACAAGCACAAGCGGCGGAGAAGCTTTGTAGGTCAGCTGAAGCTTATTAAAACCCGCTTCTTTACAGCCGCAATTTAATGTCGGTAGTCCTTATACCCACCAAACAGTTTGTTTGTCCGATAGAAATAAATAAATCCACAAGCGACACAAAGGCAAGTTTTTGATCTTTGGTTCGGGAACTTATAATGATAACACCTCCGTTGAGAATGTTATATTGATTGTGTCTTCTATTTTATTTAAAACAAAAGGGAAAATCTTTTTGTATTTTTAATCTTTTATATATATATACAAAATAAAAAGGAAAATATTTTTTAATTTTTTGATTTTTATAAAAACAATAACTTCACGAAGGAAGGATCTCGAGTCACTAATCGTCAAACCGTAACGATATTGTCGCGACACAACCTCCCCGGCAGCGGCGCCAAATTGATATCGCCCTTTTGAGAGGTCAAATAGTCAATTATAATATAGAAATACCAAATACGAAATAAGCGAGAAATTGCAAATCAACGTTTTAGGAAAAGATCGACACGAAACCATTAAATACTCGATAAGTGATACCGGGAAAGTGATTACCCGGGTCGTTTCCCAACGAGGTGTGAATTGACGGTGACGTTTGAGGTTTGTTATTAGAACTTGAATTGGATCGGGAATTTATGTTTTGGTTACGTTATTCTACGAATTAAAGAACGGGAAAGTAATTAGGGCTACGGGAACAAAGTAAATGATAATCTAACTACTACTAAGCATACGGAACAATAAAAATAAGTTACACTAAGTCCAAGAGTGATAATATGCAAAAACGTGAAAACCGGGCTAATCGAGGCCTCAAAAAGTGAAAATGGTGCAATTTAAGGCCTAAGGATGTGAAACTAATTTTCCTACGTTCTAAACGACTAAAAATAATTTTAGGAAAAAGCCGGGTATTTTTTCGACTTTTAAATTATTTATTATGATTTAAAAACTACTTTAATCTAATTTAATTATAAAAAATACTAAATGATTTTGGAAAAATCTGAAAATTTCACTAAAAATACTTCTAATCCTACTGATTTTAAGAAAAATAAAAAAATGTGGTACTACTTTATGAAATAAGCAACTAAGAAGCTAAATAAGCTAATAAGGTAAAAAGGCGCTATGGTACTTTAAATATTAAATGGTGCAAATAAAATCACAGAAAAGACCCTAGGATTTGTGTGGTGTTGTGTTGAGTGTTTGAGCAAGAGGTCAGGGGTGAATCCCACCCTGCACCTTTTGCAACTATATTTTTCAAATTTTTTCTTTTGCAACTTATAAATACGACCAATTTAAGACTTTTTTGTGAAAAAACTTTTTATCAAAACTTGGAATAAGCAGTTTTAGAACTGCTTATGTCCAACAGTTGTGATAGAAGCACAAAACAAACACCTTTTGAAAGATTTTATGCTAAATGAACTTATGAATAAGCAATGATAAGCTAAGGTCAATGTAACAAGCTGGTATGCATTTCTCAGAGACAAAATAAGCTCAAGATAACAGGAAATCAGAGGCAATAGCGGTTTTAATGGAGATCCTAAGCTATAATGGGAAATAAGCATCAAATGGACTTTTGCAACTACAATAGATAATTAAGCATTAATAAGCACTAAATAAGCTAAATACTACTAAACCTAATCTATTGGACATAATAAGCACTAAGGGTACCTAAATAAGCTGAAGGGAGCATTAAAAAGCACTAAAATAAGCTAGAGCACGGTGCGTGGGGCTGCAGATGCTACTGCTTAACAGCTGCTACTGATTGCAGTCTAGGGGTGTTTTGAGCTTAAAAATAAGCTGCTACTGAGCACCTACACCTACAAGGAGACCTAAACATGCAACTAGGGGTGGAGGGGTACCAAAAAAGCTACTTGGGATGCTAAGAATAACCCTAGAAGAGCTTAATAATAAGCTATGAAAAGGGCTGCAGAACAGAAACAGATGTGGGTTTTGACATATTTTAAGTGCAATTTGAGCTAACCTAAACTATCCTAAGTGCCAAATAAAGTAAACAAATATCTAGATGGGTATGTTGGGATGTGAGAAAAGCAATTTGGACAAAGTTTTGACCACAAATAAGCTGTTAAAATGGGGTTTACCATGCACTATGGCTGCATTGTTTCAAGAGCAGAAAACGAGAAACAGATATGAGTTGTTTTGCTTAAAACCAAACTTGCAAATTCTTTTGACACAAGTAAAAAAAAAAACTTTTGCTACTGATTTTAACCTTGAGACACTTTGACTTTGAAAGTCAAAGTGGGTAAAAATTTTGGACCTCAAATAAGCTTAAACCAAACACCCTTTTATGGGGTGTTTACTTTATAAACTGATTTTTTAACACTAAACTTGGTTTTTTCTTTTGTAAAACTACTTTAGAACTTATATTGCAACTTAAAAACAATTAATAATAAGTAAAGAACAAATAAGCACTAAAGTGCTTATTTGCTAAATAAACAAAATAAAGAAACGAGGTTTAAAAAAACTTTTCATTAATTTAAAAACAAGTTACAATGGAAATAAAACTAAAAGCTATTATAAAACTAAAACTACTACTAAATCCTAATGCCTTTGAAAGGCTTACAAGCTTCTATATTTATACTCTTTGGTCTTGGAGCGCTTGTGCTTTTCTTGTGAGTCCAATGATAGGAGTGCTCTGTTTGTGCTTCTTTAGATTCATCTCATCAATTCATTTAGCTTGGGCACCACTCAAACATATATTGGCCTTCCAATCTTGATATCCAATGAGGGAGCCTTGGATTGCCAACATGGCAAACATACCCATGTGGGTGTGGGGGATACTTGAGGGACCAGATGGTGAGAGTGAAAGGGGGAAGAAGACAAGGGTGAGGAGGGAACATGGTTTGGCGCCATTTTGAGAAGCAGGGATTGGTTATCTGGGTTTGTGTTTGTTTCTGTTTTGGGAAATAAGCAGAGAAGATGGGTTTTTTTTTATTTGGGTAAATGGGTTAAAATAAAAGGGTTTTAAATGGGTTGGGTAAAAATTGTTTTAAATAAAATGGTGTAAGGTTTTAGAGTAAATTTAAAAGGTTTAAGTAAAAACTTGTATTTTTAAAACTTTGTATTTTTTTTTTTTTTTTTTTGTGGAAAGAAAATAATTTTAATAAAATTGGTTTTAAAAAAAGTAATTGTTGTAAAATAAAAATGAGGATTTAGAAAGAAATAATGTTTTAGGATTTTTGTGAAAAAGGGTAGAATGGTAATTTTGGGTTCGGGTAGAAGGGTAAAATGGTAATTTGGATTTAGGGATAGGTTTTTGAGTCTGATTCCCCAAGCTCACTCCCAAATATGTATCCCGGGCTCTGAAAATGTAGAAATTTATCTTCCGGTTCCGTCTTCAAAGCACGTTTTCCAATCCAAGCTTAATTTTGTCCGTTTTTGCCCGTTTTTTCGATCCTTTGTACCTGAAATACATAAAAACACACTCCAAGGATATTTGTAGCATAATTGGTTATATTTCAGTGTTTTTAGACGTTTTTGTGGGCTTAGATGGGTAAAAAGGATGAGTGAATAAGCACTCATCATCACCCTTAGACTGCAAATACACTGTGACTGTTAAATATATTCCTCCTCATCTTAGGAATAATGAACCTGCGTTTCATGACTATTGTGCTCACCTTAAAGATAGTCTAGAATGTCTCCGTGAGATTGCGGAAGAGGATTTCATTAATAAACCTCTTGATAGAGAAATTAGGTTTGCTTGCCTCCAGGCCAAAGCGATCTCAAAGTTTGCTTGAATGTGTAATTTCAACATGTCCAAAATCCTTAGGTGCAAAAGGCAAAGCCGTGATGCCTTGTTCTATGCCTAGTGCCAAGCATGAACTCCGTTCTATGCCCAATGTTATGAATGTCAATCTTAGGGTGCCTTCAAGTAGTTGATTCGAAATGTTAGTGCTAAGAAAGTGAATTTAAGTATGCACACCAAATAGCTCAAATCACAGTCTTAAGAAAGTAAACACTAATGTACCTTCTAGTAGTTCAGATCCTTGCACATCAAGTTCGGGAATGCAAAAATTAGATCAACCAACTAATGTTCCCATTCCCTCTACAGAGTAATCGGTGACATTAAAGCTGGCGGTCAAAGTCTCAAGACAATACAAGGAATGATTGGACCTTTCAAGCTAAGAATGTGCATTGGAAGAGAGTAGAAGACCAATCTAGGAACTTTAAGTTTGAGTCGAATAAAATGAATCGTGTTGATTCTAGTTAGCCATAAGTACTATAATTAATTAATTACGATACTATTTGCAAACCTTGTAATGATGTGCGCTTGATTACATTGCTAATCATGAATGTGGTATGAATGCGTTGTCTAATGTTGTCAAATGCCCAGTTAAAATTGTTAATGCTAATAATCATGTAAAGAAGGCTAAAAGGCAAAGAGCGAAAGATTGTTAAGCAATTGGAAACCCGGGAAGAACATTTATAAAGATAGGTTATTATTGGATACCTTTTGGCCATAAGAATAATCAGTTTGTTCTCAACTGCTAAGACTATGCCCACTAGAAAATGGATGCCTCTTGGTAGAACTATTCCCTTAAGAGTGAACATACTTTGAATAGGTCAAATCTGGACACCGACCATTTGCATCTATTCCCAATGATTCCATTGCTTCTACTTCGATATGGATGCTTCTATTTACGATGTGGGTGTTCCAATTCTTGTTACTAACAAAGTGGAACCCATTCTTACATGGGGATCCCAATTATCCATTATCCATTCTTATGCGTGTTCAAGCTGCGGTCGTTCAAATCGTTACGTGGTACCTGGACTCGGTTTCCAAGCATATATTTGGAGACGGTCGCGCGCTCATGAAATTCGTGAGCAAATTCATCCGGGATAGTTAGATTCGGGAACGATCATTTCGATGCAATTATGGGTTATGGAGATTATGTTGTTGGTAAAAGTGTTATCTCCGGGGTATATTATGTGGAAGGTCTTGGTCATAACTTTGTTCTCTGTTGGTCAATTACGATTACGATCTAGAAGTAGCCTTTAGAAAACATACTTGTTTCGTTAGAGAACTTGATGGTAAGGAACTTTTAAGGGGTTCACGTGGTTCAAATCTATACACCATCTCCATCGAAGATATGATGAAGTCTTCTCAAATTTGCTTGTTGTCAAAGGCTTCCAAAACAAAGTCATGGTTATGGCATCGTCGTCTCAATCACTTGAACTTCGGCACCATCAATGATCTCTCGAGAAAGGACTTAGTTATAGGTCTACCTAGACTTAAGTATGAAAAGGATCATCTTTGTTGACATGCGGTTGGGAAAAGCAAGAAGTATGCCCATAAACCCAAACCTACAAACTTCGATCGCGAAGTTCTCCATACAATTCACATGGACTTATGTGGACCCATGAGAGTCTGAGAATATCTTTGAGAAAAAATATGTGTTAGTTGTGGTTGATGATTTCTCTAGGTTCACCTGGGTAAAGTTCTTAAAGACAAAGGATGAAACTCGGATATCATCATCAAACTCATCAACAGTTCGGGGTTCGATCTTAACAAAGCGGTCGAGAATCATCCGAGCAGACAATGGGCTGAGTTTGTTAACAACCAACTTGGTGAGTTTTATGAAAGTATTGGAATCAGTCATCAAAGAAGTGTTCCTCGAACTCCTCAACGAGCGGTGTAGTTGAAAGACGAAATCAAACTCTTGTGGAAGCCGAGGACTATCTGATTTACTCAAAAGTTCCAATGTTTCTCTGCGGTGAAGCCATCGCCCTTTGCATGCTACACCCAAAATCGATCCCTATATCACACAACTCATGGAAAAACTCCATATGAACTTGTCACTAGCAAAACCCGATCTTTCATTCCTTCGTGTGTTGATGCTCTATGTTATCCAACTATTGATGGTCAAGATTTAGGAAAACTGAGAGCTAAAGCGGACATTGGAGTTTTGTAGGCTATGCACCTAATAGTAAAGGATACGAATCTACAACAAAGAGAACCGAAATATCATGGAAACAATTCCGCGTCACGTTTGATGGTGACGACGGTCAAATGGATCTGGATAATCGATTCAGGACCCGCACTTCAAAGCAGTCCCATTGGTTCATCTCTTGTACCAAAATCCTCATTAGCAACTCCATATGTACCTCCCTCAGAAGATGATTTAAAGAAACTGTTTGATCTAATGTTTGATGAACAATTTGAGCTAAGTAACAATGATATGACAACTCAATCAACGAGAACATTCTATCCCTGTCAATGAAATTAACCATACAACTTCTATGTCATTAAGCCAAGGAGTCGACCAATCTGTTTTATCAACAAATCTCCAATCATCAAGTGTACATCATGGAAATGCTTATGATTCACAGGATGAAGTCAATCCCTTTGCTACTCCCGAAGATGCTCCATTTGAAAACATATTTGCTCCTGAATCATCATCAGAACCTGTAAAGCCCCTTTTATCACGTATACCTTATCACAACTCGAACACGTATAACAAACTCACGAAACAGTTATACGTATAGAAAGATGAAGAGAAGAATTTGGTGACTTGAATGATATATATATATATAAATCATGTATGTGGAGAGAAAAGATAAACACAATAAAGATGATGTTTATTGCAAATAAAGAACACACACACTTTCAAGCACACCCCTCAAATGAGACTTTGAGGGGTTTATATAGTTCAAGTATAAGATGCCCTAATGGGCTTGGCATGGGCTCGTTTGGATTGGATTGGATATGGATTGATATAAGGCTAGCTTAACTAAACTAATACCCATTTAGCTTAGTCCAATCCACGAGCCCGTTGACTATTCTATCACGATATCTAACACGCGTTACAAAGTTCCTAATCATGAATGACCATCACTTCTAATAAAAACTATTAAGGCTAACAATCTCCCCCTAAGGGGTGGTCATTCAAATGATGCTCTACTTGATTAGGTCTTTACTTTTCTTGAGCTCGAACTTTGTGTGTAGATATAGAATAGTCTTGATTCTTTGTTCCTTCATGCTTTGTGATTAGTTAATGTGGTTGTCTGCCGTTGTCAACTTCGTTGGTTAGGTGTCTCCACGCCTTTCTCCACCATGCTCACACTTCTATTAGTCTTTTGGTTACCAATGATGTGGTTCTCGAGTCTTTAAACTTTATAGATTCTTTGACATTGATGAAGAATCATCTTTAACTTTGAGTAGCCTTTGATTTTGATGAGAACATTCATGTGTTGTTGGTATGAGCATGTGGAGAGTCTGCCCGATCAATCCGCTCCGGAGCTTCCATAAGAAGAAAACATAAAACAGGTTAGTAATAAGCGGATTCTGGCACTTACAAGTTTGAACTTCGAGAGTGTTAACAGCATAGTGTGAAAACACGTCTCTAATTCTCACAAAATCCGTTCCTGAACTAGAGTCCCACAAGTGAGATAACGCGATATACCGAAGTACATCTCTGATTCGGATAGGTAGAGGTACAGCCGAAACATCACTACCCATTTGTAGACCGTTTGAGACACACTAAGCGTAATCCACGAAGAATTACTAGAAGTGACCTGCTTCGGTATGCTTGATGTTGACCTGGCGAAATTTCCATTCAATCACGAAGATCACGATGTGAAACTTCTCATCAATGTTCTGGCAGATTGCTAAGACCTGCGTAGGACTCTAGAATATATCACTTGTGCCCTTAATGATGAACAACAAGCGATGTCATGTCATGTGTTCCTATGAGATCTTTTGATGAATCTCATGGCTCTAGACTCAATAATGCATTTTGGTTTTCCTAAGCGAAGACTAGGGAGAGGGTCTCCTTCTTCAATACCAACGATCTCTAAGAGAAAGTCGATAGATTATGTAGGGTTCCCAGTGAGAATGAAACAAATCCTTTTGAGAGGAATTGAGTGGCTAGGATGTTTAGTGCAGTGCGTCCTTTGGGTCCATGACGTCTTTTGTCTTCAATACCAGTGTCAACTTAGTGACAACCAGTAGCAGATGAATTGAACCCGGTTTCTGCCCTAAGGTTGATTATGGAGGGCTATTTCTTTTCACCCTTTCTTTTACTTTTCATTTTAATTCTTCAACCCCTTCTTTCTCCTTTCTCACATTACACCTTTTTTCAATCGTACCTAAGGACTTCTAATACTAACTATGGGTATTGTCCTTGGGTAGATCCCTCCGGCTCTGGCGGATCATAGGACGGATTTCCTATCCTTAGTCACCTTATAACTCCGTGACTGTCCTATTGTTTCCATAAAACCATTTTATTGAAAATCTCTCAAAGTGTTTATGATAGAAAACATGTTTGAAACACTCCGAGAGTTTTATATTTTCAGAAACACTCCCCCTTCACATGTGCTTATAAGTTTTGACAGAAATCTGCACATAGAGGGTAGAGTTTGCACTTTTTGAATTGATCGGCTCATAATAGACAATTCCCCACGAGACACGGTTACGTTGCATAGTTAGAGAGTTCCATTGTCAGTTTTTAGGTGACAACTAGCTCTAATAACCACCTTGAAGTTGTAAACACTTCTTGAAAAGAAGGTTAGACCCATGTAAGTTCATGTCTATCACAAGTTTCTCGAAATGGTACATTTGCTGACTTTGATTACTCGTCAATTCATTGGTTTCAACTGAGTCGAACTCTTTTGAGATTCAAACAACGATCATTAAACATTTTTGATCACATTTTAATCACGTTTCTCCCCCTCAAAAATAGCATATCTATGATGTTTTGAAACAAAATGATTAAAAGATATGTTTTTCGGAAAGCATTTGGAGAGCCGATTTAGCATGAATTTGGGAACAATTTTGGTTTTATACTCCCCCTTAACGAAAGCATATTTTTCATACAGAAAATTTAGAATCAATTAAGGGTTTAGAGGGAGTTATCTTGGTACCAAATGTGAGAGATTTTGAAAAATCTTTTTGAAAGATTTGAAAATCTTTTGAAGATATTGAGGAAGAATTATCTTCATTTGTTTTAGGATAAGTGCTCGATATTTATGAAAATCGATTTTGCGTAGCACTTTCCTTTCTTTAAAGATCGGGTTGCAAGCTGAAATACTTGCAAGCCATTATGTTTTTAGGAATAGTGCTTGAAAAATATTTAAAACCTTTGTTTTGGTTAAGCACTTTCCTTTCTTTGAAGCGCGGGTCCTGAACTAACGTGTCCAGAAGCCATTAATTTGAAGTTCGGGTTTAGTACTGAAGTATACGAAAGCCATTAATTTGAAGAAATTTTTGAGAAACGACATGTTTTAGAAAACATTTAAAGAACTCTCGCTCAAGCATCTGTACATGCCCGTATCATTGTTGAATGACATTTCTAGAAACGTCTGAGAATATCGATTATAATGAGAGACATGTCGTGAGAAGAATATTTTGGATTTTGAAATATTTTATAATGTTTTTGTATTTTTGAAAGTTTTCTATTTTTGTATTTTGCTTTTGATGGTTTTTCAAATTTTGTATTTGTTTTTCAAAAACTATTTACAAAGAAGATTTGAAGAAAGAGAAATTAAGTTGGGACAAGTAAAAGTGGAGTTAAGAGTGGAACTAGAAAAGGATTTCCATATGCGAAATTGGCATAAAGTTCTTCTTTACCACATGGGGTGTATGAACCTTCAACACTTTTACAAGTACTGCACATCCACGAGAAGAAGAATTTTCACAAATAACAGTGTTAGAAGTATTTGATTCCTCATGGTGAGGGTGATCACTATCAACGGTTGTAGTGGTTTTGACTTCCTTAACTTGATGAGTTTCACTATTATATGTGTTGGTGCAAGTATCAAAAATCTTTCCTGTGGGAATCCATCTAAGACCTACTTTGTTGAAAACTTTGCCCGTGGGTATCCACCTAAGGTAAGATCTAGGAGTTGTTTTCTTATCATTATTGGAGACTAATTTTTGAAAAACTACATCCTGAAGAGATCCACCTATTAGGTTTCCTTTTGATGTTCATCTTGTCAGCGGGTTTTGGTTTGGAGTCTTAGTGGATTGTGCCTTAACACGAAATTATCTTTCTTGAGATATTGTGAGACACATGCATTATGATTAGCTGAAAAGACACATTTTTACATGTGATGCAGGACAAATTCAATATTCTTGTTTAAGCGGCTGACTTTAACTTTGTCACTCTGAGTCTTTTGGACATTGATTCTTGTTCGAAAAAGGCTTAGAATTCCTAGTGTTGTTTTCTAAGGGCATAGCATTTTCTTTGGCATACTACTCTTAGATGCAAGCCTATTCCTAGTCTTTTGTAGAGTGTTCCTAGGTAATGGTTTACTACTACTACTAGCGATGCCTTGAAATCTTGTAGAATTCATCACCCTAGATGTTGCACCTAGAATTCGTCTTTTGAAGTCGTGCCTTTTTCCAACTTCTTCTGATAGTGATTGTTGACCATGTCGTTAGAACCAAATGATTCTTTAAGCTGGATTTTTGGTCACATTCGTGTACTATTCCTAGAAATGCCGGGTGAAATAACTTTTGGTGTTTAAACCAACTACTTTCTTTTCAAAACTTTTGATAATTCTCTTTTTAATAGGGAATTTGTGGAGTACATTTTTGACAAATCATTTTTCTCATTGACTTTTGGAGAAAGCGAGAAATAGACATTTTTGGTTGGAAAACCGGTTTGGGAACATTTGTTTTCTCCTCAGTCAATGGTGTTGCAAACTTAGTATCCACAGCCTTTCTTTTTAGACATTCCAGTGAGCTCTCAAAAGATCATTTTGCTCTTTCATGTCCTTGTATACGCAGCTCATCGACAATTTGTCATACTTGCATTCCTCGATTTTAGATCAAGTTGTTTAAAATAGGACCGTTTTCTTTCAAGTTTTACAAGAGTATTTTCATATTTTGAAACAATTGCTGGAGGTCTCAGGGCGGAGTCTTTCATGATCTTCAACATAATATGTTTGTAAAATAATGGACATGATATCGGTAGTCATAACATCTTGAAGAGAATCATTCAAATTTTCCAAAAGTTTGATGTGTTCAACACTTTCATTAGCTTGCTACCAGGGGATTTATGGTCCTGACAAAAGTCGGTTGTTTCTTTCAAAATGCTTGTTCAAAATGAATTACCCTTGAGTTGATGGCATTGGTGAGGGGATTTGATTTCAAAAACTTTCTCTTCGATATAAAAACTAGAGAACCAATTGTTGGTGTAATAGTGGTTTTAGTTTTAGAGTCTTGAAGTCCGCGAATTCTAGTTTTCACATTTTCTAAAATACTAGCATCACTTGTGTTAAAAGGTTGTTTGAAGACATTTGTTCGATTTTAAAGAGATTGTGAGACAACAACTTGTTTAAACTGATTTTGAAGCAGTGTTGACACTTTGTTTGAAACACTTGGTTTGGTGGAAAGCGTTGATTGAGAAACAAACGAAATACCATTAATTTTGTTCCATTTATTATAATCAATTGGTTTGATTTAGGATGTTTTTGTTTCATTCTTGATCTAATCTCCTCGAGATAGTTCCAACGTGAGAATCATGCACAATTATGGGTTCATCACGAGAGGTTTTCCATTGTTCAACACATTCCGTTGTTTGAGCTTTCTTGAGAGCGAAGGAGGTGAGTTACCAAGAGCCATTTTATGAGTAGTATGAAAAATCGGTTTATTTGATTAGAAAGCATCTTGTTTGTTTTAGTGGAATGACCCGTTGTAAAGAAGTAAATTATCAATTTTTGATAGTTTCATTTTTATCGAAATTTCATCAAGAGAATCTTCTTGTTTTGAAAATCGCAATCAACTGTTTCTTCTCTTTTCAAGATCGAGCTTGATTGCTTTTTGTTTAGAAAGTTGGTCATTTAGTTAAGAAATTTCCTTGTTTAAAGATTTTATTTTCAAGTTCAAATTCACATCAAGTGTGTCATACTTGAGTTGCAATTGTTTTCTCTTAAAAGCAGAATCTCGATAACAGGTTTCTAATTACGATATTTTGTTTGTATGAAATTCATAGGCTCGGCATTCTCTTTGTAACTCTGGCTCGGCGGTCAATTTCACGATTGGCGGCCTTAACCTCATGATTGACCTTTTCACTCTCAATCTCAATACCACAATTATTGATTAATGATTCAAAATAAGCACGGGTTTCCTCATCGGTCTCGATATTTTTGTGCCCACGCAGCCATTAGGATCCACATTTGTTTGAGTTCGTATTGCTACTTCGGATTGTCCGTATGTATCATAAGTAGGTCTTGCCGAGAATCTTGTTGACATCAGAAAGCGATGCAACATTACTATAATTTGGTACCTCATTGAGTGAATACGTGTCATAGGCTGGAGGTGTATCAAAAGTACGCTTGATGTTGAGTCCTGCTGATTAATTGTATGGCTAGGTTGCAGTATTGATTGCTTTATGTGCGTCTTGGATTCATGAATTCATTATTACGCATCGGTCAATTCAATTCGATTCTTCTTTACGTACTAACATCAACATGTCTTGGGTCCTTTCAAGCTTCGTGGTCGTTTGACACTTTGCATTCGGATCAAAATACCACGAATCTTTGTTGTGATTGTTAGAGTAGCTTCTTGAACCGAAGTCATAAAGCGGTTATTCCCATTTTGATATCCCATATTGATTCACAATCGACCCCACTTGATGTCCATCAAATCACGCATATTGCATCTGATTCCCCATTTGTATAACCGTAGCAAATCCATTCTGATTCCCAATAACATCAACCATTTGTCCTCCTAGACCCATATGCATACTTGGTGGAGCAAGCTGCGGATTATCTGATGAAATCCATTGGTTGTTGTTATTTGGTGTGGATTGAACTAGTGTTTAGGTCATTGAAGAATGAATCAAAGAGTTTTGAGGCGATACGCGGGAGTTGTCATTGAGGAAGGTATGTATGATAAGGTTGATGTAGGATCGATTCAACGATAAAGGAGTTGTGGTTGATGAAGATTAAGCTCGGTTTGAAGTTTTTTTTTTTTTTTTACGAAAGTCGTCTTCGTAACCACGGGTTCTTAGAGTAAAAACTTTTCTCCCAAAATTTGAAATTCACTATAAAAATCAATTTCTAAGGTCGTATGAAAAATTTGAGTTATGACAATTTTGCGTAAATTTGACGAAAATTTTGAATTTAGGCCAAAAATTTGAATTTTTGACCAAAATTTTCACAGTTAAACCAAAATTTGAATCGTAAAATTGAATGTTGAGTATCCTCAAAATTTGAATTTTTTAAACCTTTATCGTAGAAAAGCTTGGCGTAGACCAAAGAGGTTCTGAGTATGATGGCTTAGCGTAGGATTCTTAAAGCAGTTCCTTATCGCGTAGACCGGTATCTTAGCGTAAACTTAAGGCTTAGTAAACAAAAATGCTTAGGCATAGAAATCTTATGCGTAATTGGAACTTATCGTAGATTGTTACGTGGCTTTATGCTTATCGTGGCGGTTTAGATAAAAAAATCCTAGCAGCCGGCGTAAGAGATATCCACAAATTAAAGTGTTCCACACACTTATCCAAGTGAGGGAAGCAGCGAGTAACCTGATGCTTTCGAAGATTCTTAGCCAAAAGTTATGCGTAGGAAGTTATGCGTAGACAAAGGGGCGTTGACTTTTCTTCAGCGTAGAACTAGGGTTTTGACCTCTGGCGTAAAAATTTCGATGATTCAAGCGATTTCTCTTGCAGATAGCCTTAAAAACACTTTCGAATAACACAAAGCGTTGGCCGTTTTCACCCAAAGTGCGTAGAAGGAAACACGTAGAATGACCAATGAACCAAATCTGAGCTTAAAAATGAAGAAAAACCGTAAAGCTTGAACTTTTGCAAAAATGAAACTTTAGCACCAAATAAACCTTAAAAGCGAAGAATCTTGAATTTTTAAGTGCAAAAAATTAAAGCTTTAAGCGTGGCTAATATGAATAACGTGAGCCTTCTGCGTAACCCTTCAAAACAAACACAAACACTCTAAACATTGTTAGAAGTGATTGATACCAATTGTAAAGCCCCTTTTATCACGTATACCTTATCACCTTCGAACATTATAACAAACTCATGAAACTAGGTTATGCGTATAGAAAGATGAAGAGAAGAATTTGGTGACTTGAATGATATATATATAAATCGTGTATGTGGAGAGAAAAGATAAAAACAATAAAGATGATGTTTATTGCAAATGAAGAACACACACACTTTCAAGCACACCCCTCAAATGAGACTTTGAGGGGTTTATATAGTTCAAGTATAAGATGCCCTAATGGGCTTGGCATGGGCTCGTTTGGATTGGATTGGATATGGATTGATATAAGGCTAGCTTAACATAACTAGTACCCATTTAGCTTAGTCCAATCCACGAGCCCGTTGACTATTCTATCACGATATCTAACACGTGTTACAAAGTTCCTAATCGTGAATGACCATCACTTCTAATAAAAACTATTAAGTCTAACAGAACCATCTACTTCAGGAGACATCGACTCTACTACTTGATCCCTTTCAACAACGGCCGCATGAATACTTGGAAAATGGACTCACGATCATTCATTAGACAACATCATTGGAAATCCCTCTCGTCCAGTATCCACGGAAACAACTTACAGCCGTGATGCACGATGGTGCTTCTTCAACTCCGTACTCTAAGATCGAACAAAAGATGTTAAATCCGCCAAATGAAGCTGGTTCAATGCCAAGCAAGAAGAAATTCATGAGTTTGATCGACTTGATGTATGGGAATTAGTACTTGCTCAGTTTGTGCTATGATTATAGCTCTAAAATGGATCTTCAAAGTGAAACTTGATGAGCATGGTGATGTGTTAAAGAACAAGGCTCGATTGGTTGCTAAAGGATATCGTCAAGAGGAGGGTATTGACTTTGAAGAATCTTTTGCTCTAGTTGCTCGAATCGAGGCAATCAGAATATTCTTGGCTATCTTTGCAAGTGTTGGATCACTCCTAACCTTAATCTAAGTGTTAATTCTCGTATGTAATAGGTAGCTTATTATGGCCTTTATGTTTGTTTAAGGTCAAGCTTATGTAGAGGCCCATAAGCAGGCCACGTATCCAATAAGGAAAAGGGAAGGTAGGAGTGTTGCCTAGCTCACTTTTTATAAATACTATGTAATAACCCTCACTTGAGGGTTGGTTGTTCAATATTTCTCTTTCATCTCACCTAGCAGGCTAAGTATATAGGTGTGTGTGTGTTTAATATTGTTCATGTATAACTTTTCTTTCTATTTTGCTTGTGTTGTAAAATCTAGTGACCTAACGGTGGTATCAATTGCCTACTAGTTGGGTGAATGCGTGTTTGTTTTGAAGTGGGTTTCGGTCCTACACTTAAAACCGTTTGATACTTTGTTAAACTTCACAAGCGTCTTTTTACACTTTTGAATCCAAGATTCTTGTACTTTCAACGTTTTAAGGTATTAAAATACGTGTTTTGGGCAAAAGTTTCAAACTTTATCGTGGATCGTGGTTTTAAACTAGTTTTTATCTGAGGTTTCAACTTCACTGCATATAAGCATTTTAAGAGTTTTGGATCATCAAGTTTCACACTTTTGTGTCTTTTGGTGTTATTGAAATATTTCATCACACAAGCTAGTTTAAAACATATTTGGGCATTATCATTTTTTCTGGTAATCCTCACAGCGTAGCAAAACCTAAACCTCTGCGTAAAGTTATCCTTGGTTTGATCTTAGTTTTCATGGTTTACTCATTGTCTTCTTGCTTGGATAAGCGAAAATACGTCGACTTGGATATCTTTTGCAGCGTGATAGTAAAAGATCATTTGGGCAAAACCTAAAAGTACGCATAAGCATAAAGCTTACGCGCAGAAATCCTCATATAAGATTCATCTTACGCCTAAGCCTAGTCTTACGCATAAGATAATCCTACCTTTAACTTTCTCACGCCTAAATTTGTGTCTACGCACTAACTTTAAGCGTCTTTTTTCCCAAACTACGTAAGCTAAATCTCTGGCGTAACTCTTGATTATTCGCGTAACTTTGGTGTTTTACGCATAAGTTATAGCATTTGTATTTTGATTTCTCGCCTAGGATACTTCATCAACAAAGGTTCATTCGACTACAAAGATCCATTTTACCAACACAAGTTTATCAACATGTCACAACCACCATACTCTAACTATTTCCTTACACTTATTCTCAACGTCAACAACAATTAAGTCCCCAACATCAACAATGGAATCAACAACAAGCAATTTATCAACAACAATTTAATCAACAACATACTCTACAACTTTTACGCAATCCCACGACCTCAAATGGTTCAACCACCACCAAGTCTTCAAGTTCAACCCTACACAAATGAATTCAATCAACATCCATCAAGGAACACTATGAAGGAACCCACTTGGTTTGCAAAGATGTGTGAAGCTTTAAGCGGCCAACAATCAATTCATGAGGTTGGATCCTTGATAGACCTCAATGCTCACGAGGAAACTACGATCAATGGGTGATAAGGTTCTTTAGGTTTTGTGATCCGAAGAAGCCACATGGAAAGTTCTTAAAGAAGGTTATCTTGGAAGGTCCATTTGAGATGCCTACTATCATTGTAGCCGGAGATCCAAATGCCATTCCACCAAGAGATGAACAAACAAACATTGCTAATGTGCGAGACTTGAATCAAGAACTTCTACACTCTAAAGCATATGAGCTTGCAATGGAATATATCCTCTTAGGATTACCAAACCCAATTCTTAGTAGTGTTGATGCTCAGGGCTAAGAAAATGTGGGATCATATTAGTCTTCTTATGGAAGGATCGTACTCAATCGGGGAAGATTTGGAATCAAAATTTTACTTGGCTTATGAACACTTCATGATTGAACATGGAGACAGAGTCCCCATCATCATCAATTTGAGGACATCATCAATGATTTGGATAAACACAACATCAACATGCCAAGAATTGCGATGAATACTAAGTTCAGTAGTCTTGGTCACGAATGGGAGAAGTATGTCATTTTACGTCAAGCGAAGAATGCAATCATTCTACATATGGATTGTTGTATGATTACTTGAAGCCTCATGAAAAGAAGTTGATGGGGAAAGGATTCTCAGTGCTCAAATTGCTCCACTACGCATCAGGAAAATCAACAACTTGTGTATATGCTCCGACAAAGTTATCCTCCTCGACAAGCGGTTAAGCAACTACTTGATCCACGCCAGCGATCATTCACAGCAACAAGCTCAACAAAATCAATTGGTTTCTTACAACAACACCAGTGCTCGATCTGTATCCAGTAAAGAGCTAATGGGGACATCGATCCGTTGAAGCATTGCAGCAAGGATTTGTTATGATTGCTAATGCTTTTGGCGTTATACCAACAAATCAAACAATCGTATTAGATTCCTCATCTAACACCACGAAATGGTACATTGTGAACAATGGGCGAGTTGAAGTTGAGAATC
>OU343217.1:247627215-247872078 GCA_910596185.1 Chrysanthemum makinoi | reverse complement strand
GTGCTCGGACTTAACCGAGCTTTAGAGGAGTCACTCAACTTTGTCATTTTCAATCCCAAGTACTATTTACTCAAGTACTTGGGTAATGTATTCTTTGATTCATTTCTAATAAGAATATAAACGTTGAAAATTTATGTGTGTTTAACTTACATTAGTTTCAGTCATTATTCACTATTAGTTTGTTTTAAATTACTTAAAACTGTTTTATACTATAGGGAATAGGGAACAATATATATATATATATATATATATATATATATATATATATATATATATATATATTCAAGTAAATTAAAATTTTCAAAACTCAAAAGTGTTCAAGCATCAATTGTTGTCGCCTTTTGTACCATTTTGTTATCACCTTCTGTACAAATGGTTACAATAATATACCATCCGACCATATATATATAATTAGTACCTTTTTACAAAACAAGAAATAAAGAATTAGTTACTAGAATCCATGATATCTTACGGAGAATCACATGCGTGATCCACCAAAGAATCACATGTGATTGTTGTAAAAAAATATCATAAATAATAAAGAGTGTATACTTTAATATTAATTATTTTGATGTAGTATCACATGTAATATTATGCCAAATCAAAAATATAATCACTTGTGATTTAGGATAATCAAATTTTCTCATTTTCAGTTCAAAAATGTAAATCACTTGATATTTTTATTTTTCATAACAAAACACTACAACAACATAACCACGTGTGATTTACTCCTCTCTAAATCAAAATATAGTCACATGTGGTTCAAGCTTATAACAACAATAAGAGTAAATCACACGCGATTTACATTTTTCATAACAAAGCACATAAATAACATAATCACGTGTGATTTACTCCTCTCTAGATAAAAAATACATGTAGATAAAAGTATAGTTCACACATGATTCACATTTTCTCATAACAAATAACAACTAAAATATAATCACACGTGACTTACTCGTTCTAGATCAAAAAATACATCAAAGTGTATATCGAAAGTGTAGATCACAAGTGATTTATAATTTCTCAAAACAAAATACAAAAAATACATAATCAAAAGTTATCTTACCTGCTATTTCTTCGGCATCTTCTACAACTTTTGCTTCATCATCTTCGATATCGAGTGTAGATCACACGTGATTTACAAATTCTCAAAACAAAATACAACACATCTAGAATCACAAGTGATTTGACCTGCTATTTCTTCTACATCTTCTACAACTCCGTTCAAGCACATTTTCATCTTCAGTCTGTTTTTTCACTTCTATCTATTTTTGCACATGCATAACCTCTTTTTCTATCAAATTTTGTTCTATTAACTGATTTTCATCCATTTTTAACGAATCACAGTTTTACTACAATTTAATCGAAGTTTTTCTGCATTTTTGTTTGTTTTGGTTTTGGTTTAACGAATCACGCTTTACTACAATTTAATCGGAAGTTTTACTGAGTTTTTTTATGTGTTTTTGGTTTTTGGTTTAAGTGTGTATTTTTGTTGTGATTTTCGTGTATTTTTATGGTTAAAAAGGAAGTTTTACTGTGATTTTGAGGTTAAACAGAAGTTTTACGGTTTTTTTAATGGTTAATCGAACGATTTTCCAGTGATTTAGAAGGTTTTCCGGTTAACCGAAATTTTTGGAGAAGAACGTTTTGGATGAGAGAGAATTTGAATGAGAGAGAACATGGTTTTACTAAATGAGGGGGTTATATAAGATATTTTTGTATTTTATATTTGACATTTGGGCCCCTGCTTTTTATCACCGCCGTTGGATGAAATCATAATGAAGGTTCCGGATTGATTGTTTTGTTCTTTAGAGAATGTGTGGTTGTAGCGAATCTCACCTCATCAATCAATATCAACATCAATATCAATATCAATAAATATCAATATATTATAAGGTTGGAGAGTATAAAAAAGACCTTTATGTCCCTCTGAAAAAGAAATGCTGGAATTATAAGATGTCTACATTAGTAATTTTATCTAATAAATTTTAAATTAACACTAACTAAGAAAAATAATAAAGGGCCCCGTCCCTATAGCTTCCTCTATTTGTCATACTTATTGGTTTCCTAATTTCATGCTTATTTGAATTTCAAAAAAGTTTGACCTAATCACTTTTATTAAACTATCACTAGCCATTTGAGAACTTCAAGAATACATTTTCTTCAATCGTGTTGAACATTAGCAGTGCACCATCACCAACAAAAACATCAGGGTAAGTTTTTCTTGTGAATAACTCATAATTTTTTTTGTTGGATCTACAATAATCGTCGATAATCCTTTTATGATCTTACACGCTCACCTGGTTTATTCTGTGAATAACATTCATTGTTACTTCATCTTAGTTTTACGAAGAATATTGTTATTCATTCCGTTCATCAAAATTATCATTTAACATTGGTAAGTTGTTTCTCAATAATACTTTAAATGTTCTTTATCACGCTTAAAGTAATAAGAGTTTTTTTTAGGGTATCAATCTTGAAGAACATTGATGAAAGTCTTGACAAAGAACAATTGTTTGAAAGTTAAAATTAATCGATGAATTAATCATTATGTGATTTTTCGGAAAACTTTATCACCCATTTGATTTAATCTCAAGTTAGTTTTGAAAGTATGAAAGGTTCCTTACGCATGGGGTATCTACGATTGATGAGCTTTTGCTTTATTACGTGTTTTCTTAATGTTAGCTAGGTATATGGCCATCAACTACAAACATATATATTATAAGAAAATGCTAGCAGGCGATGGACCTCTAAACGGTACTTCTAGTCTTCATAGACATTTTCCATGTCCTAAGAACCCTTTATATGTCTCAAAAAAAAACAACGGCAAACTATCTTAGAATTTAAAAAATAAATGCTAGTGGTGAAGGTACTAGTATTTTGCAAACTTGGAAATATGATGAAGGAAGGATTAAAAAAACATTGATAGAATTGTTTGTAGTTGGTGAAATACCGTTTAATTTTGTTGAACATGAGGCTTTTATTAATTATACTCATGCCTGTAATGGGAGGGTTGTGTTGCCATCTAGACATAAGTTATCTAGAGATGTTTCAAAGTATTACTTAGATGAAAGAAGTAAGTTGTTAGCTTATCTAGCAAAGTCAACCACTACCGTTCATTTGACAACCGATACATGGACAAGTAGTTGTCAAAGAACAAACTATATGGCAAATGGTAATTTACTATACTTTTAGAATTACTTTTTTCATTATATTTTACGTTATTGTATTTATGATGCATTTATTATTTTTAGACATATTGCCAATCCAAATAACCACTGTGGCATCCGAGTCGGCGTTTAGCACAGGAGGTCGTGTCCTCGACCCATATAGGACTAACTTGTCTTATCCCGTCGTTGAGGCATTGATATGCACTCAAGATTGGGTTAGATAGTCAAGGAAGGCTATAATAGATGACATTGATGACATATAAAAAAAACGACGATGTTGCAAGAGGTATTAACAACAAGCTTTGATTTTCTTTTAAGTATGTGTTTCAAATCTTTGTTAAGTAACTAACTTAGATTGTACATCGTTGTCGTATGTGTATGCAGTTGAAGATGGAATTAACAAGCAAAACGTTAGAGAAAGGAAAAGAAGGTGTGGAAGATTGATAGCGTTTAAGATGGTTTATTGTTTATTTTTTTTTGAAAGATTTCATGTGATTTTGATGTAAGATGGGTCAAGCGGGAAAAAATGTTGTTGTCACGATTTTGTATTTGATTGGTTCAAGCGGGAAGCTATCACAGGTTTGAAAACAGTTAGCCAACCACTCCAAAAGTGTTCTTGTCACAGAGTATGTTGATGTTGTATTTGAAAAATGTTGTTGTCACAGTTGCCAAACACTCCAAAGTGTTCTCTGTCATAGTGAAGCTGCATTTTGCTATATGTATTTTTTTCCCATGCCAAAATCTGTAGTTAGTACACCATATGTTTTTGTTTATTTGTTGTCACAGTGATTCTTGATTTTTGTTTATTTGTCAGGAAGTTTGTTTAGTGATAGTTTTTAGTTGAAAGTTAGATTAGGATGTGAATGATGTTGAATGAATCGTGTCGTGTTTATTTGAATATAGTTTGCGGTGATGTAGCTTAGTGTAGCTATAAAACTTTTAGATGTGAGTAGGTTAACTCACTTTTGTTTTGAGCTATTCTTTGTTAAGAGATTGGTTAGATTGTTCATGACGATTTTGTATGATAAATTGTTTTTTGGTGGTATATAATTTGAAAGATCTTTTTTGTTTATAATGAAGCAATGGTCCAAAAGGATGACTTGATTTGACATGATTAATGACTTGGTAATTTACTTGTCTATGCTTTACCGACTATATATATTATGTATTGTGTATTCTAGTTTGAATTAGAGCTAGGAATATGACACAGAGGTATGGTTAGCGATAACAAGTTGTCTATATTATATAGAATACAGTCCACTGATTTAGTGTTGACCTTTTTCCAAATTCACTTTCAGTAATATATATAGAGTCCACTGATTTAGTGTAGTTTACTTCATAATTGAAAAACTATTGGTATATATATTTATTAGAATTTGGATAAATATGTGAATTTGGTTGATGGATATATTAACCAAACTAGCTGAATATGCTCCAAACAATGATGAGGGTGTTGGTAATAGCTACATCTACTATCTAATTCATGGAAATACTGGTTTAACTGTGCCAAGTTTTGTAATGCAGGTCTGCCAAGTGATCTTACTATCGTCATAGACATTGTAAGCTTCCACCTTCAGAAGGTATTGTTTCTTCTAACTTGCAAGGTTTATCATTGTAGCCGGCTCTATAATGTATGTATCTGAGTTTGTTTTAGTATTGTTCTTGTTTAGTATAAAGTTTAAGTTATTGAGTATTGTTTTTTTTAGTATAAAAGTTTAAGTTATCAAGTATTGTTTTTGTAGAGATTTATAGTTGAAGGTTCGTGTTGGTGTAACAGCAACGGAGGGACTTCCACTTCTTGTTAAGAATTCTATACGAGATGTGCTCCTCAAGTTATGATGCGGATACATGGATATCTGTTTTAGCTTTTAGCTTGATTGTATCATTGTATTTTGAATAGTGTGACTTCATTTCTTTGTTTTGTAATGAATCAGTGGACGGATGCATTTTGTATCCTAGTTTTGGGTTATTAATACATTTGGTTTTTTCTAGAAATTTTCTGCACTAGAACAAAAAGAGGATTTGGCCACACCGAATATGTGTGACGATATACATATAGTCACACATGTTTTTTCAGCCGTGTGTGACTAAAGTTAAGCGACCATAGGTACCCTATGGTCACGTGTTTGACTTTTTTTTAGTCTTTATTGCAAAAGAGTAACCAAAACTGTAACATGTGTGACTAATTAGGTACAAATTTTGTTGGATTAATCCGTATTAGTGACCATAAACACTGTATAGTCACACAAAGCATGTTTGTTTTGGGTATTTAGTCACATACAATTAAGCATAAAGTGGCAAAAAGTGTTAATAAATGTGACCATATATTGCTTAAGGTGAAGAAATATGTCTTTTGTGTGACTATTGATCATCCAATGGCCACTTGAATTTTATGTTTGTGTGGCATTTTCTAACATTTAGTCACACAAAACATGTTTGTTTTAGGTATTTAGTCACATACAATTAATCATAAAGTGGCTAAAAGTGTTAATAAGTGTGACCATATGGTGTTTCAAGTGAGGAAAGGTGTCTTTTGTGTATTTGTTGATCATCCAATGGCCACATGAATTTTATGTTTGTGTGGCCTTTTCTAACATTTAGTCACACAAAGCATGTTTGTTTTGGGTATTTAGTCACATACAATTAATCATAAAGTGGCTAAAAGTATTAATAAGTGTGGCCATATGGTGTTTCAAGTGAAGAAAGGTGTCTTTTGTGTGACTATTGATCATCCAATGGCCACATGAATTTTATGTTTGTGTGGCCTTTTCTAACATTTAGTTACACAAATCATGTTTGTTTTGGGTATTTAGTCACATACAATTAACCATAAAGTGGCTAAGTGTTAATAAGTGTGACCATATGGTGTTTTAAGTGAAGAAATGTGTGTTTTGTGTGACTATTGATCATCCAATGGCCACTTGAATTTTATGTTTGTGTGGCCTATTCTAACATTTAGTCAACACGCAAAGCGCGTTTCTTTTGGGTATTTAGTCACATCCAATTAATCATAAAGTGGCCAAAAGTGTTAATAAGTGTGACCATATGGTGTTTTAAGTGAAGAAATGTGTGTTTTGTGTGACTATTGCTCATCCAATGGCCACATGAATTTTATGTTTGTGTGGCCTTTTCTAACATTTAGTCACACAAAGCATGTTTGTTTTGGGTATCTAGTCACATGCAATTAACCATAAAGTGGCTAAAAGTGTTAATAAGTGTGACCATATGGTGTTTCAAGTGAAGAAATGTGTGTTTTGTGTGACTATTGGTCATCCAATGGCCACATGAATTTTATGTTTGTGTGGCCTTTTCTAACATTTAGTCACACAAGCATGTTTGTTTTGGGTATTTAGTCACGTACAATTAAGTATAAAGTGGCCAAAAGTGTTAATAAGTGTGACCATATGGTGTTTTAACTGAAGAAATGTGTGTTTTGTGTGACTATTGATCATCCAATGGCCACATTAATTTTATGTTTGTGTGGCCTTTTCTAACATTTAGTCACACAAAGCATGTTTGTTTTGGGTATTTATTCACATACAAATTAAGCATAAAGTGGCCAAAAGTGTTAATAAGTGTGACCATATGGTGTTTTAACTGAAGAAATGTGTGTTTTGTGTGACTATTGATCATCCAATGGCCACATGAATTTTATGTTTGTGTGGCATTTTCTAACATTTAGTCACACAAAGCATGTTTCTTTTGGGTATTTAGTCACATACAAATTAAGCATAAAGTGGCCATAAGTGTTAATAAGTGTGACCATATGGTGTTTTAAGTGAAGAAATGTGTGTTTTGTGTGACTATTGCTCATCCAATGGCCACATTAATTTTATGTTTGTGTGGCCTTATCTAACATTTAGTCACGATGAATTAAGCAAATCTGTGACCAAAAGTGTTAATAATTGTGACTATATGAATCTTTTAGTCACATATAAGAAATCAATATATATCAAAACAAATTCTAATATATAAAATATATTCAAAATATATTCAAATACAATAAAATTGGAAATGTATATAAAATTGTAATGTCGTACATAATAAAATTCTCAATAATTTAACGACTTATGACTCTTGATCTTCTTAGCTTTCTTTTGCATGGCATCACTAGAGGAAGGCGCTTCGTTTGTAATTTAGGTGCGCTTCGTTTGTTCTCTCACCAATGTGTTTTATGGTACTTGGTGGTGTTACACCAGTAGGAAACAAAAGCGGGTGTATCAAACTCAATTATATATGTAGGTTTATAAAACACATGCATCTATGTACCTTTTCATCGAAAACCACTTGATCCTTTGGCCATGCATAAAACCACCCTCATCCTTAACTGTTTTGAAACCGTTACTTCCCTACATCGGTATGCATGTGCATCCACTAAATATTTTTCAATAGACACTCCATAGCAATCCTTTGGGAGTGGTTTGTTATAAACATTTGTTTTCCATCAGTTTTGTACATGGTACCCACCGCAATAAAACTTGATTTCTTTAAGTGCCAGTCGCATTAATTACCTAAAAAAGATAATTTGTTGCATGTATATATGTATCGATAATTAATTAAACTAAAGAACATATGAAAATGTTTAAATACATACTTGTGGTAGTACTGTTAATGGAGACTCATTTTCTTGTGATTCGGAAAGTTGACGTAAAGAATCCTTTCGTTTTGATCTAGTCGGTTTCTTAGATGCGACCATTTACGATTTCCTATATATATAATACTACGGTAAATAATACATGTATGTAGAATTCAAAAATACTGGGGGTGATTTATTACTTACACTTATTTCCATTTCCTTTTCCAAAGTTGCAAGTCCATTGAACTTCTCAATGCTCGCCTTAACTTTCTATCCAAAGAACACGTGTTCCGGCATCCTCATCAGACGCTATTTAAAGATTAATGTTCACCGGAGACACACGAAATATAAATTGTTTAAGAAGACTGCAGCAAAGATTTAAAAGGGTAAAAAGAAGATGGAATGTTACTTTCTTATGTCTTACTTCGTTTACGTCAATAGAGTTGAAGTTGGTCGAGACTACCCCTTTGTGCGCCAATTGTTTCATCAAATCTGTATTACGCCTCTTTTTATTGACGCGTTACCTCATCATCAAGTTCACTTTGAAGTACACCACTCTTTCATCGGATGCTTATGCGATTGAGGCGCATCAAAATACCTCTTGTAGGTTACTCCACCTCCCACTTCTCTCGCATATCCTCCCTTTTCCTTACCTAATACAACTGTCATGGCATCGGTGCCATGATCAAGCTTCAAGATTCCTTGTTTGATCTTATCGTCCGTTTCTTTACGCACACAATATGGGAAATAGGTTATTTAATTCTACCAAGATTAACTTGTAGCTAAAAGTATTAACTAAAACACTACCGTATTATAACTAGCAGTTTTAAGTAATAGCGTAAATAATAACTAAAGTATTAACTAAAACACTACACGTATTAACTTATAACTACTGATTTTAAGTCTGATACAAAGCGATAACTTATAACTAAAAAACATAATAATAAAATTTGCGTAAACTTACAAATTTTTCCCAACTGATCCGATATCATCATCGTGATATTCTCCGTCTTTTTCACCGTCCTTTCAACCTGACTTACCGCGCACGTGGTTCTTCATCCGTTCAATTTCTTTACTCTCGATCTTATAAACATCAAATACATACAAATGTTAGATAAACGAATATAAACGAAAGTATGATGCTATTAAATGCAAATGTGCAAATGTTTATTGTTACCAGTTTTTCTATCACACGCGGTATCCACCTCGTCCCATTGTATGATCATAAACAGGACTTGGAGCAGCGACACTTTAGCTTTTGCTGATCTCACCTTGCAACACAAAATCATACGGCGTTTAGATGTAGTAATGTTGATAGTATACAACTAATACATATGGAAACATATGAAAAGGTGAAAGATATTTGAACTTGAAAAAAAATGAATAATTAACACACCTTGGTAAATGTAGTTTACAAAATTAACCCAATCTTGGCTTTATAATTGCACTATACTTTGCCGGGACTTCATTTAGTTTTGAATGAGTATTTTGGTTGGGCAATATGTAGTTTTGTATCAATTTCATTCTGAAATTCCTTAGAAGTTGACCAAGGCGATTCATTATCGACTTCGACCGTCAAGTCAACATCAAAATATCAACAAAAGATTAAAAAATTGTTGTTAATTAGTTGCACATACTCGTAAATGCGAGATAAACTTATTAACACCTTGTATCTACGACAACCAAGCCACTACTAGTTAAAAAAAAGTATATGTGTACTGATACACAGCCGAAACACGTCAAGTTTACTCACACAAGCTAGCCACTTGTGAATGACTAACCGTAAGAAACTTAAAACGGTTCAGACACTGATTCGGTAGGTGGTTAAGGGTGGTGTGTGGATGAAATAGTATGATAATATCAATATCAAAATAAACGCGAGAATCGAATCGAAAACCTTTTAGGAAAAAGGTTAGTCAATCAAATTCCGTGAGTGTGATATGTGATACCGGATAAGGATATCCGGGTCATTTCCCAACGAGGTGTGAATTGAGAATCTCGTTTGAGGTTTGCTATTAAAATGCTCGATGTTACGGGTTTTTGTTTTTTGATTACGTTTTCTACAAATAAACTAAAGGGAAAGTAATTAAGGCTACGGGAACAAAGTAAATAATGATCTAACTACTACTAAGCATACGGAACAATAAAATTAAGTTATACTAAGTCCTAGAGTGATAATATGCAAAAGGTGAAAACCGGGCTAATGAGCCTCAAAAAGTGAAAATGATGCAATTTAAGGCCTAAGGATGTGAAACTAATTTTCCTACGTTCTAAACGACTACAAATAATTTTAGGAAAAAGCCGGGTATTTTTTCGACTTTTAAATTATTTATTATGATTTAAAATCTAATTTAATCTAATTTAATTATAAAAAATACTAAACTATTTTAGAAAAATCTGAAAATTTCACTAAAAATACTTTAGGTCCTACTGATTTTAAGAAAAATAAAAAAGGGGTACACTACTTTACGAAATAAGCACTTTAAAAAGCTAAATAAGCTACTAATATAGAAACTGTTTTGTATATAAAAGATAAGTGTTGCAAGATTCTAATGAATAAAGTCCCTAGGGCAGTTGGTTGTGTGTTGTGTTGGTGATGCTAGAGACCAAGGTTCGAATCTGTGCTTAGCACCTTTTTGCAAACTATTTTTTTTTTGAAATTTTATTTTTTGCAACTTAATTATAAGACTAAAGTGAGACTTTTTTGTAAAACTTTTGGACCAAACTTTTGAAATAAGCGAGTTGACTGCTTATTGCCTCGATTATGGAAAGCTACAAACAAACACCCCTTTATGTGATTTTCAACTACGGACACTATCAATAAGCATTTGCAAATGAGAAATAAGCTAATACACATAAGGAGACACTAAATAAGCTAAAGGTAAAATAAGCGGGATAAGCGGATAAGCACAAAAAAAAGCAGCATAGCATTGTGGGAGTGAGAAGCTTTGGGCATATACTAAACTAAGTGGACTTAAAGGCTACAAAAGGGGTTCTAAAAGCTACTTAAAAGCTACTAATACTTTAGCTAATGGAAGGGTTCTAATCTAACATACCTCTTAAGCAATAATGGGTCCTAAATAAGCTAAAACAAAAGGTAAATAAGCTCTAAATTGGGCTGCAAATAAATTTCTGTGAAAGCAGTGACTTAAAATGGGTTTGGACAGATTTTGAGTGTAACTAAAAACTAGCTAACACTAATCTAGATGCACGAAACTCTTGATATGTTGAGATGGGCATGTGATCATGTAAGAAAAGTAGTTTTGAAACTTTTTTGATGAAAAATAAGTCGTGAAAAGGCACTGTAACAGCAGCTGACTATGTTTTGTTTTTGGTGCAGCAGGCACGAAGTGGTTTTTCACTTCTTTTTTTTTGTTATCTAAAACTTGCAAACTTTGTGCGACAAGTCAAAACTTGGCATAAACTAACTAAGGACTAAAAAGAGAGTTTGACTATGGGAGTCAAAATGGGTAGAAAGCCGTTTTAGACACGAAATAAGCTTTAGCCAAACACCCCTTTATGGGGCAGAAATATTTAAAAACTGATTTAAAACACTTAATCTTGGAAAAACTTTGTTTAAAACTAAAGTGCAGCTGAAAATTAAACCTCAAGAGCAAATGAAAATAAGTAATAAGCTAATAAGCACTTATGTGCTTATTAGTGCATAGGCAGAAAAGAGTAAAAACTGAAAGGAACTTTTTTTTTCATTAATCAAAAGAAACATTACAATAAAAAAAAAAACAGAAACTAATTTTAAAATCTACTAAAACCCTAATAAATCCTAATGCCCTTTGAAGGCTACAATAAGCTACTATATATACTACTCTGTCTAGGTCTTCAAGTCCACAGCTTGTGCTTTTGTTGTGAGAGAAAAGACTTCTTGGGACACTTTGTGTTTCTTTGGCTTCATCTCATCCATTCATCTAATCTTGGGCACCAAGGGTTGCCATCTAAGCCGTCCTTTTTGAGCTCCAATGGGGGTGCCTTGGATTGCCAACATGGCAAACATACCCATGTGGGTGCGTTGGGTAAGGAGTAAGCTGGGGGCCAGGGGTGAGAGGGACAAGGGAAGAAGAAGACAAGGTCTTTGAAATTTGGAGCAGCCAAAGCAGGGTTTGGGGTTTTGTTTATGTGAGTTTTTCTGTTTTTGGTAAAAGCAGGGGAGATGGGTTTTGGGTCAAAAAAGGTTTTAAATGGGTTAAAGTTTTAAAAGGGTAGTTTTAAAAAGGGTTACTAAAACTTTTGTATTTTTTTTGTTTTAAACATTTTTTTTTTTAAAGAAAACTAAAAATAAAAATTGATTTTTGAAAAATAATTGGTGTTAAATAAAAATAAGGATTTAGAAAGAAATGATATTTTAGGATTTTTGCGAAAAAGGGTAAAATGGTAATTTTGGGTTCAATTGTAAATTAGTAATTTGGATTTTAGGGTTAGGTTTTAGTCCGATTCCCAAGCTCACTCCAAATGTGTATCTCGCATTGAAAATGTAGAAAATCCGCTTTAGGCTCCATCTCAGCAACGTAATCCAATCCAAGCTCATTTTAGTCCGTTTTGGTCCTGTTTTTGATCCTTTGTACCTGAAATACATAAAAACACATTCCAAGGATATCTGTAGCATAATTGGTTATATTTCCGTGTTTTTAGACGTTTTTGTGGGCTTAGATGGGTAAATAGGATGAGTGAATAAGCACTCATCAAATCCCCACACTATCAATTGCTAGTCCCTAGCAATCCGATCATATGAAGTAATGAAAGGATCAAAAATACCAAGAATACCCCGTCTCGACTTTTTATTCAACTATGAGAAATTTAAACAAGACGATAATAAATAAAATGCTTGATTATCAAAACATGGCATCATAGAACGGGATTCACGCAAAATGGGTGTTTCCGGGGAATGTATGTCGTCATCCTCTTTTTATACTCTCAAACCAAGCTTGAACTTATTGTGCAAGCGTTTTGTAAAATGCTAACACTACTTATACAAATAATCTATGTAAGTCAAGACTTAACTTTTACTCCTCCAATTTATACAATTTAAGTGAGTGTGCTCATTTTCAAAAGTTTGACCATTGAAATCGACATTTGTTATGGTTTGTTATCCACTTAACTAAAGTACTAACCCACGGAAGCGATGAAAGTCTAAGGATCGAAAGGGCCTCTTCCATGTAGCGGCTTTCTTCTTGGCACATCCCAAAACATTAGTTTTAAGTGACCGGGCTTTTGACACCTCACGGAGAATAGTACCGGAATTAGCGAGAATTCGATTCCAAAGATTTCTGGCTACCGTTAAGTTAAAACAAAACCTAAATGGATCACAACCGGCGATAATCTAGAAATTGAGATTCAAAGGTGAGATTACTCCATGCGACTTTCTTCTCGACTTGTCCTTTCAAGGAGGCTAGGTTTTCACCACTTGAGAATAGTATGGAGCTTTGGTCTTTGAAATCAAGGATTTCCAAATTACCGTCAAACTTTTAGACAACTTTGACGATAATGAGTTCAACTTCGATTTAAATTTAAGAAAAAGCAAGTTTCGTACATTTATTCATAAGCAACTTAGTGCTTTTATTCACGCAACTCATATTTTTCATTTTTCATTTTTTTTTTTTCACTTTGCTTTTGACTTCGAACTTTAAACTTGCAACTTTTGCATCATTCAAGCACTTTTACGATACTTTCATTTTGCAACATTATTCATATTTAAAGAAAGTATGCTTTCTCGAAAATTTAAATAAAAAGTTGAACTCGGACTCTAAATCAATTTTGCTTAAAACTTTTTATTGTAACAAGACGATTTTGAATGTTTAAAAGTTTGACAATGAGCACGTATTTTAGGTTCAATTAGGAGCTATCTTAAGAAAAAGCCATAGATTACTTATATAAGCTCTAAAGAGAACGAACTACTCCACGCTTAGCATTTTCATTTTTGCACAACGTAAAACCTTAGCCTAATTGTTAAGAGATTTAAGGCAGCTAGATCAACACTCTAGCAGAGTCAGGATTCCCCTTGTTCTAGCCGAATCAAGACTAAACTACCATTAATACCGAAGCATCAATGCTTTATTTTTGTGCAAAGCACTTCTTGCAAAAGTAAATACTTGACTTAAAGCGATAAAAATTTAAAAATTTTGGTCAAAACGGGGTGCTAGGGTACTAGAAGGTACATAATGTGATCAAAATTCGCTAGAATTCCCCCCACACTTAGAATTGAATATTGCCCTCAATATTCAAAGTCGAGCGAAACTATAGAACGGAAAAGGTAATACTACTAGCCAAGTGTGGAAGCGAAATCTTTTTTCACAAAAGGATTAATAAAGATATCCCTAGATAAACGTTAGCAAAAGATCTGGATATTGGGCGGTTTGGATTGAAAGCAAAGCATCAATCATCGATCTACGGGAATCTGAAAACGAGAGCAAACATAACAAGCAAACATCGTGGGGTTTCCCCCACACTTAGTGTTAGAAAAGAGAAAGAAGATAGAAACATGGGTTGAAAACCCATGAAATGCTAATGTTTTTGTTAACCGAGTCGCTAGCTTGACTCGACCCCGAATTCATTGGTTCATGGGGAGGGTTTGGAGATCCGGGACAACCAATTGAGGTATGTTCCCTCCAAAATAGTGTTTCAATCTATGGCCGTTCACTTTGAAGTTTGGTCCGTCGCTTTGAGATAACTCGGCGCACCATAAGGAAAGACTTTGGCAATGGTGAACGGCCCATCAACGGGTTTTAAGTTTCCTCGAGAAGAGCTTCAATCGAGAATTGAAAAGAAGGACTCGGTCACCAACGTTAAAAACGCGGTTCTTGATTTTGGAGTCATGGATCTTCTTTGTCTTCTCTTTGTAGATTAAGAGTTCTCGTGAGGCTTGATCACGGTTCATTTAATTCATTGAGTTGAACTTTTCGGTGATCACCCGCGGACTTGAGATCAAAGTTAGCATGCTTCAAGGCCCACTAGGCTTTGTGCTCGAAGCTCGATCGGAGATGACACGCCTTTCCCACAAGCTTATAAGGAGTACAACCAATAGGTGTTTTGTAAGCGTGCGAAAGGCCCAGAGTGCATCATCTAGCTTATCCGACCAAGAGGCACGGTTTTCGCCAGCCTCTCCCCGGTCCATTCAAAATTCTTTTTAAACCACGATTTGAGACTTCCACTTGACCACTAGTTTGTGGGTGATACGCGGTAGCAAGAAGGTGAGTGACACCGTACTTAAGCATGACTTTTGCGAATTGGTCATTGCAAAAGTGTGTACCGCGATCACTAATTATGGCACGGGGAGTTCCAAAACGAACAAAGAGAGATTTTAGAAATTTCACAACTACTCGGGCGTCGTTGGTGGGGCGCTTTCGCTTCCACCCATTTAGACAAGTAATCGACCGCCACGAGTATATACCTGTTCCCTCGAGAAGACGGGAACGGGCCCATGAAGTCGATGCCCCATACGTCAAAGATCTCGCACACTTGGATTGCATTTTGAGGCATTTCATCCTTTTGCGAGATTTTGCCGTGACGTTGACAAGCGTCACATGATTTGACTAAGTCATGGGCATCGCGATAAATTGTGGGCCAATAGAAACCGGAATCAAACACCTTCTTGGCGGTGTAGTTCGGGCCATGATGTCCCCCCGTGGGTCCATTGTGACAAGCGTTGAGAATATCAACGGCTTCTTGGCCGTGAACACACCGTCAGATGACTTGATCCGCTACGAGACTTTGAACAAGTAGGGGTCGTCCCAAAAGTAATGCTTAACATCTTTGAAGAATTTACTTTTTTGTTGGGACGACATCCCTTTAACAACAAAGTTCCCCGCATGGTAATTTGCAAAGTCGACGAAACCATGGGGTACTCGAATTTCCACTTAGAGATACCACATTAAGTGTCTCGAGAGGAAATGTTTCATTGATTTCCTTTTTCTCGAGCACACCTTGGTGAGGATTTTCAAGACGGGATAGGTGATCAGCCGCGAGGTTCTCGGCTCCTTTTTTTTATCACGAACTATGATATCAAATTCTTGTAGGAGGAGAACCCACCGGAGCAATCTCGGCTTTGCATCTTGCTTAGCAAAGAGATATTTGAGGGCCGAGTGATCCGTATACACTATGCTTTTAGACAAGATCAAGTATGGTCGAAACTTCTCGAAAGCATACACCACGGCTAGTAATTTTTTCTCCGTCGTAGTGTAATGTGCTTGAGCTTCGTCAAAGTTTGCTAGCATAATGTATAGGCTGGAAATGTTTTTTTTGCTTTTGTTGCCCCAAGACCGCACCTAGAGCAAAGTCGCTAGCGTCGCACATAAGCTCGAAAGGTAGGTCCCAATCGGGGGCAACTAAAATAGGAGCTTTCGTAAGTTTCTTCTTTAAAGTTTGGAAAGCTTCAATGCATTCTTTGGAGAAGATGAACGGAGTATCTTTTTCAAGAAGTCGGGTCATCGGCCGGGCTATTTTCGAGAAATCTTTAATGAATCGACGATAGAAGCCTGCGTGACCTAGAAAACTCCGAACACCCTTAACGGTGGTGGGATGAGGTAATTTGGATATGACATCAACTTTAGCCTTATCAACCTCAATCCCGTTTTTAGAGATCTTATGGCCGAGGACTATGCCCTCTTTGACCATGAAATGACTTTTCTCCCAATTTAGACAAAGATTTGTGTCTTCACAACGTTTAAGCATCTTGTCCAAATGGGAGAGACATGATTTGAAAGAATCCCCAAAGACCGAAAAATCATCCATAAAGACCTCCATAGTTTCCTCGATCATGTCGTGGAAGATGGCCATCATGCACCTTTGGAATGTACCGGGAGCGTTGCATAAGCCAAAAGGCATGCGCCGGTAAGCAAACGTTCCATAAGGGCACGTGAATGTGGTCTTCTCTTGGTCTTGAGGATCTATGGGTATTTGGAAGTAACCCGAGAAACCATCGAGAAAACAATAGTATTCGTTTCCGCTAATCTCTCAAGCATTTGGTCCATGAAGGGTAAGGGAAAGTGGTCTTTACTGGTGGCTTCATTTAACTTTCGGTAGTCAATGCAAACACGCCATCCCGTGACCAATCGAGTAGGAATCAACTCGTTTTCTTCGTTTTCAACAACGGTGATGCCACCCTTTTTGGGCACACAATGAACGGGGCTCACCCAAGAACTATCTGAGATAGGGTAAATCAATCCGCATCAAGAGTTTTAGGACCTCTTGTTTGATAACCTCGTGGATTTTAGGATTCACTCTTCTTTGATGTTGAACCACCGGTTTGAAGTCATCCTCCATTAGAATCTTGTGTGTACAAAATTTCGGGTTAATACCCTAATGGGAAAGTTTCCAAGCAATGGCTCGCTTGTGTGACTTCAAAACCTTTATGAGGGCGGATTTTTCCTCCTCACTCAAATCTTTAGCAATTATGACGGGTAATTTATCGTCACCCTCCAAAAATGCGTATTCGAGATGAGGCGGTAAGTCCTTAAGTTCGACCTCCAGAGGATCATTAGCATTTTCAATGTTTTTGATTTCCTCAATATGAAGTTCTTGAGGAGGAGTGATGATGGATCATCATTGAGCATCTTCTCGATGAGAAGAATATCTCCCTCGATGTCGATGGGAGCGTGATCAATTTCCCATGGGACAGAATCACTAGACAAGTAAGCTTCAATCTCTTCCAAGATAAAGTCACTTTCCTCATTGTAAAATGGAGTGAGGGAAGGGGAAGAGAGAGCAATGATGGGATCAAACGAAGTGGGATTGCCACTCGAGAATCCAAGAATTTCTTGAGAATACTCCTCCGACACAATGTCAATGACATCAATTTTGTTGACGGATGTATCGTCATAAACGGGGGAGTATCTCGTAACTTGATCAAGATTAAAAGTTACAGCTTCTTTGTTCACCCTCAAAGTAATTTCCCCTTCATCAACATCGATCAATGCACGACCCATTTTTAAGAAGCACCTCCCAAGGATGAGGGGTACTCGAGGATCGGCATCAAATTCGACAACAACAAAGTCACGCGGGAAATGAAACTTGCCTACTTTCACAAATACATCCTCGACTATACCTAGCGGACAAGAACTTGTACGGTCCATGGCTCGAGGATCATACATGTAGGTATAAGCGGAGGTAATGAAAGCTTTTTCCACATCGAGTGTGGCATCAAGTTAATGCTTTCAGCGCCAAGATCGTTGCCAAAGCGAGCATTGAACTATCCCTTGAAAATCACGGGATTAGGAATTTCCGGGGTCTCCTAACTTTTCGAAGTTTTTAAGGATAACGGCTGAACAATTCTCGTTCAAGGAAGTTTTAGCCAACTCGGAAATTTTTTCTTTGTTGCCCAACAAGCTTTTGATTGTCGGAGCAAACTTGGGCATTAGAAGAAGAGCGTCCGCGAAACTAATCTCGAAGTGCAAATCTTTGAAGATTTGGATAAGCTTCTCCATTTGTTGATTAGATTTGTCGCGGACCTTTTGATCATTAAGCCTTGAAGGATAAGGGATTGAAGGCTTAATCTTCGGAACATCGGGCTCCGAAATGGAAATTTGGACTACCGGAGGTTGGACGGTGCGGTACTTTGTGGGCTTGTAGAATGCACCTTGTCCTTTGTCACCTCGGTTTATTGTGCTACCTCCCTCCCTGGAGGGTGTAGGCATCGAGGGTCCATCATATGTCTTACCACTTCAGGTGGCAATAGCATTCAACTCTCCCTTCGGATTTGGGATTGTATTACCCGGAAGGGTTTTAGAAGTTGAAGCTTGATTCATTTGACACATGATACTATTGAACATATTTTCAATTTTGTTTTGATTTTGATCAATTTTGTTGTTCATTTTGTTCAACTCATTTTTTAACTCATTTCCTTGTTTTGACATTGAAGTTTGGAATTCATTTCTCAAAGTAGTGATTTGGCTTTGCAAACCCCTAATTGTAACCTCATTAGACTTAATGTAGTTGGAAAGTTCAATAGAGGGGCCAACCGGGGTTGGTAATTAGGAGCTTGATAACCATGATTGAGATTACCCCCTTGGGGAGGGTATTGGTTCATCGGGGCTTGATATGGAACATTTTGCCCTTTCACTTGATTTTGATTGAACCTATTTTGATTGTTAGGTTGAGGAAAACCAGGTGGTCCTTGATTGCTAGCACGATAGCTCGGGTCAACTTGAGGACCGTGATTACCTCCGATTGTAAGGCCGGCTACGGCATTTGCTTCAAAAGGATTACCATCCGTAGCGGTACAATTGTAGTAAGCATGAGGCCCACCACAAGTAGTACAAGTAGTTGCCACCGCTTTGACTGGCGCGGTGGACTTGGAGATGGAGACGAAAGAGATTTTGAGAGAACCAATGCTTGGATAGCATCGGTAAGCTTGTCTATCTTAGCATCCGTCTAGAGACATTTTCCGAAGAAGGTGAAGCACTCACTCGGGAAGCAATCGGTTTGCTCCGTGAGGTGCGAACTTTAGACTTGTTCTCAATGATGGACAACACATCTTTCAGAAGCGTGTCAAGAGATTACCACCGGCGGCGGCATTGAGAGAGTCTTGATCATTTTCATTCAAACCATTGTAGAAAGTATCGAGTTGATGTAACCTCGAAAGCCATGGTGAGGACATTGACGAAGTAAGTCCTTGAAACGATCCCAAGCTTCACTAAATGATTCATCAAATTTTTGTGTAAACTTTGTGATTTCATTTTTAAGTGTGTTGTCTTTTGTGGTGGGAAGAATTCGTTAGTGAATTTTGAAACTAAATCTTCCCATGTGGTGATTGATTGAGAGGGTTGTTTCTCGAGCCAAATCCGGCGGCCCTCAAGTGAGAACGGGAAAAGAATTAGTTTGATTGCTTCTTCCGGCACGTTTCGATATTTTGATTGTAGACGTGAGCTTGTTAAACCGTCGGATATGAGAGTGAGGATCGTCTCTCTCAAATCCGTAAAATTGGCTTGACGATACCAAGTTAATCAATCCGTGTTTGAGTTCAAAATTGTCGGCAACGATTGGTGGAACGACGATAGCTTCTCCATAACCCTCGGTGGGTGCTTGGAGTTGTTCCAACATAGAACGATTATCCTCCGCCATTTCGGGAATGGGGTCGGGATTAGTACAAATCTCGGGTTCGACTATTGGCGGGGACGTCTATTCCGTCTTCGCGGAATTGTGGCGAAGTTCAGAAGAGAGGGTAGAAGAGTTAGAAGAACGAGTGCGCATGCACTACCAAAAACAACACTTTCAATTAAAACAAGACCGAGGCAAAACACATTGAACTTAAACCAATAATCCCACGTGAAATGATCACTTCTATAAGTAAAACGCATGAGGCGAAGAGACTTAGTAGGTCAGCAAGCGTATTAAAACCCGTCTCTTTCAGGCCGCAATTTAATGTCGTCCGTCCTTATACCCTACACAGTTTGTTTAACCGATAGAAGTAAACCAAATCACAGCGCACAAAGGCAAGTTTTTAATCTTTTGTTCGGGAACTTATAATGATAACACTCAAGTTGAGAATGTTATATTGATTGTGTCTTCTATTTTATTTAAAACAAAAGGGAAAATCTTTTCGTATTTTTAATCTTTTATATATATATAAAGGAAAATATTTTTTACTTTTTGATTTTTATAAAAACAATAACTTCACGAAGGAAGGATCTCGAGTCACTAATCGTCAAACCTTAACTATATTGTCGCGACACAACCCCCCGCCGGCGCCAAAAATTTGATACACAGCCGAAACACGTCAAGTTTACTCACACAAGCTAGCCACTTGTGAATGACTAACCGTAAGAAACTTAAAATGGTTCGATAACGATTCGGTAGTGGTTGGGGTGGTGTGTGGATGAAATAGTATGATAATATCAATATCAAAATAAACACGAGAATCGAATCGAAAACCTTTTAGGAAAAAGGTTAGTCAATCAAATTCCGTGAGTGTGATATGTGATACCGGATAAGGATATCCGGGTCGTTTCCCAACGAGGTGTGAATTGAGAATCTCGTTTGAGGTTTGTTATTAAAATGCTCGATGTTACGGGTTTTTGTTTTTGATTACGTTTTCTACAAATAAACTAAAGGGAAAGTAATTAAGGCTACGGGAACAAAGTAAATAATGATCTAACTACTACTAAGCATACGGAACAATAAAATTAAGTTATACTAAGTCCTAGAGTGATAATATGCAAAAACGTGAAAATCCGGGCTAATCCCGAGCCTCAAAAAGTGAAAAATGATGCAATTTAAGGCCTAAGGATGTGAAACTAATTTTCCTACGTTCTAAACGAGTAAAAATAATTTTAGAAAAAGCCGGGTATTTTTTCGACTTTTAAATTATTTATTATGATTTAAAATCTAATTTAATCTAATTTAATTATAAAAAATACTAAACTATTTTAGAAAAATCTGAAAATTTCACTAAAAATACTTTAGGTCCTACTGATTTTAAGAAAAATAAAAAAGGGGTACACTACTTTACGAAATAAGCACTTTAAAAAGCTAAATAAGCTACTAATATAGAAACTGTTTTGTATATAAAAGATAAGTGTTGCAAGATTCTAATGAATAAAGTCCCTAGGGCAGTTGGTTGTGTGTTGTGTTGGTGATGCTAGAGACCAAGGTTCGAATCTGTGCTTAGCACCTTTTTGCAAACTATTTTTTTTTTGAAATTTTATTTTTTGCAACTTAATTATAAGACTAAAGTGAGACTTTTTTGTAAAAACTTTTTGGACCAAACTTTTGAAATAAGCAGTTGTGACTGCTTATTGCCTACAGTTATGGAAAGCTACAAACAAACACCCCTTTATGTGATTTTCAACTACGGACACTATCAATAAGCATTTGCAAATGAGAAATAAGCTAATACACATAAAGGGACACTAAATAAGCTAAGGTAAAAATAAGCAGGATAAGCAGATAAGCACAAAAAAAAGGAGCATAAGCAGTTGTGGGAGTGAGAAGCAGTTTGGGCATATACTAAAATAAGTGGACTTAAAGGCTACAAAAGGGGTTCTAAAAGCTACTTAAAAGCTACTAATAGTTTAGCTAATGGAAGGGCTCTAATCTAACATACCTAATAAGCAATAATGGGTCCTAAATAAGCTAAAACAAAAGGTAAATAAGCTCTAAATTGGGCTGCAAATAGGCTGCTGAAACAGTGACTTAAAATGGGTTTGGACAGATTTTGAGTGTAACTAAAAACTAGCTAACACTAATCTAGATGTACGTAAACTACTGATATGTTGAGATGGGCATGTGATCATGTAAGAAAAGTAGTTTTGAAACTTTTTTGATGAAAAATAAGTCGTGAAAAAGGCCTGTAAACAGCAGCTATGGCTGCTATTTTGGTGAGCAGGACAGACCCTGAAGTGGTTTTTCACTTCTTTTTTTTTGTTATCTAAAACTTGCAAACTTTGTGCGACAAGTCAAAACTTGGCATAAACTAACTAAGGACTAAAAAGAGAGTTTGACTATGGGAGTCAAAATGGGTAGAAAGCCGTTTTAGACACGAAATAAGCTTTAGCCAAACACCCCTTTATGGGGCAGAAATATTTAAAAACTGATTTAAAACACTTAATCTTGGAAAAACTTTGTTTAAAACTAAAGTGCAGCTGAAAATTAAACCTCAAGAGCAAATGAAAATAAGTAATAAGCTAATAAGCACTTATGTGCTTATTAGTGCATAGGCAGAAAAGAGTAAAAACTGAAAGGAACTTTTTTTTTCATTAATCAAAAGAAACATTACAATAAAAAAACAGAAACTAATTTTAAAATCTACTAAAACCCTAACAAATCCTAATGCCCTTTGAAGGCTACAATAAGCTACTATATATACTACTCTGTCTAGGTCTTCAAGTCCACAGCTTGTTCTTTTGTTGTGAGAGAAAAGACTTCTTGGGACACTTTGTGTTTCTTTGGCTTCATCTCATCCATTCATCTAATCTTGGGCACCAAGGGTTGCCATCTAAGCCGTCCTTTTTGAGCTCCAATGGGGGTGCCTTGGATTGCCAACATGGCAAACATACCCATATGGGTGTGTTGGGTAAGGAGTAAGCTGGGGGCCAGGGGTGAGAGGGACAAGGGAAGAAGAAGACAAGGTGCTGAGCTGGGAGCATTTGGGCGCCAAAGAGGGTTTGGGGTTTTGTTTATCTGAGTTTTTCTGTTTTTGGTAAAAGCAGGGGAGATGGGTTTTGGATCAAAAATGGTTTTAAATGGGTTAAAGTTTTAAAAGGGTAGTTTTAAAAAGGGTTACTAAAACTTTTGTATTTTTTTTGTTTTAAACATTTTTTTTTTTTTTTTTTTTTAAAGAAAACTAAAAATAAAAATTGATTTTTGAAAAATAATTGGTGTTAAATAAAAATAAGGATTTAGAAAGAAATGATATTTTAGGATTTTTGCGAAAAAGGGTAAAATGGTAATTTTGGGTTCGGGTGAAGGGTAAATTAGTAATTTGGATTTTAGGGTTAGGTTTTTAGTCTGATTCCCCAAGCTCACTCCCAAATGTGTATCTCGGCACTGAAAATGTAGAAAATCCGCTTTCGGCTCCATCTGCAAAGCACGTAATCCAATCCAAGCTCATTTTAGTCCGTTTTGGTCCTGTTTTCGATCCTTTGTACCTGAAATACATAAAAACACATTCCAAGGATATCTGAAGCATAATTGGTTATATTTCCGTGTTTTTAGACGTTTTTGTGGGCTTAGATGGGTAAAAAGGATGAGTGAATAAGCACTCATCAGTACCGTGATTTCGTCCCACATTTTATCTCTTGCTTCTGAATCAACCTTCCTCCGTGTTAGATTCCCTGACACCTATATGCTCACGATCCAAATCACCCAAAAACTCGAAAACAATGCTCTGCTTTTTCCCGATAACCTATCCAAATGCATCGAAGGTTACACTGACCTTTATTCCGTCTGTTTTTCCATATTCCCTACGAAACTTAGCTAACCTAGTTATGCCCCTCTTAACAACATTCGCATTTGAATGGTTGTTTCCAACATCCTCACCCTCATCTGAATACGTCTTTGATTCATATTCTAAAGTGTTTTCATTTTCACGATCAGAATAAACCAAATCATCCGGATAATTGATTTGCGTTGACATGATTCGTCAGAAGGAATGTGTTAAAGAAAATTAGTAAACTTAATTGGTAAATAATGGTGTAAAATTGAAGTTCTGGTTGTTTTGCTTGAAGCCTGATTTATTGGAGTAAAAATTGGGCTAATGATGGGGCGCTTTTTTCAATTAAGGAAACCATAATTTCTAAAGTAATTTTTAAAATTTTGGCTAAAATTTGTCTCCAAATTTGATAATTTTAAAATGTGGCTCCAAATTAAACAATTTTTGAAACCAAAAACACCCTTGACAGAAATGGTGCTTACCCACAGTCCCAAACACCCATATTACTTCAAACCAGCTGTGTCAAAGACACATATAACTGTAGATACACTAAAATCACCACATGGCGCATACAAATGAACAATCAAAAGCTAAAAATGGACTTAAAGCAACTAATTAAGCAACTATAAATAATAAGCAGCCCCAGATAAACAATTAAGCACAAAAATAGGCAAATCAAACCAAGAACTGCTGATACATCAAACAGCCCTAAGACCTTACTTTAAGCCTATAAATAAGCTATTTATAAGCAATTAGATAAGCTCTAACATCCTCAAGCAGTCAAAAAAAATCAAGAAAACATGTAAATGCAAATAACTTAAAGCAAAAACAACAACAAAAACACCCTAAATCTAGTGGTTCAATAAAAAATAATTGTCATGAACAAACGCCTCCAGTTCTAAACTTCATAATCAGTTATAAAACATTTGACAACAATCTAAAAATTGAACATCCTAATCCTACAATAATACATTATACTAGTGCGAATATGAACTTAAACACCACAACCAATTCCTAAATTCAAAACAACATGAAAAAAAAGATGAAACAAACTAGCGAACACATTACTTATATTAACAAACATAATTAGCATTCGTATGGATAAACCATCAAAAGATACATACATAGTCCATTGTTAATATATCTACATACCATCCCGTTAAACCAAGACATTAGACATTAGACATTAGACATAAACAGATGACATTAGAGCAAAAGAAAACATCCCATTCCATAGCGAGAAACCCTTCAACCATTCATCGCCTGAATTTGTTCTTCCTTGGTATCAATTTCCTCCTAAGATTGAGTAATGAGATCATTCAACCCCTGCAGGTTAGACCTTGCAGCCTCCCTGTCATCCCTAAGATCCACCAATCTCTAAGGACCTAATGTTTAAAAATGGCAAACTAAGTCCTCCTTCTTTTAAACTATGACTATAAATTAGGGGTGTTGATCCGTTCGGTTATCGGGTTTTGTTTCGTTAAATCGGTTATATTTTTATTTTGGTCAACACAAAAACCAAAACGAACAGAACTATAATTAAACCAAAGCGAACCGAAAACCGATTATGAATTAAGTTCGCTTCTTGGGTTGACCCGAAATTAAGCTTGATTCTTGGGTTGACACATATGGTTTTAAACTGAAAATGGATAATTAAGTTCGCTTTTTGAGTTGACACAAAATTATTTAGATTTTAAGCCATGGCTTCCATAATTAGCAACCTACAAACATAATGTTTGAAATGGGACGAAAACGCAAAAACAAATTGAAACGGCCAATGTGTAAAAAGTTATACAAACAGACTAAAAGATGAAAAACTAAATAAACGTAAACACGAACAAAACCCGTAAAAACGGAACGCATATAAAACCGATTAAAAGGGACAAAGACGTAAGAAAACGGACCAAGGCGTATTAAAAAAGATGAAAACGTGTATAAACGTGTAAAAGTGTAAGAAAACCTATGAAAACGGTTGAAAAATTCTAAAAAAACAAACGAAAATGGGTAAAAGCGGATGAAAACGGGGTAAATGGGACAAAAATGTGCAAAACAGCTGGAATCGGCCGAATGTGTGTAAAAAGTTATACAAACGGACTAAAAGATGAAATAACCAAATGAAAACGTGCAAACAAGGACGAAAACCAGTAAACAAAAATGGAAACATATAAAAACGGATTAAACTGGACAAAGACGTAAGAAAACGGACCAAAACATATTAAAACAGAAGAAAACATGTATAAACGTACGAATCTGTGTAAAAGTGTAAGAAAACCTTTGAAAACGGTTGAAAAATTCTTAAAAACATACGAAAATGGGTAAAACGGATGAAAACGGGGTAAATGGGACGAAAACGCAAAACAAATTGAATCGGCCGAATGTGTGTAAAAAGTTATACAAGCGGACTAAAAGATGAAATAACCAGCGAAAACGTGCAAACAAGGACTAAAACCAGTAAACAAAAACGGAAACGTATAAAAACTGATTAAAAGGGACAAAGACGTAAGAAAACAGACCAAAACGTATTAAAACAGAAGAAAACGTGTATAAATGTACGAATCTGTGTAAAAGTGTAAGAAAACCTTTGAAAACGGTTGAAAAATTGTTAAAAACATACGAAAATGGGTAAAAACGGGGTAAATCGGATGAAAACGGACGAAAACATATGTAAAACATATGAAAATGTATGAAACGTTTGAAAATGTACGTTAGTATGTAAAACAGATTAAAACGTATTCAAACGGACGGAAACATGAAAAACTAGCGTAAACGCGTGTAAACACGGACGAAAAACTGTAAACAAAACGGAAACGTATAAAAAAATTTAAAGGGGACAAAGACGCACAAAAACGTATTAAAAGCATAAAAACGTGTATAAACGTAACGAATGTGTGTATAAACATGTATACAGGCGAAAAAAGTCTTCAAAAAAGTAAACAACCCCTAACTCATATAGTATGGCTAAACATATGTGTGCGATCCTATTGTGTTAGCAATTTACATAATATTGTATGCAAGTAGTTACATGTAAGTTATTGCAATTGATGTTATCATATGTGTCAAAGATCCTATTGTGTCGCAATTCTTGTTGCATAATGTTGTTGTAACCTTTGTCGGTAATGTTTACGTGGGTTTGTTTATGCAAATTTGCATGGTTCACAAATTAATAACCACCGAATTCATTGTTTGCCAAAGTTGTAGTGTCTATAAAGCAAGATTAGTTTTCTTCAGTTCTACTGTAGATGACTACATAGTAATGATGACTAACTTTGATTTTGGTCAATGTCCTACATTGTAAAGATGACTAACTTTGATTTTGGTCGATGTATTGCGCTTGACATAAATTTTAAGAAGTTGAGCAAATCCGATAACCGCTAAAAATCGATAATCAAGAAAGAAACTGAAGAGAAAACCCGAAACCGAAAAACCCGCTTATCACGGTTCGGTTTCAGTTTTTACTTTTAGTTATCCGTGGTTACCCGAACCGAACCGCGTATAATATACATGTAAGTTTTAATAAACCATTAATAAAAATGTACAAGTATTAACTATATTATTGCACTACATTTATCATATAATGCATTTTTACTTATCTAATTTGATCATTTACTAACATTCATGGATTATATATGATTAATGTGATCGTAATCTATAAACGTCAAATAATTAGTATTAGTTATTTTGTTAGATATGGTAATTTGAATGTTGCTATTGCGACACAACAACATTACTATTATTCTAATATTTTAGTGTTATTTAATTTTACTAAAATGACATAGTACGTTCTAATTTATGTTATTGTTCGCCCGATTCGATTGGTTTAATTTTTTTGAATGGTTAACCGTGACCCGAACCGCGGGTAACCGCTCATTTCGGATACCGCATGTCCATTACCCGCCTAGTACGGTTCGGTTTTGATAGTAGAATGAACTACCCCCCGTGATGGATAGTTAAAATCTCTAACCGAACCGAGCGAACCGCCCCACCCCTAGTATATAGGGGCTGGTTTAGATCCAATGAAAAAATGAAGGGTTTAAATTGAAATATTAGATATCTTCCTAAATACTCCTCCTGCATATCACTTTTTTCTTTTTCTTTTTTTTGAACTATTGCATATCACATTTATGCATGGAATATGAAAGGGCTACAGTAACACCCAAAATAAATTTTTCGATGCCTCTTAAGTGTTTTTTTGTGATTATTTGTGCAAATTGTGAGGTACATTGTAATTATGTATACTTACCTAACCATAAAATCAACACACAAGTATCAATCATTTTAACCCTAAACACACGACTATCAATAATTTTACCCCTAAACACACAAAATGTCTTCCACACCTAATATCGATGAAATGAAAGCCGCCACTGAATCCGGCAAGCTCAGCGATGCTTTCAGGTTGTTGATATTGCAAGACATAGCAGAGGAGAAAAAGTTGATCGAGCGGATAGAGAAGAGAGCAGCATTCTCGAGGGAAACTGCCAAAAAGAAAGACAATCGATGAGGCTGGTAGATTGTTTACTCGTTTCAATGCTGTTGCAGCAACTGGTGAGTATGCCCTTCGTGAGATACAGTTGAAGGATCGAAGGAAGATTGATTTGTTGGCTCAAATTTTGGTGCTATGTCGCCGAGTCCGCTTCTGGAGAAGGAGGAGTTCTTGGAAGATTTGGATGAAGTTGATGGGTCTGAAGATGGAGAATAGGAAGCTTTGGAAGTTTTTTTTGTGTTTTGATGATGTATAGTTGATGGTTGTATGGATGCTTGCTATTAACTGCTACTTTGTTTATATTAGTAATTATATGTAAATGATCAGTACAATGGTTAATTTTAGGTTTTAATGCTTTATTAACTTAAAGAAATAAGTTAGTTTTATTTATTTATTTACTTTTATTAGAAAATGGTCAAGTAGTGTGTGTTTGACTTTCAGTATTTCACACATTTATCTCTCTTACACTCGGTCAAAACACACAGTTAGATTCTAATTAATAGCAGATTTAGGGTTTTCAATCAAATGCAAAATCAATCAAAATAAATGTTAGTCAATGAAATACTCTTGAGGGCTATTATAAAGGGCTTGATTCTCTTCCTATTAAGCCTAATATCTCAGGTATAAATGTTATAATTTACTGCTAGTTTGTTAGTTTAGGATGTTTATTGACTTATAGATGATATTGTGTTATGTTAGTTTAGGATGTTAGTCATGGTATTAGTCATTTGCATAGGAAAAGTAGTTGTTTGATGATTTATGGATCATTAGTTGAGGTAATAACGATTACGTGTTATACATGCAGTATGGGTACGTGAAGAATGAGACGCGAAGAATGAGATTAGTAGACTCGAAGAATGAGATTATTCGTCAATGAGGCAGCGGAGCAAATTTCGGTGGGAGGATAGACTTAAGCTTGACATGATGGAGCTTTGTTTGACCGAGGACATGATCTCAGATAGGAAGGGGTGGAGGGATAGAATTAGGATTTGCGAGTAGTGGTGCTAGGTTGGCTTTTAGGTGTCCCCTTTTGCCTCCTTGCGTGTTTTGTTTTGTGGCCTCTTTTTTGCTTTGCCATAGTCTTAGGCCCCGTGCGTGGTTTGTGTTGCTCTGTTGTTGCTCCCTTAGGTTTGCCTACTTTGTCTTGATCCCCTGATTCGGTCTTTTGGTGCTTCGTGTATTTTTGCCTTAGCTTTATGCCTCGTGTGCTACTTTGATTTGCTCTGTGTTGCCCCATTTTGTTGGCCTGCTTTTCGTGTGCTACTTTGATTTGCTCTGTGTTGCCCCATTTTGTTGGCCTGCTTTTGGTGTGCCAGTAGGGGATCTCAGAAAGGGTTTGATTGTGTTTCTTTTTTATGAGGTGTGTTGATTGCGATAATGATATAGTGTGTATTGTTCATGGCAGGCCACACTCCTTCATTATCCCATTCAACACATACACTTTCGTAGAATCGATAATTATTTACACTTGGTACTTTGAGCTTCCCCTCGAAAACCCATTCCTATGTCAATGTCATAGCAACAGGTTTGGTGCAAATCTTTGCAGCCATTTCGTAGACATGGCAATGGGATTTCGAGTGGACGTTCAAAGTACTAAGCTGTCTCCACTTGCTTGCTTATAAGAAATTGACATTTAACTTTTTTGTCCATTTCCTTTGCATGTATAAACTCTATTTTGGGCCACATGTGTTTATTTGTGATATGCAAGAGGCTGTGATGACGATTATCTTATTTGATATGCAAATGATGTGATTTATCGTATGTTGGCATGGAAATTTTATTACATTATTTTGCAGCCATGGCGGTTATATCCTGATGTTCCGGTGTTTATCCAACCTTTTTACAGATCTGAGCCTTGCTAATGCATATCACACTGCACACCTGGAAGTTTATATGAGTTCTCGATATACTTGTTATAGACTTTTGCTAGATTGTTAAAAAAAGTTAAGGATCAATATGATATAGTTGTTCGGATTCGGGAAGTTGCGCATTAAGGTGGCCACGTTACTTTGTAGATGAGTAGGGAATTTCAGCATAGTTACCCATTCTAAATTCCCAAACAGTGCCTTTTGTTTTTCAACATCTAGCAAATGGCCTGGTGCGGCCTTTGCTCAAAGGGAGTTGAAACGACAAAAGGTACTGTAGGGGATTCGAAGGGTTCACTAAGTTGAAATTACATACAGATCTACAAAGTAACGCGGCCACATTGGTATGTTCACCTTCCGTTTGAATCCACAACTATATCAAATTGTTCCTTAACTTTTTTTAACAATCTAGCAAAACTATAATTATGAGGTGTCAGTGTGTATGAGGCTGTGATGACAAGTATCTTATTAAATCATGCAAATGATGTGATACTCCGTGTCTTGGCGTGGCAATTCTATATTTATACTATTGCGCCATGGTCATTATATCCGATGTTTTGAAACTATTGATTTATACAGAGATCGAGCCTCACTATTATGTGCAAAAAATGAGTCAAAATTTTTTTGACTGTATGGTAGATGGGTTGCCTGTATACAAGATCTTATTCCCTACTTTGAGCTTCCCCTCGAAAACCAATTCACGTTACTTTGTAGATGAGTAGGAAATTTCAGCATAGTTACCCATTCTCAGTTCCCAAACAGTGCCTTTTGTTTTTTCAACAATCTAGCAAATCGCCTGGTGCAGGCCTTTGCTCAAAGGGAGTTGAAACGACAAAAGGTACTGTAGGGGGATTCAGAAGGGTTCACTAAGTTGAAATTCCATACACATCTCCAAAGTAATGCGGCCACATTGGTATGTTCAACTTCCGTTTGAATCCGCAACTATATCAAATTGTTCCTTAACTTTTTTTTAACAATCTAGCAAAACTATAATTATGAGGTGTCAGTGTGTATGAGGCTGTGATGACAAGTATCTTATTAAATCATGCAAATGATGTGATACTCCGTGTCTTGGCGTGGCAATTCTATATTTATACTATTGCAGCCATGGCGGTTATATCCTGATGTTTTTGAAACTATTGATTTATACAGATCTGAGCCTCACTATTATGTGCAAAAAATGAGTCAAAATTTTTTTGACTGTATGGTAGCTGGGTTGCCTGTATACAAGATCTTATTCCCTACTTTGAGCTTCCCCTCGAAAACCGATTCCTATGTCACTGTTATAGCAATAGGTTTGGTGCAAATCTTGCGCCATTTCATAGACATGGCAATGGGATTTCGAGTGGACGCTCAAAGTACTAAGCTGTCTCCACTTGCTTGCTTATAACATAGGTGTCTTACTTTGATAGAGGCTGTGTTAAGCTTACCATGACCGTCAACGCTTTGATCAATTACGACGGGTAGTTTTAAACTTGAGATTGCCCATATCTTGACCTGGTTTATAGCAATGTATAGACGATTATGTCGCATGTTTGTGACCGTTTTATTTTATATGCATAATAAGAATGGGCTGGAAGAAGTTAATACTGGCAGTGCTAAGTTAATACTGTCAGTGCTAAGTTAATACTGGTAGTGCTAGGTTATTGAATAGTATGTTTCTTATTTAAAAAGTACCTACAATTATATACTTTATTACAACGTTTAACTTTTTTTGTTACTTGGATTCCACAGGTTTTTTATCATCACAGTGAACTTGACATTCAAGGACGGGAAACATCGTACAAAAACATTACAAACGTTGATGCCGGCAGTGATTCAATAGCTACATTGTATATTTGATTAACCAATATTGTATTCGACATATGTATTTATTTGCGAGAAGTTACAATATCGCGTATGTTAATGTAATATTATTTATTTGTATGTTAAGGTACTTAATTTTTAAGGTGATTCTACCAAATATTTTGTATGTATATAATCAAGGGTTTAGGTCATAAAATAGTTGCGTACTATTTCAAATGTACCGTTTGGTAATGTAATTGTTGTGTAAAATTTACATATTTGCATATATACCCAAAACATGCTTAAGTTGCATTGTACATCATGCATTAAAAACTTGTATTATGGAGAAATATGCAACTTTTGAGTTTTAGTGGGTATATATGCAATGCTCCCATAATACAAGCTAAAAAATGAAACAAAAAATCATTCCCTTAATTAATAGTAATCATTGCAGTTTTGAGAACCGTGACATATTACGGCTACACTTAATCACATAGTCAAAGCAAATTATTCAAGTCTATCTTCTTCAACACAACAACCATCATCATCGTAATGTTACACATTGGCTTTTTAACCATGAACTGCAAATGTAAAGTGATTGATATGCATGTTTCTGATATGTTGATGTATACAAATGCATGTTTGGTAATTTTTTTGCAATGTTTAACATATCCTAAAGAATATAGTATCCTTTGATCATAATATAACATCCGTTTTATTTGAACTATATGCGATTTGATTCTTTAGAATATTGTGTGACATGTAAATATAGGATGATTTGAATAAAAAAAATCATGGATATATGTGGATTGTGGAAAAACGTAGCAGCTATTTGTTAAATAGCTAATTAGACAACTTGTAAACATATGTTTAAGGTTAAACATTGGATGAAGCAATGGCGTATGGTATGTTGGGTAGATTATGGATTTCTTACTAGATTTTAACAAACGTATGGGGTAAGATGAATAAACGTAAAAAAATATAGATTTTTACTCTAAAAGGACTATATGATTATTGATTTTTGAAACATAGTTAAATATGTAGTAGTACATCTTCAATCATTTTTTGTTTGACACCTTAATGATAAAGATGTATTGATCATCTAAGACTTGTATTAGTTGAATGTTATGCATATGTGATAACCTTATTGACCATAAAGACGATTGTGGTTTTAAAATAGAATGAGCATCCAATTGTTGGTAGAGGCAAACCACACAAACATTAGGACATTGCAGGTAAGTTGTACTTAAAATGCATGCTTAAGGTTATAAATTTATCAATGTAACCATCAAATTGATATACATGCTTACTTTTTAAATTTAAGATGCTTCCTGCTTTGTTTACTGAAACACTGTACCCCAAGAAGTGCTGGATATACCTAATCCACAATAGGGGAACCAAACATAAGGTTTACTGGAAATTGGTTCGTGGTCGCATTACTTTGCAAGGATCCGAGTGGCAAGCTTTTATTGATCAAAGCCAATACATCAATGTGGCCACATTCCATTTCATTCGTCAGGAAGAAGACTGTTAATATGTAACAGGTACAACGATGAACCACGAATGCCACGAATGCCCCGGATACGATCGCTCTTCTAGGTTACAGACAACGTAGGTGCTAGGTTACGTTGGATGAATATCATGCACAACCTCTGGTAAGAAAAAATGTTAATCAATACATTGTATAAGTTTGTTGAAAATGGGGATTATTTTAATTGTTTGACCCGCTAATGTTGTCTTTAAACTAAACTGTTATTTAAGTAGGTCATTCCTTGCAATTTACGGGACAATACTGACAATAACCAATTTGACGTTCTTGTTGCTGGCGTGCACGTAGCAGCTATCACTCACCGTCAAATTGAAATACTGGAGGAAAACAGACACGTGCATGAGTTTGGTGGGCACGGATGGAATGTATTGGTTCACGATGAAAACCTGTTTGCTGGCACAAGAGTTGTTTTCATAAATCTACTAAACAATACTCTTTCCTGATGCCATTTCTTTGAAAATGGATTGATGATGCGTTCTAAACTTGTGCAACGTATGGAGCTGAATCGTACAAGACCGTTCATGAGAAACCCCGTAGATGAAGGCATGTTAATCAAAGCGTTGACATAATCTATGATTTTATTTTAAAATAAACCTTTCCATATAATAGCTTTTAAATTATTAATTACCATTTTTATTAAATTTCAATTGCAGATGAGCGTATGAAACACATATGTGCATGGAACGAATGTACAGAGCATGAAAGTGAAAGGGATTGTTTTTATGCGCCCATCCTTGCATATGTCATGGACAGGAGTCGTTTGGTAAGTAATGATACAAATCGAACCATTTCAGTCATTATCGCTTTCGAAAAACTAATATATGCTTCAAGACATGGACATACTTTTGATTAGCATACTACATTGTTATTTTTAATGCAGAACATACCACATAAGTTTTGACGGCGAAATCACATGTGGAAGTACCATAACGCATTGCGAGATACCGGAAGACATGGAGTTTTATGTGAACGTGAATCTGCAACACCATAGCGATAGGCCTAAAAGCAAGAACCATGTTACCATAAACGCCATATGGAGAGAGATTGTTGAGGAGTGTCGGTGGGAACGAAACAAAATGGTCAGATTCAATCTTGTTGACTTTGTCATCGACGACCAAGCTTCGGTGTCTTCCCGTAATCCAGTTATAATTCCAGTATTTAGCATGTGCTAAAACGTAATTCCAGGCGTTATCAATTGTTATTGTTAGACACATTTATAAACAGATTTTAGGATTGTGTAGGATTTGGTTGGCTTCATTTAGGGTGTGTGTTCCCAAGTATTTGAAGCCATTCATACGATGGAATGTAAACTACTTGGTATAGCCCCTATCTGGAAGTGTATGGTTCATACTGGTGCATTAAAGGGTGTTCTTTGTGATGGTTTTGTGCTGGTTGTCATCTGTCCATGGTTGTATGATATGGGCAGTTTGTTTTTGTTATCGGACTTATAAGAACGATATATCATGATATTGAATAGAGTTGCCTAGTATGCAACTTGACATGGGACTTGTCCATATCAGTGTGTGTTGATTTTTTCATTTTACAAAGTTTCCTTGATTAATACAAGATCATCTTTGCACCAAAAAAAATATATATATTTTGTGTTGTGGTCTACTTATAAACAAAAAACTTTAGTGGTTAAAGCTTCCAGTACAAAGTTAAGTCGGTAGGTTAGTTTAGTGATTAAAATTGCCATTACAAGGTTAAGTCTGGCGGACATAAGATAAGTCTGTTTAGTATTCGTAGTTAGTTCTGTTTATGAAAAACATAATAGTTTTTTTTGTGACTATTGATAATCCAATGGCCACATCAAATTTCTTTTTATGTGGCCATTTCTAACATTTAGTCACATAAAGCATATTTCTTTTGGTTATTTAGTCACATACAATTAAGCATAAAGTGGCCAAAAGTGTTAATAAGTGTGACCATATGGTGTTTAAGGTGAAGAAATGTCTTTTGTGTGACTATTGATCATCCAATGGCCACTTGGATTTTATGTTTGTGTGGCCTTTTGTAACATTTAGTCACACAAAGCATGTTTGTTTTGGGTATTTAGTCACATACAATTAATCATAAAGTGGCTAAAAGTGTTAATAAGTGTGACCATATGGTGTTTCAAGTGAAGAAAGGTGTCTTTTGTGTGACTATTGATCATCCAATGGCCACATGAATTTTATGTTTGTGTGGCTTTTTCTAACATTTAGTCACACAAAGCATGTTTGTTTTGGGTATTTAGTCACATACAATTAACCATAAAGTGGCTAAAAGTGTTAATAAGTGTGACCAAATGGTGTTTAAAGTGACTTAAACGTGTATTTTGAGTGACTATTGATCATCCAATGGCCACATATTAAGTTACGTGACAATATGTATGGATTTTGCTACACTTAAATAATATGTGTGACAAAACGTTTAGCGTGACCATATATGGCATTTGGTCACGGTGTTAGTAGCAAATGTGAATTTATAGATTAGCTTTCGGAAGCTAACACAAACTAAACTTTAAACACACATATTAACTTACGTGAACATATGTACTGGATTTTGGCTACACTTTACGAATGTGTGACAAAACATTTAGTGTGACCATATATGGCTTTTGGTCACTGTTTTCAAGTGTGTGACATATATTTGTCACTGTTTATATGTATATCGTGACTAATGCTTCAACCTTACTTTTCATTTGTCACTTGTTCCAATTTCAGATGTGGCTAAAGAGTTGGCAAACCATATCAGTCACCCTTAAATAATGTGTGACAAAACTTGACTCTATGATTTAGACACACAAAAATTACTTCATGTGACTAACGCATCAAGGTTACTTGTATTTGTCACGCGTTCCAAATTCATATGTGGCTAAATGAACTGAAACAAAATCACCAGATACCTTTAGCCACAGCGTTCAAGTGTGTGCGTCTGATTCTAATGGTCACACAATCAAAATTTTCATGTGTGACTAATTAGTACATGTTGTCAATTTTCGTACCTTCAGCCACACAAATATGCGAATGTGTGGCTGTTCCATTTCGACCATGCGTGACCAAATCCCGTTTTTGTACTAGTGCTGAAATTTTTTTGCAATAGCTGCTGCTGTATTCTTTTTTTGGCTGTGCAGACGTCTTTAGTGGCGAAGGTTGTTGATAAAAGTCCCACATGTTGTCGCTAAAACCACCAGAAAATTAACCAGCCCCTTTTTATTTAAAAAAAAAAACTTTATTTTAATTAAATATTTATTAAATAAAAAAAATAATCAAAAAAATTAAATTATGAAAATTTTTAGTGACAACAACTTTTGTAAGCTAAAGCGTGAGGTCCCATTCTGCGGGCATGGTTTTTTGTTAAAATTAGCGGGTCCCACACTCTATCGCCATAACGTATAGAATTGTTGTCCCAAAAACTTTCTCGACGGACTATAGGCGACAACAGCTGTAGCCAAAAGCATTAGCGATAATAAAGTGCCACTTTGAAGGCGAAAACAACCTTGTCTCGTAGCTAAAAGTGGTTGATGTTGTAGTTTTTGGGTAGTTTTAGGATATTAGCTTATTATTTACGAGGCTCTATGGTTTTATTTTCACATTAACAACTATCGTAGGAAGTGGAATTACTTGTGGTTTGGGTTTTGTCTTCCTTTTTGCACATGAATAGGCTCAACTAGGTTTTTTTTTCTTTCTTAAACGGGTTACAATGGTGACTGTTTGAACAATGGTTAAACTGTATTTTAATGAATACAACATAAACTTTTAAATCATGCGTATAAGATTTCATAATTATAACCACCTCATCCTCCTCAAAAACAAATCAAAAGCTGGAATATTTTATGTGATATATAGTGAACATACATATATAAGTTTGAGGAACTGACCATCTTATGTCCCTACCCCCTAACTAAGAAATATCATATTTTATGTGTAGCAGAAGAATGATAAACCTGCGATGGTCGGCATGAGTCTGATCGATGGAGGTGATAGGTTGTGTGTTGCCAACACTTTTGTCATTTTATAAATTCAATAAAAGATCAAATTCTAATAAGCTTTTGTCCATTTTTGCAGGTATTATTGTTTTGACTGCATGTGAGGGAGATTTTGCTTGCCGGAATATTACTTTACCAAGATTTGAAGTACCTAATTACCCAATTTCTTTCATGCTCAATTTTTGTAAGAATAATTCGGTTAAAAAGAAATTGACGCATGTGACTTCTATCTTCATCTACTACAAGAAGAGATACACTCGGAAGTAAAATAACATGATCCCATTAAATGTGGAATATGGTTGGGTTGTGTAACGGGTCAACATGGTTTTGGGTTAAACATGTCAATATTAGATGCAAGTCAGCCTGGGTTGATACTTGACAAACCCACAATTATTGACCAATCATTATATCACTTCCATGAGAAATGAGCGCGTTAAATATTTACTATGGAGGGTGAAGTTCATCTCAATTGATTATGTTATAAGATTACATGAACTTTGGTAACTTTGGTGACTTGCAGGTTACTGATTGTTCCCCGGCTAGCGACTCTTGGTTTATGTCTAACATTGAGGATCTTACATCTCAACCTGTACGTGATTTGGCTATGGCTAATGTCGATGTCTGTGAAGTGTGGTTCGTGTTTTCATGGCTCATGGACCATCTTCCTAAGCTATGTCCACTCACATGGTCTCTCTGATCTTGTGGTTTTATGGATATAAATTAGTAGATGAGAGTTATGATCGAACTCTAGACCATGGGATTGCACGCTTTGAGTATGAGAATTAATGTTAATAATTAAACGTAAATGCTATATTTATTTATTAATTAAACGAAATAATGTAACGGACGTTAAGTAATTCAGTGTAATAGACTAACGGTCGTTAAATGTAATTGGAAAGGACTAGATTGCAAATAAACATTGGGAAGGTTTCGGAATCCCTTGGGATAGTATAACCGATCTGCCAAATGGGTATCCCAACCCAACCCAAACTCAATTTGTTCACCAAGTTATGTTGAGTATATATACAAGGCTAGGGTTCTTGGTTTTGCATCTCTTGTACTCATAAGCTTAAACCTAAAAAGTGTTTGTGTGTGTTTGCTTAAATTCGGTCGACTACTCCTCAAGGGAGTCTATCCACATCTTTTCCAAAACAAAATTGTTTCGTTTAATTAAAACTAACATTACTTTAATTTGTTATAGTATGTGTGTACAAGAAAGTGATACTAACACATTATTTTTAGTATTCTTGGATTGAATTACAAAATTGGTGAGGGGTAATTCTTATAATCCTATAAACCCTAATTAGGGTTCATCACTTGCTAGTTTTGTGGATTTGATTCTTGTTCGGCTAGAATTAATAAAGGTACGCATATTCTTGTTTATGTTAATTAATTATTCATTAATCTTTTCTATACGCTTCCGCATGTATTCTTTGATGTTTTGTGTTTTATATTTGATTGTCATTATATATAATTCCAACAAAGTGGTATGAGCCGGTTTAATGAGTAATTAATTACTAAACACGTAAAAAAAACGAATATTGTATGTTGTTTGATATGATTGTTCTATGGTTTTGGTTATGATTATGTAAACCCTTGTTTTAGGGTTAGGGCTTTTGCCCTAATTTGGTTTAATTTTTTTTATGGATCGATTAAAATTTTTTTATTGGGCGTACCCTTAATTGTTTTTGGTCGATTACTTTTAAAAAAATTTTAGGGTTTATATATTAATTGTTATGTTAACCTTATCGAAACCTAGAATTAATATATATGTTACGTGATAAATTCATGAATAATATGTTATGTGACATGGAATTGTATGCGATCTTGTGACTTAATTGAATAATTGTTATGTTATATATCCATGATGATACATGCATGTTCGTCATGGATGGTTGATTGAATTATTGTTTAATTGTTAAGATATTTTATCACATGTTTGTTTTTGATAAATCTTGAATTGGGGAATACTCCAATAATATATTAATAAATCAATTATCTGCAATTTGATATATTTTAATTATGGCTTACGCAATCGATTCGTCGATGTATGTGTCTCACTTTCAATTGGGAAAGTGAAAGCCCTAGTTAATATATATGTTAATTTACCTAGACATTGATTATTAATAGGTTTTATCAAATAAGTTTCTTGTGGGTACTTGTTTACACGTATTCATTGTTAGTTATGTGCGCATTGTTTTTAGTTATTTATTTTTTATTTGTTTACTTGTTTGTTTATTATGTGTGACAAGTTTTAAGCAAAGGGTAATTTTGAATAGAAAAATAAAATGGACTAAACAATGGTGAAATTTGATTTGTTTTTGAAGAGTTAAGTTTTCAAAAGTTTAGTTGACTGATGATTTCGGTACAAATAGTGAGAACGCCTCACCCAATTTGATGGACTGTGTGGGGGGTACAAGGAGAGGAGCGCATTAAATTGTGACCCTAAAGAAGGAGGTTATTGCTTCAGCGCTGACCAAATTCTCCGCTTCCTTGCGAGTCAAATTGGAGTTACCAAGTAGGCTATGAGTACAAAATCATCTTATGGATGAATTAGCTTTAATTCCATGCGCCACTTTTGTGGTAATTATCCGAAACACTGAGTCTTTAGACTTATGCAAAAGTATGATATAATGGACGATAATTAAAGGTAAATTCCTTGATTGGCGAAACCAATACCTCAATCAAAACTTTGATAATTTGATCTTTACGAATTGGTTAATAAAAAGTTTTTTTAATAAAATTTGTGCTACAAGATGAACGCATGACATCTTTGTACATATTTGATTTGACATAATAAAATCAAAACTAGTACCCTTTATAAATTAAGTTAATGCCATCTTGTTAAAGGAACACTTGAAGTTGCAATTTACGTCATGTAGGAACTTGGCGAGATTGTGATGGAAAGGTAAATCTTTATGTAAAGTCAGACCGTACATGAACATATTTGTAGTTCTTTAAGTTAGACGACTTAAATTGAGTAGTAAGTGAGACCTGGACTCAAGGCATAAGATGGGATAAAACATGTTTATATTTTCAATAGCGTTGGAAAATATAAATCCCATAATGATCTAGGAATTGGAAATTGTTTGCCAATTATTGTTCGACATATTACCTTATTATATGATTTCGTTATTAGCAGATCAACTGATGTAATGAACCTATGATAACTTGGATCCTAGTTTTCGAGAAAATTATATGGTTATATGTTTATATTACCTTGGGTATATTTTATTTTCTGTAGAATTGGCTCAAAACAACGATTACACTAACACTGCACTAAGTTCTGCGTTCAAAAGCTTTTTTTATCGAGAAAAGTTGACTGGCTCTAAGAATTTCAATGATTGGCACCGCTCTTTGAGAATTGAACCACCACCTGCCGCATCTGACGTGGAAAAAGCTGCGTGGAATGTTGAGTATAGGCGTCATAATGATGTGGCTTGCCTAATGTTGGGAACGATGGAACCTTCTCTCCAAAATCAGTTCGAAAACTACTTCCCATACAACATGCTCAATGAACTCCGAACTATGTTTGAGAAACCTGCGGCTGTCGAAATTTATGATTTGATCGATGCATTACACAGCTGCCAAGCAGGAGAGGTAAACCCGTAAGTGCTCATGAATTGGAGATGAAACGATACATGGACCAATTACTAGCACTTGGCAAAGTTTATGAAAATGACATTGCTGTGAACTTGATCAACAGATCCCTTAACAAGGATTTTAATGATTTTGTTCGGAACTTCAATATGCACTGCATGGGGAAGACGATGACCTACACGCATTGCTAATTGATTATGAAAAAGGGTTACCTCCAAAGGCTCCTACTCCCCAGGTACTTGCTATTCAGGGTGGAAGGATAAATAATCCAAAACCACAGCATGCGAACAACAAGAAGGGAAAGGGCAAAAGGAAAGGTGATAAGAGTAAACTAGTTATGGCCTATCAACCAGAACCTAAGAAGTACCCTACTCCTAGGAAGGAAAATCCTAAAAAAGGAGTTGTGTTGTCTATCTTGATGGATTGCGGAAAAATAAGATGAAGTATGCCGGGTCCTCGAGCCGGTCCTTCAGGTAACTTATTTGTAATTGAATTATTTACTCTAAATCATAAAAATTATTGGGTATATGATACTGGATGTGGTATTCACATTTGTAATACACTGCAGGGGTTTAAAGTGGAGAGGAAGCTGGCCTATGGGGAGCAATATCTGCATGTGGGCAATGGGGCACCTGCAGCTGTTAAAGCCATAGGAGTGTTTACTTTAGTATTGCCTTCGGGCTTAGTACTGTTACTAAACAATTGTTATTATGCACCTTCTATAATTAGAGGTGTTGTTTCCTTTTCAGTATTGTTGGATGATGGTTTTACTCATACTATTTCACGTAATGGAATTTCTGTTTCTATAAATAGTGTATTTTATTTTAATGCGGTTACTGTGAATGGTGTGTTTGAAATTGATGTGCTTGGAAATGAATCAAACAAATATAATAATTCGATGTTTAGCATCAATAAGAAAATGAAGTTGGACTTGAATTCTTCTTATCTTTGGCATTGTAGACTTGCTCATATAGGCAAGGCTCGCATGCAAAAGCTACAACACGATGGGCTTTTACAAAATATCAATGATGAATCATTTGATAAATGTGAGTCATGCATATCTGGGAAGATGAAAAAGAAACCTTTTCATAGCAATTTGTAGAGGGCGTCTGATCTACTTGGTCTTATTCATACTGATGTGTGTGGGCCACTTAGACATGTGTCAAAGAGAGGTGCTAGCTACTTCTTAACCTTTACTGATGATTTCAGCTGTTATGGTTATGTTTATTTACTTAAGCATAAACATGAGGTGTTTGAAACATTTAAGGTTTTCAAAGAAGAAGTAGAGTTGCAATTGGGAAAGAATATTAAAGCTTTTCCATCCGATAGAGGAGGCGAGTATCTAAGCCAAAAGTTTAAAGATTACTTAGCTGAGAATGGAATTGTCCAGAATCTCACATCTCCATATACTCCACAACAAAATGGTGTATCTGAGAGAAGAAATCATACATTGTTAGACATGATACGATCCATGTTTAATCTTACTACTCTACCTTTATCCTTTTGGGATTATGCTTTAGAATCGCTGTTCGCATTCTGAATATGGTTCCCAAAAAGAAGGTTGATAAGACACCATATGAAATATGACATGGTAAAGCTCCTAACCTGTCTTATTTAAAGGTCTGGGGTTGCGAGGCGTATGTTAGACATGACTCAGCAGATAAACTCCAACAAAGATCTGTAAAGTCTATCTTCGTAGGATACCCTAAGGAAACTATGGGTTACTACTTTTACTATCCAACTGAAAATAAAGTAATTGTTGCTAGGTATGGAGATTTTCTTGAAAAGGATCTCGTATCTCAAGAATTCAATGGGAGAGTTTATGATCAAGAAGATGATCATGAAGATACATTACCTTCTGAAAACACTAACGTACTTCCGGTAGAACCGATAGTCGGGTCCTCCACCGAGAAGTTGAAGTGATTCCCGTTCGTAGATCCGCAAGGTCTACGCGTGCACCTGAACGTCTATGTCTTAACGTAGAGGTTGAGGAAACTATATTGGGAGATATTGGAGAGCCTGCTAATTATAGAGCTGCCATGGAAAGTTTCGAAAAGGACAAATGGCAAGCTGCAATGAATGGTAAATGCAATCCATGAGAGATAATGAAGTCTGGGAAGAGGTTGACTTACCTCCAAACGCCAAGGTGGTTGGAAGTAAGTAGCTCTATAAAATAAAGACTGACATGGATGGCAATATACACATCTATAAAGCTCGTCTAGTTGCGCAAGGTTTTACTCAAACTTATGGCATAGATTACGAGAAGACCTTTTCTCCTGTGCTTGACATTAGAGCTATTAGAATTCTCATAGCTATAGCGTGCTATGACTATGCGATATGGTGATGGATGTCAAAACCGCCTTCTTGAATGGTCGCTTAGATGAAGACATCTATATGAAGCAACCTGAGGGGTTCGTGAATCCACAATTTTCAAACCGTGTATGCAAACTTCAAAGGTCCATTTATGGATTGAAGCAAGCATCGAGACAATGGAATAAGAGATTTGATGAAGAAATCAAAAGGTATGGATTTATTCAAAATCTTGATGAGCCATGTGTATATCACAAAGTTAGTGGGAGTGATGTAATTTTCCTTATCCTTTATGTTGATGACATATTAATTATGGGAAAAGACATTCCAAGTTTGCAAAATGTTAAGGCATATCTTGGAAAATGTTTTTCCATGAAGGATTTAGGAGAAGCTGCATACATTCTGGGAATCAAGATCTACCGCGATAGGTCAAAGCGGTTAATTGGTTTAAGTCAAAGCACTTACATTGATAAAATATTGAAGAGATTCAATATGTAAAATTCCAAGAAAGGATATTTGCCGATGGAAGTAAAGCATGGCTTATGTATGTAGCGATATGTGTGCTTCAACAACTGCTGAAGTGGCATGCATGCAAAAAGTTCCTTATGCTTTGGCAGTAGGATCTATTATGTATGTTGTGAGATGCACAAGGCTAGATGTGGCGTTCGCTCAAAACATGACCAGTCGATATCAACAGAATCCGGGTGAACTTCACTGGACTGCTGTTAAACATATTTTGAAGTATCTTAGAAATACGAAAGATATGTTTTTAGTGTATGGTGGAAATCCAGACATAGAGCGTGGTGTTACAGGTTACTATGATGCGTCCTGGCAGTGTGATAAAGATGATACGAAGTCTCAGACGGGTTATGTCTTTGTCATCAATGGAGGAGCGATTGGAAAAGTAAGAAGTGATACGATTGCGATAATGCGGCAGGCCGAATACATAGTTGCTTCGGAAGCTACAATGGAGGCTGTTTGGATTAGGAAATTCATTTCAGGGCTTGGTGTTATGCCTTCAATTTAATCGCCTTTTGATATATATTGTGACAATTCTGCTGCAATCATATTTGCCAATAAACCTGGAGTCATAAAGGGCACCAGACATTTTCTACGGAAGTATCACTATGTTAAGGAACAAGTCCGCGAAGGTGAAATTAATCCACTAAAAGTTCACACAGATGACAACTTAGCTGATCCTTTCACTAAGGTTTTACCTAGGTAAAAGCTTATTGGACTTGCCAATGGCATTGGACTTCGTTTAGCTAATAGTTTCATGCAAAACTGTGATTAGTATTTGGATAAAGGATATTGTAAACATGTTATTATTTTGATGAAATAAAATTTTGATTATGTTTATTTTCATTTATAATATTGTTGTCCTATATTTACATGTTTAATCTATGAGTAACTAACTTATTCTAAATTGTCCTTGTCGATTAATGATATGGGAGTATCATTAAACTAAGACAAATCTGAGAGATATGGTAGAATATACTTGAAAGTATATTGATGAGAATGCATACCAATTTCAGATGATATTCAATGAATTGAATATAGGACTTATCCCAATTACATAATTTACTTTGTGGATATTGTTATAAGTAAATTATGAATAGTTATCCTCAGACTTGAGATACAAGATAAGTGTCATAAATGTAGTGCATTTCTGTGGAGCAACTTAATGCTATACGTAACTGGTAGTCATAAGGGTTGTTTCCAGATTGTTACAAAGTTTGTGGGTTAGTCTCGTAGTCAAGATAGAATTTGTTCCTTCAAATTTATTTGGAGTTTAATACTGCTGGGGCCCTCGTAGGGTTGACAAGATGTTTGTGCGACCGCACCCAAAATCTCCCCTGAATATGTTCAGAAGATTTGGTAATCTTGGTCAGTCACTTAAAACGAGAAACAAAATAGTTGAATAAAGAATGACTTAATTCCATATTTTGATTTAACATGGTATTAGAAACAAAAGGATAATAATAATGAGAAATCATTAAAAGGTTTTCAGGATCCTTACTCGAGTTGTACTAGAGGCATCAAAGTGTTGCTAGACGCTAATCTATGTGATCACTCTATTAAGATATATCCAAGTTGGAGTTGTTGGTTTTATGGATATAAATTAGTAGACGTGAGTTATGATCGAACTCGAGACCACGGGATTGCACACTTTGCGTATAAGAATTAAAGTTAATAATTAAATGTAAATGTTATATTTATTTATTAATTAAACGAAATGATGTAACGGACGTTAAGTAATTAAGTGTAATGGACTAACGGTCGTTAAATGTAATTGGAAAGGACTAGATTGCAAAATAAAGATTGGGAAGGTTCCGGAATCCCTTTGGGATAGTATAACCGATCGGCCAAAGGGGTATCCCAACCCAACACAAAGTCAACTTGTTCACCAAGTTATGTTGAGTATACATACAAGGCTAGGGGTCTTGGTTTTGTATCTCTTGTACTCATAAGCTCAAACCTAAAAAGTGTTTGTGCGTGTTTGCTTAAATTCGGTCGACTACTCCTAAAGGGAGTCGATCCACATCTTTTCCAAAACAAAATTGTTTTAATTTACAAAATTGGTAAGGGGTAATTCTTATAATCCTATAAACCCTAATTAAGATTCATCACTTGCTAGTTTTGTGGATTTGTTCTTGTTCGGCTAGAATCAATAAAGTAATGGCGTATTCTTGTTTATGTTAATTAATTATTCATTAATCTTTCCTATACGCTTCCGCATGAATTCTTTGATGTTTTGTGTTTTATATTTGATTGTCATGATCTATAATTCCAACAGATACAACACTAAACAACCCGCAGCGGTTATCGGATCATCCTGGAATTGATTTACTTAATAAGTTGCATCAGGTTAAATATTTTTAGTTGAAAGTCTAATGAATTGACTCAAATGTCCAAGTGTGTTAACCGTAAGAATGTGACTGATGAGTGCTTATTCACTCATCATTTTTACCCATCTAAGACCACAAAAACGTCTAAAAACACTGAAATATAACCAATTATTCTCTGAATATCCTTGGAGTGTGTTTTATGTGTTTCGGTACAAAAGGATCAAAACATGGGCAAAAACGAACAATTGAGCTTGGATTGGAAAAAGTGCTTTTGAGGGACGGGCCGGGAGTGGATTTTCTACATATTGAGCCCGGACGTGTTTTTGGAGTGAGATTGGGAAAACAAAATCAAAACCGAACCCTAAACCCATAATTACCTTTCTACCATTTACCCGAACCCAATTTACCATTTTACCCGTAAAACATTTTTACACTAAAAACCTTTAACTAACAAAAACACAAAAATACATTTACTTTAAAAACTTTTTCTAAAAACAAAATACTAAATAAAACTTAAACCCTTCCTAAACCCTTTTTGAACCACCCAAAACGTTTTACCCTCAACCCTTTTACCCATTTTCTGTGTTTACCCAATTTCCCAGTCAAACCAAAAACCCAGAACACATCTTTTGGCGCCAAATCTCTTTTTTCCCCATCCTGTCCCTCTCACTCCTGTCTCTCTCATCCACAAGGAAACAAGCAGAAGTCACATGCTCTTCTCGTTGCCACCTTGGCAATCCACAACACACAAAGAAATTGAATGGATGAGATGATGCCCTTGGTCACCAAGCAAAAATTTGATGGCTGAGATACATTTGGACAGAAGCACAAGCTCAAGTTCTCTCCTCTCTCTCACACTAAAAACACAACAGAGGAAGACAAGGACAGAAGACTCACTTTTAGTTTTAGTATATATAGGAATTAGATGTATTGTAAAAAAACTTTGTCTAGAAATTCAAGTTCTAGCACCAATTTTAATATTCCTGTCATTTAATTTTATTGTAACATTTTAATTTTCAATGCGATTTAATTTCACGTTAATTTTAAAATTTTGATTTTGCATTTTTCTGAATCTGCTGTCATAAGTAAATTTGCGTTTGAATGTTTGCTTAAGCTGTTTTTAAGTTCATGTGAGTTTGTTCTAAGTCCTCCAATCTGTTTGAATGTTTGCTTAAGCTACTTAAGCTGTTTGTAAGCTCTCAGATAACTTTCAAAACAGTTTTCTGCCCCTATAGGGCTGTTTGGATAAGTACAGTTTTTGGGTCAAAAATTCACTTTTTGACCCATGTTGGGTCAAAAGTGAGCTTTAGTTATATGTAATTCAGTTTAATTTAGTATTATAACTAGCTTTTAGTTGCTAGAATTACCTTAAGAGTAATATGCAATCTGTCCACATTTTTTTTTCTTACTGTCCTGCAGCCCCACTTGTAGTCTGCTCCACTTTTCACAAGCCTCTTTTAGTACTTGCTTTAGCTTATTTCACCTCTTGAACTGCTTTTTAGAACTCTCTTATGGTTGAACCTTATTTGTTTTCAGCTTATCTTGAATTTGGTTAGCATCTGATCCCTTAAAATTGATAGTATTGTAGTGGTTTTCATAGGTTAAGCAGTGTACAAGTGCTTCTTTTTATTCTTTCTGTTCTATCACTGCAGCCTCTTTGCTGCACCCTTTAGTTAGCATATTTCAATGTTATAGTAGCTTAGATATAGTTTTTAGGATTGCCTATCATGCAAAATTAATCTGTCCATAGCTCTTTTGGATTTGCCTATTGATTTCAGGTCCTTAAATTAAGCTTAACGTTGACCTGTTAGGCCCTTTTTGCATCTGATCTCAACAGCAAGTCTGCACAAGTTTTTTTTAGTAGTTTATAATCTCTTTTAGCTTTTAATTTCTGCTTATTTGTTATTTTTTAGAAGATTTTAGGTTAGTTAGAATATGATTTACCCATTCGTTAGCTTATTTGATGTTTTTAGTAGCTTATTTGAGCCCCTAGTTCCTAATGTTAGTTCAATTATCCCAAACAAACCAGTAAGTGTTGCTGTCAAAAAAATAAGCTGTTATACAGCTTATTTAGACTCTTTCTAAGTTTAAGTTTTTATGAAAAATGCTTATTTAGTCTTTATATTAGTTTGCAAAAAGAAAAAAAAAATAATAATAATAATAACAAAAAGGGGGGAAGCCCAGAATCGAACCAGGGTCTCCTTGCAATCACAGCCCACAACACAACTGATTTACCAACTGTGCTACCAAGGGTGTTGCGTGCTAATCTAGTTCTCTTAATTCTTTTAAACACGTTTTTGAAGTATAAGCTTATAAGCATTGTTTTGCTTATTCAGCTTATTTCCAATCAGAATTTTTCATATTTCTTATTTTTCTTAGGATTAGCTTAATCTAAAGTAATTTTCTGCAAAATTTGGTAAATTTTCACTTAGTTTTGTTATTTTTAAATAATTAATTTCTTTTTTTCTAGTTTTTAATTCGTAATAAATAAAATAAAAGTCGAAAAAATACCCGGCTTTTTCCTAAAATTATTTTTAGTCGTTTAGAATATAGGAAAATTGGTTTTGCACCCGTAGGCCTTATATTGCAAAGTTTTAACTTTTTAGGCTTAGTGCGTTCCCGGTTTTCGCGTTTTTTTTGCCCTAGGATGTAGTTTAGCTTCGTTTTATTGTTTCTTAGGCTTAGTAGTAGTTTATTTAGAGTTTACTTTATTTTACGTGCTTAGTTTTCATTCCCGTTCTTTAATTCGTAGAATAACGTAACCAAATCAAAAATTCCTGAACCATTCAAGCACTTTAATTCCAAACCTCAAACGTCACCGTCAATTCACACCTCGTTGGGAAACGACCCGGATATCCTTATCCGGTATCACATATCACACTCACGGGATTTGATTGACTAACCTTTTTCCTAAAAGGTTTTCGATTCGATTCTCGCGTTTATTTTGATATTGGTATAATCATACTATTTCATCCACACACCACCCTTAACCATACACACAATCAGTGTCTGAACCGTTTTAAGTTTCTTACGGTTAGTCATTCACAAGTGGCTAGCTTGTGTGGGTAAACTTGACGTGTTTCGACATTGTGAATCAGTGACATACTAATGACTCAATCCATTATAAGGAAATATGTTGTAACTTTAATCTGTATGTCTGTAACTATATTAAACTAGAAAGTGACATACTAATTTGATTATACATTCTCTTTATTAGGATAGTAAAACCAATCTTTTCAAATCGAGTCACAAAACCTATGAACAAGCTAGCTAAAGAAAATGGCTCTAACTCTATTAATTTTTTCTAAGCTTGAAGATTGGAAATTGGGTCCAAATTTATAAACTTATTTTTTTATTGAATAAGGTTTTTCAACCCATTCTACTTAATGGTTTGTTGCAAGCAATTATGCAAATGAAGTGAAGAAATTAGTGGCATATGAAGCTTTTGAAGTGAGAAAAAAGTACAAAAATCTTTGAAGTTAGGTCCTCAAATGTGAATTTAGCTCGAATCCATGATCTAAGAAGCAGTCAAACTATTTCGATTAAAATGGTTAGGCATTATTTATGTGGTTTTGACCTTATGAAGTGGTTTTTTGTTACTTGGATTGCAGAAATGATTTTGATGATATGGCAGCTAATGATCATATGTTGCAATGCACCTACACAATTATGATGTCATCGATTGTAATTTTGGATTTTCTAAAAAAGAAAATATTGCATTCATAGGGTGTATTGTCAAATGTTAAAAGGTTTATGGATAATTATTAATATTAGTATGACTAGATTCGAACTCGAGACTTCGGGATTGCACACATTACGTATGAGAATCAATGTATAAATAATTAATATATAAAACGTTGTATTTAATTATTTGATCACGAATAAAACAATTAATGAGAGTTCGGATTTAACGGAGTTTTGATTATCGGTCGTTAAATGTCAACGGGATATGAAGAAAAGTTAACAAGCCAATAGAAGGTTTTAGGAATCCTATTTTGGGCTTGTTTTGGCCGAAAACTATAGAATCCCACATCGGAAACTATAGTAAACTTGACATCTACCATAAGGCTATAAATACATCCCTATGTATTCATCCTTGGGTACACTAGATTTCAATAGAAGGACAAACTTCTTCTTTCTTTCCTCTTGTCCTTGGTCGACGAAGTGGATCCCCATTGTAAGGGATTTACGAGTCACCTTGAGCATAACAAAGGTGTTTGGTTAATCTATTGTGATCAAGAACCTAGCTTTTCTCATTGATTCGCTACTAATACGTGTGTACAAGAACGAAGGGCCAATACACTTGTGTTGGTATTCTTGGAGGTCGACTTTAATTGGGTCGAATTGCATAAACCCTAATTTTAGGGTTTAGGGTTTTGTTCCTTGTTCTTGATATCGTGTGTTCTTGATTCACTAAAAGGTACGCATGTTCTTTTAATTCGGTTAATTAATTTACAAGTATTATTCCTATTACTTCCGCTGCATGCTTTGATGATGTTTACTTGTTTTTATATAATTGTTATGATTTGTAAAACCCAACAGTGGCATCAAGAGCCGTTAATACGTTTTAATTAATTACCGAAACACATAAAAATTGAATCTTTGTGATTATTACATGCTTTTATTGGTTTCTAGGGTTTTAAAATTGGAACCCTAATTTTTATTATAAGGGTCGATTACCCTTTAATTTTTTAATTAGGTTTTATTTTTTTTTAAACTTGTAGAAACCCTAGGATTGCATGTATATTTTATGTGGTTTTCATGGATAATTGTTATGTGCCATGATTATATGTGTATCTTGGGAATGAATAATTGTTATGTGGAATCCATGGTAAATACATGCATGTTTTATCATGGATTATTGATTATATGATTAAATTGTTAAGTATATATTTATCGTTAATTGTTAAGTTTATTCACATGTAATTCGTTTTGATAAATATTGAATTGGGGAAAACCTCAATATATCTAATGAATCAATTATGTGTTATGTGGTATGTGTTTTAGCTAAGACTTATGCAATCGATTCATTTATGTATGTGGCTCACGTTGTACTTGATGAAAACAAGTGGAAGTCTTGGTTAAACATATGCATTATTAAACCTAGAATTGATTATTAGGGTTTTATCGAACAAATTATGCATGTGGCTAATTGTTTTACATATGTTAATTGTTAAGTTATATGTATATTATTTGAGTTCATTTAAATTTTATTAATGTGCCTTTTGTTTATATTGTATGACACGTTAGTAAGCAAAAATGGTTTTTTGAGAATAAAAAATTAAATGGACTAAATAATGGGGAAATTTGATTTGTCTTCTAAGTATTAAACCTTGAACTTTTAATCGACTGATGTGACTGTACTAAATGGTTAGAATGGCTCACCCACTAGAACAAACTATAAATGGGTTAATTAAGAAGTGCATGCATGCTGAATGGATGTCTAAGGTTATGCTTTTTGCTTACACGTCCTCACCCCTCGTGAGTTCGATTGGAGCTACCTAGTATAACCATTCTATGTACAAAGCATCTTAGTGCAAAGTTGTAAGTTTCTCAACGCATCGATTAAAACTTTGCAGAATTTAATCTTAGCAATTAAAATCTTATGTAAGGTTTTCGAAAATATTATGCTATAAAGTTGTATGCATGCTTCTTTATACATAAGTTTTGATTACACGTCAAAAAATTATACCCTTTAAATTTAAGTTTATGCCATCTAATGATATGAAACACTTGAAGTTGTAATTTAGTTATGTGAGACCTTGAGCTAGATTACAATAACAAGGTGAATTATTTTGTTGTGTGAGACCTCAGCTTAATTATTTGTAGTTTCTAAATTAGACAACTTAATTAAGTTAGTTAGTAAGACCTATGACTTAAGGCATAAGATGGGATAAAATATGCTTACATTTTGCATTAATTGTTTTGGCAAAATTGTAAATCCCATATTTTCTAGGAATTGAAAACTTGTTTGTCAATTATTGTTCTTCGACAATTACCTATTCTATACTTTCATCACTAGCAGATCAACTGATGTGGTGAAACTATGATAATGAGGGTCCTAGATTCAAGGAAAATTCTATGGTTAATATGAATATTGACCAAGGGTATTTTATTTTCTTGAAAGATTTAAATTATCAAAAATACTAAAAATTGAATTTTGTTAATTCTTTTGATTGTATTAATGCGACATTAAACTGTAAACGTGGTTTGAGCTTTGGTAAATTGATCCAGTTCTGTTTTCAAACAAATGTTTGATCAAGAAAATTTACTAAAAGACAAACATAAACTCTTTTCCATGGAAGAAGAGTGAGACTCAATCCTATTCCTTTTCATGATTGAGAAAGGTATGTTAGGAACATTAGAATTGTCTAAATTCTAGTATAACTCATAGCAACTTTAATAGTTAAGAAAATTGCACACCATGTTTTCCTTAAGAGATTTCATTACCCTATGTTGGTGATTGAATTCTTATATGACATTTTAGTCAACTAGAAAACATGTTTGACATTTTATGAGTTATTAAATTAGAAGCTAGACTGATTACCGCAAAATTGGTGAAAGACAAACTAGTATAGTTTATCTAGTTGTTTTGCTTTGACCAATTAAAGGTGCTACACACCATTGTAGGGATAGTAGACCTATTATGGAAGAAATTGCATGCTCAAATTTTCAAGTTAATAGCATTGATAGATAATCCATCATCTACTGAGTAGAATACACTCTTTTAGTACCTAAGTAATTGTTACGAATGGTCTTACAAAGGGGTAGCAACGTAATAGCACGCTATTTTCACTGGTTAATGAAACACTTACAATGTTGTCAAATCCAGTGGGAGTATGGTGTATTACTGAATAAGACATTATTGTAACGTTGTCTAATTCAGTGGGAGTTACAAGATTTATTATCTTGGTAATATCTCAGATTATTTCTAGATTTTCTTGAAATAATACATTACGTTCAAAAAATGTAGACATTCATATTCTCAATGATAGTTATGAACATTTCCTTGATAATTAAGTGGTCTTACATCTACTTGTATTGCTTATATATCTATGACACTATCATATTGCTCACATAAACAAACGAATGTCATGGTGTTTATCTATATGATGTTGTTCTATGCACAAGTGGGAGAAGTATTTATTGTGTGCAAAGGAACCACACATACAAATATGATTAATGGATTCTCTTGAGGTAAGAGATTAACGTTCTAATAAGATTGACTTGTTTAGAACATGTGTCAAGATTATAAAATAGACTACTTTTATGTCTTATGTCATTCAAATTATAGAAACACTTGAAGTTACATTTTAGGTTAAGTGAGATCTTGGCTAGATTGTAATCTCAAGGTAAATCTCCACTTGTCGTGGGATCAGGCGTGGATGCTTTTGCAGTTTCTTAAGTTGGACACTCCAAAGGATGACATAATTAAAATAAAGTAATCTAATGCTACTTTAAATATTTGTGTATTCTTGAAATGACATAAATAGTTTATTAACTTGAAATTTAGTTAATTGAAACCATGGTGTGGTGTTCATAATTACTTTAAATTATACATGGTTATGTGTTTCTGTATAAACTCACAAACATGAAGTCTTTTAAAGACTTAATAATATAAAGTAAGATATTATAACTGTTATGTCTTTTGACTTGGTCAAAGAATACTTATGTTATAAAATATGCAATTGGCTTGAATATTCTATTATACCATTAAGTTGACTTAGTTGGTAAATAGGTAAGCCAAATGGAATAAGTTTATCTTACATATTGTTAGATTGTCTTACAATATTAAATCTAATGAAATACTGTATGTATATGGAATGTTCAGTTAGAAGAATCAAATATTTGTTACGTTGTTTGATTCAAGATAACTATATCTTCTTTTTTTCCAAAATTTATCAAGGTCAGAAAATTGAGTATTGATTGGATATACTTAATAAACTCAAAACCTAGAAGATTAATAAGACACCATTCTAGTATGGAATGTGATGAATCACATTGAGTCTTATATTGAAGTTCCGATTTGTTAAAACTACTTATGGAGTAGGTTATTAACGAACAAGATTTACGAACTGTTAATGTGATTTGTAATATCCCAAAAGAAAACAATTTAGTGTTGTTCTAATTGCTAAAGTATTTATAGATAGTCTTTAAATTACAAAAGCAAGTGGGAGTTTTGTTTAGATCTTGAAGAGATTAAATTACAATTACAAAACACAAAATCTTCTAAATTACACTAGTAAATATCATGATGAGGTCAAATCTGATAGACCTCAAGATGGTGGAATTCTCATTCATAGATCCGCAAGGATATCTCAGATATTTGATATGATGAGAAATATGAATTACATGATTATGGTAAACCTGTTAATCATGATGATGCATTTACCTAATATTTAATTGTGGTAAGTTATTCATATTATGAATGTTAAGATGCTGTCCAAAAAGATAATCAACTTTGGAAACTTGTTTTATCTTAATAAAGATGAGTTTCTTCAAAGGAAGGAAAACCCTAGTGGTTTAAATTGTTTTGTGTAAGAAATCATATGAACAAAATTGTACATGTGTTTAATGCATGGCTTGTGACAAGATTATTAATCACACTTAAGCGATTAACTGTGATTGAATATTCTTTCCTTGGCACATTAAATATATAATGATTATGATTGTCATACTTAATTTCATTTATATGAAATCTGACAATGAATATCAAAAACTCTTTGTTGTGTGATTACTTTTGCGAGGACGATAAGTAATACAAAGGAGGTTTATGAATTCACATAATCTTTGGAAATGTACAAACGGCAAGAATCCATAAATGGATATATGCATGCATCTAGGAGATGATTCTTATGTTTAACTATTAAATCCAAGTTTTGGTTTAAAATTAAAATAAGATAATTTCTAAGTATTCCTGAAAGCTAGTGGGAGTATTATGTTTATTTTTTTTAAATCTTATATGTTTTGGGTAGTAACATTCCATCTAAGCTAAATGTTAAGTTTTAGTTTGGAATGGAACTTCACTTGAAAGATTCAGAAAATAAGACATACAACCTTGGAATATATGTTTATTATTAATAAACATGTGCGGTGAAATAAATGAGTCTAATAGAACATGATATATCATTTGGAAAATGGATATGTAGAAAATGAATTAAATCTTTGTTTGACACAAGGATTTTTCATGTACATCATGTTATTGTTGTATCATGCTTGAAAGGCAAGATGATTTGACAACATTGATATCTAATAAAGTTATTAGATAACTAGTGTAATGAATATTCTAATAGAATATATTTGAATCTAGAATTACATTCCTCAGCCTGAAATTGCTCTCAAAATTCTACTGATGAGCAATACAGCAATTGTTGCGTAATTGTCATAGCCAAAAAACTTGAAAGTTTGGAAGGCATCAAACATTACACTATAGATATTGAAGTTTACGGAGATTTTTAAAGAGCATATTGTTGTTTTTATACAATGATGCTGGTATAATTGAGATGACACTCAATACTAGTCATGGGAGGATTTCATCCTTGTGGATGGCCATGTGAACTAGTTGTGCTCAACGAAGAGCATAGTTGCATTATACAATAAAGAATTAGAATGCTTTAAACTTTAAAATTGTTTGAAAGTTTGATTGTCATAAATTGGTGGTTGAGGATGTCACACACTTTATGAAATATTATGTGGCAATATCAAAATATTTTGAATGCACACATACAAGAACTTCACTAGTTGAATTCTTGAAATAAGTATTCTCAAAATTCCGATAGATCAAAGTTAGTTGAAATTATGCCTTGTCAACAAGTATGATTGTCATTACTTGAGACATAATTCATTAACCAGTATTATCATGCATTGACCTATTTAGTATTTGGATAAGGGATGTTTTGAACAAATATTATTTAAATGAAATAAAATATTGGTTATGTTTATTTTTCATTTTCTTAATATTATATCATATATTTGCATGTTTAATCCGTGAATAACTTATGTTATTCTAAAGGTCCGTTGTCAATCAATGATGTGGGAATGCCATTGAATTAAGACAAATATGAGTTTTGGTAGAATATATTTTTTAAGTATATTGATGTGTGGGACATGCCAAATTCACATGATATTCAATGAATTGAATATAGGACTCATCCCAACTTTACATGATGATACTTTTGGATCTTTGTCATTAAGTATATCATGAAGTGTTTATCCTCAGACTTGAGATACCAAATAACTGATATGAATGTAGTGCATTTGTGTAAAATAGTCTAACGCTATCCGTGGCGGTAGTTATAAGGGCTATTTTCAGAAGTGTTACAAAGTTCATGAGTTATGCTTGTAGTCAAGAGAATTTACTCATTTGAATTTGTTTCAAAGCATAATGCTGTTTGGGCCCCTCGTAGGATTGGCAAGATGTTTGTAAGGCCTTACCCAAGATCTATCTGGAATACGTTCAGATGATTTGGTAATCTTGTTCAATCAGATATAACGAGAAACTAAATATTAATTTGTGAAATGACTCGATCCATATTCACAGTTAATGAAGTATTAGAAGTAAAATGATAAGTAAAAATGATGAATCATTAAATGGTTTTTTCCAGCAGACCATACTCGATTCGATCTGGGGGCATTGGCGTGTTAAAGTTAGACTAAGCAATGTCATTACTATATTAAGTAATATCCAAGTGGGAGCTAAAAGGTTTATGGATAATTATTAATATTAGTATGACAGGATTCGAACTCGAGACTTCGGGATTGCACACATTACGTATGAGAATCAATATATAAATAATTAATATATAAAACGTTGTATTTAATTATTTGATCACGAATAAAACAATTAATGAGAGTTGGGATTTAACGGAGTTTTGATTATCGGTCGTTAAATGTCAACGGGATATGAAGAAAAGTTAACAAGCCAATAGAAGGTTTTAGGAATCCTATTTTGGGCTTGTTTTGGCCGAAAACTATAGAATCCCACATCGGAAACTATAGTAAACTTGACATCTACCATAAGGCTATAAATACATCCCTATGTATTCATCCTTGGGTACACTAGATTTCAATAGAAGGACAAACTTCTTCTTTCTTTCCTCTTGTCCTTGGTCGACGAAGTGAATCCCCATTGTAAAGGATTTACGAGTCACCTTAGCATAACAAAGGTGTTTGGTTAATCTATTGTGATCAAGAACCTAGCTTTTCTCATTGATTCGCTACTAATACGTGTGTACAAAAACGAAGGGCCAATACACTTGTGTTGGTATTCTTGGAGGTCGACTTTAATTGGGTCGAATTGCATAAACCCTAATTTTAGGGTTTAGGGTTTTGTTCCTTGTTCTTGATATCGTGTGTTCTTGATTCGCTAAAAGGTACGCATGTTCTTTTAATTCGGTTAATTAATTTACAAGTATTATTCCTATTACTTCCGCTGCATGCTTTGATGATGTTTACTTGTTTTTATATAATTGTTATGATTTGTAAAACCCAACAAATGCATATGTATTTATACGGTAAATATTTTAGCGAGTAAGTGAGAAGTAAGCTCCATAAGGTTTTTGATATTTTGTTCAATATTCACATTAGAGAGTCAAGATCAACATTTTTGTTATTCGTGGATAAAGTTTTGATTATATCTTTACTTTGCAAGAAGTGCACACAATCACAGTTGTGACTCTCTGACATAGTACTTTTACATCCTGACTTCACTATAATGTGCGTGGTTTTTTTTACCAGCGTTTTTTATACGAATCCTCAAATTGTTATATTATCTAACATGCTTGAATACGTTCATACGAAGATAAAAACCACCTTGAACCAATTTGGTTGCTACATGCCATTGTTACTTTCAGTTAATAATTCAAACCAATCATGAATGGCAACTTATGATGCAAGTCATTAAAGTATTAAGGACACTGGTAAAAAGTTATGTATAGCGTTCATAACTATGCAAATTTCATATTAATTATAGTAGGGTTTTGCTAACAAGTGCCCACTTGGCACAAGTTAGCGGTTAGTTAATAAGCACAAACTTTTTTTTAATTCATTAAATACACATTAAATAAACTTATAAATTATTATATTCTTTTATTAACACGTTAATATATGCCCAGTGGGTACATGTTAGCAAAACCCATTATACTATAATGCTTAACATTGTTTTTCTTTGTTTTATTTAAATCTAAATAAATGAAGGAGAAAAAAAAAGAAAATTGTATATTACACGGGTCTTAAATTAAATGAGAAGTCTTTTTGGGTTTCAACATCTTCTTTCATATTAAGCTATCAATTGATAAGCTTACCATGTTGAAAGCTATTTGCTATTTGTTGAATATGAGGGAAAATGTAACGTGGATAAGTTGGAGAAGCAAAATCAGTTACCGTCATCAATCAAGTATACACTTCTTGCTAATCTTCTTTTGATGTTTAGTATAAATGGAAACGATCAAAATGTATTTATACATATTCATTATCTTTTGATGTTTACTTACCTATAAACATTAAAGAAACGGTCAATAAACTAATTTTTTTGAGTATGTAATAGATGTAAACAAGTAGAAGAAAAACTTAAAAAACCTTTAAGAACGAAAAAAAAAAGACATCAAGTAAACAAAAAGACAAACTAAACAAAACTAATATTGTTGCAAAAGTTGTTTCTAATATGTAAGATGCAAGTTGTGAAAGAAGGAATATATTGGCTGGTCGATTGTACATGAATGTTGATCAAAGACTTCGATACATGAACAATTGATGATTACGTCAACACCATAGTTAATACTTGGTAATCAAAAGTATCCTTTGTTCATATTACTTTTATTACTTTTATGTCGACTGTGTAACACATGGAAGGACTTACATATGTATAAACAAAAAGTAACCTATTCTATTATGGGGTTTAACAGTGCTTTACCATCTTCATCCTATTCACAATTTCATGAAGCAATGGTTCCTCAAGTTTTTACCTTTGTTTTCTAAAGGTATATCATTTTTTCTATACTTTTGTATTTTAAAAGCCCATGTACATACATATTAAATACTAAGAATATGTTTTCATTGCAATTCAGTCAATTTATACAAAAGCTTCGGTGGTGGGTTTGAGATGGAAAATGGGTTGTATGTGGCTTGCTATATACAACTCATTCTTCGTTTATTTTATTCAATGTTTGTAGTTTTGTCTTCGGTTCTACACTTCCATGTCTTTATCGTATGAAAATGTTATGTGTCGGTTAGTATAGGTCTATTTGCGAATTCAAGTTTTAATATTTGTATTTAGCCGACCTAACCTATAACAAATACTTAGTCCTTACTCGTAAGATATGGGTCTTATTCGTAAAGTATGTCCTTACTCGTAAGATTTGGTTCTTATTCGTAAAAAACTGTCCTTGCTCGTAAGAATTGAATCTTATTCGTAAAAACTGTGCTTACTCGAAAGAATTGAATCTTATTTGTAAAAACTGTGTTTACTCGTAAGATTTTCAATAGTATCTTACTAACTTGTCCAAGCTAGCGAGATTTCACTAGTCGAAGTATTCCACAAACTTATCCAAGCTAGGGAAGTACTAAGTAATCCTTGATGCACGAAGAATCTTCACCAGGAGCTTATTCGTAAACTTCACTCTTACATGTAAAGTTATTCGTAAGATCGGGGTTTCGACCAACCTTATTCGTAAAATAAGGGTTTTGACTTTCTTTTTTTTGGAAAGGCAACATATTATAACGAAACCCCGAAGGAAAAAAACCATACAATACAAGGTGCCCCACCTCAAATAATTAAGATAATTAAAAGGAGGATAGGACCCAAGAAAACACAACAAACATATTTTTGCAAAATACGTTTTGTCACCCAAAAACACGATTCCAAATGATTTATTTTGTGAAAACTTCTTCTAAAGCACATAAAGATCAATAAAAACAACAACTTTAACCTAGAAAACACGTAAAAATAAAAACTTTTTGATGAAAGCACATGTTTTTAATAAAAAAACGCAACTTTTATGCAAAGTTTCAACAAAAAACGATTTTCACACGCTCCTAAATCATTGTTAAGTGATTGATACCAATTGTAGGACATCGAATATCAACCTTAACACACGTATAAATGAAGCACGATTTGATGGTACAAAAGATGTATGCGTTTTATATAGAAACTAGAGAGATGAAAAGAGAACTTTTATTCCATAACAAAAACATACTTACATACTCAAACACACACCTCAAATGTGTCATTTGAGGTGTATTTATAGTACAAGTAAAATGCCCTAATGGGCTTGGCATGGGCTCGTTTTGGACTTGGATTGGATTTGATTGGATTACAAGTTATATAAGGACTAGCTTAACATAACCACTAACCTATTAGCTTAGCCCAATCCACGAGCCCATTTACTATTCTATTACAATATCTAAGACACGTTACAAAGTTCCTAATCGTGAATGACCATCACTTTCTATTAAGGCTAACAAAAGGAGATCTAGATGTCTTCAAATTCTGTTATCATGGTATTAACTTATAGATGGAAATGTCCGTACTCGCAAGTCCACATTATATTATCAAGTATAATTTTGTGGATGAGTTAGAGGTGGTATTGATAGTTGAATTGTGATGAAGGCGTATTTGGAACTTGAAAGTGTAATGTTGGTAGGGTGTTATTGTTGGAACTGTGTGGAGACTAATTTCATAGTATCTGCACTAGGTTTGACATGATCATAATCTATCAGTTTATTTTTTCTTACATAACATTTTTTCATCTAATATCGTGTGTTTGAGTGATTGTTTCACTGTAGTAAATCAAGTGGTTTCTTTGGAACATTATTAGATCATGACCCGTTAATAATCATAAACAATACTGGAAGTTGATTATATATGACTTTAAAACACAATAACCTTGTAATGACTTTCAAAAGGCGATACAAAAGACCTCCTAAAAGTTGGTTTGTTATTTATAGGTTCGTACATTTATTGCATTTTTGCATTACATTGAGAATTTTGATATATGATAATTGTGTTTCCAAACTAGAAGATAATATTGTTCTAGCGCTTGGGCATAGTGTGACTGATAACTGATTTTCTGAATAATGAATTTTTATATATTTATATTGTGGTGTAATCGTATGCTTTTGTTTTCTTCCTAATCCAGTTCAATAACTATGCACCAGGTAATATTTGTTGTAGGATTACGCCTAATAATGAACGAGGGCTTAGGCACCGGGGACAACTAGAAGGAGTATATCCAGTATTTTGTCTTGGGTTTTACTAATCATAACAATTATTAAAACAAGTAAACATCATCAAAGCATGCAGCGAAAGTAATAAGAATAATACTTGTAATTTAATTAACCGAATTAAAAGAAAATGCGTACCTTTTAGCAATTCAAGAAAACACACGATATCAAGAACAATGAACAAAAACCCAAACCCTAAATTAGGGTTTATGCAATTCGACCTAATTAAAGTCGACACCCAATATTACCACAAACACAATTGTATTTGTCATTCGTTCTTGTACACACGTACTAATATCGATTTGATGTGAAAAGCTAGGTTCTTGAATCACAAATAAAACCAAACACTTGTATCTTGGAGTTGAAAAATCGAATCCCTTGGGGAGGGATGGTACACGATCGGCCACAACCAAGAGGAGAGGAGAGGAGAAGAAATTAGGTTTCTTTGGTGATCCAAGATTAAGAATTATGAATACAAGGGGTTTTGTATTTATAGATTCTAATAACTTGGTGACCAAGAAAACTCTCCCTTGGGCTTTTAGGGAGCCACGACCGGCCTATCAACCCAAGAGGGGTTCTAGAATTTTTTTGTCCACTAATTTCATCCCTAGTCCTTGTAGTTTACATTTAACGACCGTTAGTCTAACCTCGTTAAATATTAACTATCGTTAAGTTTTATTTCGTGACAAATAATTAATAATAATAACGTTTATATATATTTATTATTTTAACATCAACTCTAATACGTAATGTGTGCAATCCCTAAGTCTCGAGTTCGAATCCGGTCATACATATATTAATAATTATCCATAAACCTTTCAGCTCCCACTTGGATATTACATAATATAGTAATGACATTGGTTTAGTCTAGCTTAACACGCCAATGTATGTCTTCAATTATCATAATTGTTGCTTGCTCTTCATTAATTATGCTTGGCTAATTCACCTAGTGTTTGCTTATGATTGTATGAAACTTGTATATAATTAATTAGATCTTATTGATTTCTTAATGATGCTTGTGTCTATCTTCATCATTAGGGGTGTGACAGTTTCAATGAGTCTAATTGGTTTAGTTTATAATTCTTGCATCCTACTGTCTCTTGTTTGATTGGTTGTCTCTTATCTTAATTGGAATTGGCTTAGGAGTGCGACTAGGCTATCGTTGTGTTTAATACTTGATAAATCTTGGATAGTTTATGAATGACTTAGTGGATTTTGTTTACTAAACCCAAAGATAACCTCAAAGTTAGTTTATGAATGACTTAGTGGATTTCGTTTACTACACTTAAAGGTGACTTCAAAGAGTTAGGTAATGCACACCTTACGACCTTAGAAAACACAATGCGTTAAGAATAAGGACGTGACAATTCAACCATCAATAGGACGTGACAATTCAGTAGGTAGAATTGGATAGCTAGCAAGGAGTAATACATCATAAGTAGATACGCTTCACGTTCCTGGTAAACCCATAATTTAGTTAGTATCTTTTGGGATAGTTGACTAGCAACTAATTCCACCCTCCCCTCCAAAACCGAGATTCATAAAATATAAAAATACAAAAATAATCATCCCTCACCTTTAGACTTAAATCGACATGCACTTCAACCTAACGACACTATTCCCCTAGAGAATGATATCATTACCCGTGGCTTACCCTAATACTACACTACAGCGATTAGGTTCACTGCCTAGGGTGTTATAAAACTTGCTCGACGAAAAGGAAGTTCCTTTGACCTCGAACGACGCGTGTAGCGTTATCAAGTTTTTGGCGCCGCTGCCGGGGAATAGTTATTGTTTAGGCTTGATTTATATCTCGTTTAGGTCTACTCACAAGATTCCTATCAAGTGAGATTTTTTTCTTTTTATTAGCTTCCTTGTAGTCTATCCCCTTCTTTGTGCCTTTGTTCGTAAAACTTGTCCATTGACTCTTCCGTTCACCATTATGGAGAACGCGAATCCACTATATCCGTGATTAGGTTTTTTCATAAAAAATTATGATATTCCTAAAGCGGATTATTCAAGATGGTGGGAAGAAAGTAACCAAGTCCATAAACCTTTTGAGGGTTTCACCATTCCATCAAGCCCACAAAATACCTCATCTAGTGAAACCTATGCTTCATTTGAGCCTTCACCTAGGATAGACTTTCGTGAACAACCTTCGTGTTTAGAAACTATTTTTAGTGAGGCCCTTAGGAGAACTGACCAAATTTATGAAAACATTATGGTAAGCAACCAAGAATTAAACCATAAGTTGGATCAATTACTAGAATTGGTTTCATCACGACCTAAGGAAATAATAAATGACGAGCATATAGATAACGTAGATGTGATTGAGGATGAGGTGAAAAGTCTAGACCCACAAGGTATCCCACAAGTCCCACCATCATTTAAGGCATACACACCGCACGTGACTTACCCGGAAGTAGTAGGAGAGACTTTAGGAATCCCAATGGAGGTAGAACATTTGAACCAAACGCAGCTAGAGAATATAGGTTTGAATACTTGTAGTCTCAGTCTTACTCTTAGTTCTAGGGAATTTCCTAGTGTTGATGAACCGGAACCTCAAGCTTTACTTCCATCCTTAGATAAACGAGGAACCGACCCACCCATCAACCAATTTAGTCCGGGTAGTTTTAGGATGAAGGAAGCCATTCACACACCCCCTTCACCTCACGTGGCATATTTCCACCCTAAGGGTGTGTATCGCTACTATCACCCGCACTTAAACTTAAGTGTAGGGAAAACTTCCCCTTTATCTGTTAAATAAGGGTAGAGTCAGGCTCGTGACTCAAACAAAAACAAGCGCTTCTTGGGAGGCAACCCATGTGTATTTGTTTTTCATTTTCATTTGTGTGTCGTATATCTTTTATTAATTGTTTATTCTCATATTTGAATTTGTAGAAATGCTTTATTTTGTCTTTAACCTCGTCTTAATTACATATAAAGGTATTTTACATAAGGGATAAGTGTAGGGAGGATTACACAAGTTTTTAAAAGGAACGTGAACATGAGAATTACAATTATTTAAAAGATATACATGTGTGTTTGTTCGAGTCAAATGCTTGTATCGAGTCATAATGGATGTTATTGCAGGAAATTTCTCCAGATTTTAAAGATAAAAATTTTCCAGAATTTTTTCCAGAAAATCGCAGACCAGTTTCTGTCATGATAACTGACGGCGTCGGGTCGAACCTGACGACGTCGAGGAGTAGAAACGCTTACTACTTTTTCTCGTTTTCTGTGCTACTTATAAATTTTTGGAATTTTTCAGGTCTTAATTTTCTGGCAAATCTGCAAACATCCATTTCACAAGCATTATATCTTATTTAAGTCTGGAATTACATCTTGTTGAGATTTTTGTTTATTCGGTTTGATGTGTTAGGTTGTCTGTTTTCTTAAAGTGTGCAGGTTTTATTTATCAAGAAGAAGATACATAAGATTGGAATGAGCTTTTCACGCATACATTCTTCTTGGAAAGGATTTAACCACTACTTCACACACGGATTCTACCAAGCTAATCAGGGGAGTACTAGTTTCTTTCATCTTTTATTACCTTCCATTTTCATAACTTTGATACTTTCGGGAAACATTGGGGACAATGTTCAGTTTAAGTGTAGGGAGGGAAAATAAAATGGGAACTTTGAAACTATGCTTATCCTTGATTATTTGCTTTGTCCAATTGTATGTGTGTAATAAACCATGAGAAAATGTCGATTAGGGTAATTTTGGCACCAAATTTAAAAATTTTCATGACATATAAGAGTGGGCCATAGTCTTAACAAAATCGTCTCGCAGATAGGAAGTTGCATGACTAGCACAAAAACCCTTTACCACCTAAATTCCACCCAAAATGTGAGGATCACCCTTAGATTAGTAGGAATTAAAAGCATTCATCTTCAATGCTTAGAGTGTGAACCGGTAGTATATTAGATTCTAGAAATTGTTTTGTGATGCATTCCGAGATCGCTAGTAAGACTACACTTGTGTAGTTAGGAATAACTATATGATAAGAGGCATTAGGATAACCCTTGTTTGATACCCGTAATATAATTACTTCTTCCACATCGGTTGAGTAATTCCCCCACACCCTTTGCGTTGTACTCATCTTTAGTACACGATACCCCTAGTTAACCCCTCAGAGCCTATCATTTTCGCGGTTCTCGTGATGTTTCGGTTTTTCCGGAATATCAATGAAGAGCATTGTTTACACCCCACCCCCAAATATACACCCAAATCGCCTTAGCCTACCATGTATGCACTCACTTTTAGTGCATTATTGTTATCACCCTAAACCCTTAGTTCAATTATCTAGTTGCTTGCATGAGTTGCTAAGTCGAGTCATATCCCTTGTACACAGTTTTGGGACGATTGGGACTCATGGGAAAAAGTTAAAGTTTATAAAATGATTGGAAGGGAACGTTAAATTCCCTTATTTGCGTAATAACATACCCCAAGTGTTTTGATCTTTTCAATTCGGGTCAAATTAGTGTTAGAGTAATAAAAACTCAAGTGTAGGGATGTGCCTATAAATCCCTATCATTTTGATGTTACCATAGAGGATGGTAGAGTAAAAGTGTATGAAAAAAAAATCGAAAAAAAAATAGAAAAAAGAGAAAAAAAAATAGAGTGTTCAAAAAAAAAAATAAATAAAAAAGGGGGCTACCATCCTACATTTATCCTTTAAATTTATGTTTGTTTGTTTCAGTTATCTAGAGTTTAGAGTGTCGAGTCTTGGCTTAGCAACGCCATTCTTCGTATGCTTGTAACATAAAGATTTTTGACTTTCCACCACTAAATAGCTTATCCCACCAAACCCTTTGTTTCCCTACCATAAGCCTAACATTACAACCCTTTAAAGACCTCATTGATAGTCTTTCCTAGGTGCTTACACCAAAGCGATGGAGGTTTGATCTATTCTCAAGCCTATGGTAATCTATGTACTAGGACCGGTAAATGAGTGTTTATCTTCCATTTCCAACTTGTTATATTTCATATACACCCGAGAGAGATGTGAGTATCCAAACACCCCATCTGAGGTGCTAGTATGTAATTTCCGTGCTTGTTATGACTTTTGCGGGGCTTATATGTGTTGTGGACTGTTTTAAACCAATGCTTCATGACCCTTAACTTATAAATTAATTGCCTAAAAGCACATTTGCTTGAGGACAAGCAAATACCAAGTGTAGGGATATTTGATAAGGTTTTAAAATGTACCTTTTTGAGGGGTCGTTTAAGCCCTTATTTGATCACTTTTGTATCTGTTATTACTTAATATCGTTCCTTTTCACTTTTTAGGTCTCTTGAAGGCAAATTTCTGTAATGGCACTTATTTGGACGAAAAGGCGCGGATATACGAAGAAAATGGCCAAAGTCAAGAATCGAGACACTCAAGCTGCTGAAACACAAGGTGACGGCGTCACTGCTTAACTGCGACGCCGTCGGACCATTTTGTGACGGCACAGTAGCCAAATTTCTTATTTTCAAGTGACGGCTTCAGGTTTTAAAAGAGTAGGGCGTCACAACTCAGATGCCCTAGATTTGATCCAGACGGCGTCAGAGGATGAAGCCGACGGCGTCACGACCATAAGGTGACTCCGTCACAAGCTGCAACACGCGCACAAAGTAGCTGATACTGTTTTGGCCATAACTTTTGCATACGAACTCGGATTTAGGTGATTCAAAAGCCCACACGACCAGAACGAGAAAATATACAGTTTGGTGAAAAAAGTCATCATGACGCCATCACTCTTTAGGTGTGACGCCGTCGCTCTTTGCCGACAGAAAATCTGCCTATAAATATAACATTATAACTTCACTTTTTGTAAGCCCTAAACCCTAAGTTCGATTCTAGGGTTTAGGTAGGTGTTTTTCCAGAAACTTTAAGGGTTTCAAACACTCTATAAACATCGTGTAATGGTTTGTTTGTTAATCCAATCCTATGGTATGTCTTCAATTATCATAATTGTTGCTTGCTCTTCATTAATTATGCTTGGCTAATTCACCTAGTGTTTGCTTATGATTGTATAAAACTTGTATATAATTAATTAGATCTCATTGATTTCTTATTGATGCTTGTGTCTATCTTCATCATTAGGGGTGTGACAATTTCAATGAGTCTAATTGGTTTAGTTTATAATTCTTGCATCCTACTGTCTCTTGTTTGATTGGTTGTCTCTTATCTTAATTGGAATTGGCTTAGGAGTGCGACTAGGCTATCGTTGTGTTTAATACTTGATAAATCTTGGATAGTTTATGAATGACTTAGTGGATTTTGTTTACTAAACCCAAAAATAACCTCAAAGTTAGTCTATGAATGACTTAGTGGATTTCGTTTACTACACTTAAAGGTGACTTCAAAGAGTTAGGTAATGCACACCTTACGACCTTAGAAAACACAGTGCGTTAAGAATAAGGACGTGACAATTCAACCATCAATAGGACGTGACAATTCAGTAGGTAGAATTGGATAGCTATCAAGGAGTAATACATCATAAGTAGATACGCTTCACGTTCCTGGTAAACCCATAATTTAGTTAGTATCTTTTGGGATAGTTGACTAGCAACTAATTCCACCCTCCCCTCCAAAACCGAGATTCATAAAATATAAAAATACAAAAATAATCATCCCTCACCTTTAGACTTAAATCGACATACACTTCAGCCTAACGACACTATTCCCCTAGAGAATGATATCAATACCCGTAGCTTACCCTAATACTACACTACAGCGATTAGGTTCACTGCCTAGGGTGTTATAAAACTTGCTCGACGAAAAGGAAGTTCCTTTGACCCCGAACGACGCGTGTAGCGTTATCACTAATGTTCCCCGGATCCCACAGATCCCTCCCACTTGGGATCCGGCTAGCGTAAAGCTAGGGATCCGTGGGACGCTCCTATTTGCCCATGGGTATTTTTGGTTATGAGTCATGGGTCATGGGTTATGGGTTGATCCATTGTTTTCTTTTTAGATACAATGTATCTCTAGAATACATTGAACTTGGTTAAGTGGTTTGTATAAAACCATGGGTTATGGGTCAATACCATTTGCTAGTTTTTACCCATTAGTATATACTTGTTTTTACCCATTTTAGTATATACTTGTTTTTACCCATTTTAGTATATACTAAGTTAAGTATATGTTAGCCCAATATGTAAACACTAGTTGTTGTACATATGTATCTAAATCATAAAATCACTTGTACTTGTTTTAGTGTTTTATGTGAAAACGTTAGTGTGTTAGAGAACTATTGAATCAAACTATTTGCGTATTTTATTTGTTTCGTTAAAATGATTTTACGTTTGTTATCGACAAAACATAAGAAGATCGTAAAATATAAATAAACGTTTTTACGGCTTATTTGTATAAACACTTACCATCATTTGAATTCGTTGAGTGTATTGCTCAAAAAGTCCTTGTGTCCAACACTTGTACTGAATCAAATGCACGTTTGAACAAACTCAACCATCCTTTCCCACATATAAGGACTTAGATAATTCATTATTGCTAGAACCTCAACTATCAAATAAGCATGATGCTCTTGGTAATTTTTGTCAATTTCCACTAGGTATAAGTAGTACTACCTTCACAAATTATCAAAGTATTAGTAATATTTTGTCGTTAAACTTCGATAAATTTCGTTAAACCTCAAATCAACATTTTAACAACATATGTTAAAATGCAATCTCAAAGCCAACATCATACACCCCAAGCAACAATGACTCTTGAGGAGTATACATAAGAAACTTGAGTGAATTCCTCTTATCATCATCTAGTGAATATAATCTTGAGACCAAGTTTATTTAGATGGGACTATTCGATCCAAACACTTTGGCTTCATATCTTCATTTAGGAAAACATGATGTTTTGAAAAACATTATGCCTAAGAAATCATGCGTTAAGTATTCATCTTGTTAAAAGGATATTGTATATCCTATGCATTATTCTCTCCTTGCGACATAAATGGTTGTGTTACAAGATATTTCATTACACCTCATTGGCTAAATGATCTTGAAACGAACAAGTTTTATGAACTAGCGTATCCAATTCATCTTGTCATACTTATTTTCATAAGCATGATAACTTTATGCCATGCGATAATCTCATTTGTTGAAAGATACTATTTGTATCCATTTCCTTTCAAGCGTACATCATAACCTAACATTGCTCAAACCTTGTGCACATCCAAAGTTAAAACTACACATCTCTAGAACATACACATGATCTATTGAAGTTAGTAACCTTGTTTAGATTCTTGTCAAATAAAGTTCCGAAGAGCTTTCTTGAGAACATTCTTAATTTAACATATTCCATTCCCTAGTCTTAGATAATCAAATCACTTTTAAAGTATACACTTCAACGTAAAAGATGTCATCCATTAGATCATACAATTAGCTATGTAATTTGAACAACCTTAGATTCTAAACACAAGATTAAAACATTATCAACACACCATTGTTAAAATTCATGTGTATAACATGACATCTTCATCACCTTATTTATATTGCATATTAGTTGTGTCACATTAAGCCAAGTATTGGTAAACTATCATCTTTTATGCACTTTAATAGGCAAAAGTAGGAGTTGCCATCTTTCTAACATGAGAATGACTCTTTGGAGAACCTATTGCACTAGAAACTCAATTTGACCTAACGGTTGAATTGCTTCCTGGAGAGAAGTTGGGTATGTGGAATCACCCGTAAAAATGGTCGTGTTTAGCCTTAATTGAGCACCGCTAGTAATAGTCTCATATTCATTCTCCAACTTGAAAAATCAGTTTTCCTATACTTGCCCAAAGTAAGTGTTAAATCATTGATAGTTTGCCTCGCCTTAGGAATACTAATCAAACAAGTAGTATATATGACTTTTCTTTTAAAACCACTTGCATTGCACTTACATGTGTTGATTACATGTTCTTGTTTGATACGATAACTTGATTTGACATTATCTTAGTGTTTGATAACTAGTCAAATGTGTAAACCTTAGTACGATTTTATCTTTATAATGCTTGTATTCTTGTTTCATGCTACTAAACATTTAAACCTAAACTTTATTTGCATGATACTTACTTTTTATTTTTAGCATGATTAACATGTTACTTATGAACTCATAATATGCCATTTTGATACGTGATAATTTTGATATGATATATTTGTGTTTGAAAGCTATTAGTTGGCATTCATTATATCTATGTGTAATACGATCCAAATGATACATGCTCCAAATTGTTATGTCTTAAACATGGCTTGCATGAATCTTTCATCTTGTTTCTTTTGCTTTTTGTCACACTATTTGTTTGCTACGTGTGCACATATAATTTGTCAAAGTGCCTTTGGTATGACAAACTTTTAGAAGCCTTTTTATCTTACAAATTAATCACATAGATTATTGTATATCCAAGTATGCTTAAGTGTCTAGGTCTAACGACAAAAAAATCTCATAATGAAATGTCTTGAATAAAGTCGTATTCTTGCATAATATGATTGTTTTGATGCTATCTTGTGTGGTGATTTCTTGTCTACTAAGTGCAATGTGTTGTTTTTGCTTATATAATATGTTATCATTTGATTTCTATCATGTTAACATCTTTTGTCACAAACAAATTTGTTAGTAGGTTGATAACAAATTACTTGTTATCTCACTTGGTTCTAGCTTTTATATGCTCATTTTGCATAATCTCCTTTATTGCTACGTAGATTAGTGCTATGCTTTATGGGACCCCTACACTTGCATATAGTTTAAAAGCATATAGAATTAAGTTCTAGAGGGTTGTCTTTGCATTTTTGTCTTTCAATCGACCTCTTTCCAAATCTCATTTTTGCTTCTGCTTTTCAAAAATCACCTCCATCATTATTTAGTTATAACAATACTCTAATCTTCTTAGGAAACCACATGCCTCATCATACGATCATCTCGTATTAATCGAGAAGAGGTACGTGACTTTAAGGATGAAGTTCATTATATTCTAACCATCATCCAGAAAAACATCACTAAGCTCATCTCTTTCGTTAACCCGAATAACCTCCTAAACACATTGTTGTCATTCCTTATTTGATACATTACACATTATGTTGGATGTCCACCAATAAAGGGGGAGAGAAATCTATTCACATAATTGTCTTTTTTCAAATTTTATGTCTCTTAGACTCTACAATACCAACACATAGGTAAACACCACTTAGCTAAAACCGGTTCATAAAACCACAACTAGTTCAACCTTTTTAACCTTATATCACAAGTTTGCACCAATACCTCATCAAGTGAAAAACGCATCATGTGTTTTACAAAACGTCTTCATCTCCACATATAGGATTTTCCTTAAACTAGCACCTTACAACTTCACTATCTAGAACACCATCATACGATCTTATCCTTTTCTCGCTTATCATGCATGTCCTTGTCAGTGCAAATGATATATTAATCAAAACAGTCATTCCCAACACGTTGGTCTATCCAACTCTCACTCATATGTTGTCATTCTCAGCCTCATATAGGTACTCATTATTATTAGTATTTTCCATATTGTCTTCACTCCTTTTCAATGTGATAATCATCCATGTCGGTCAAAACCTAGAATAGGTCATTAAAATTTGTGTCAATCAATGAACGAATTTATCTTCATGTTATCACTTTTATATTTTTTGGTATCTTCATTATAATATTCTTAGATAGAACGCATTATTGATTACTCTTGAGTTGAAGCATATGAGAACTTGCTCAAAACAATAGGTTGTTAGCATCAATAAATCATTCAAATCATAACCCTTATGCATCATTGAAATGCAATGTCCATTCATATTTTTTTTCCTCTTAGCTTTGGTCACTTGACATGACGAAAGGATTGTATGAGTCCATATTTTTATATTTGCCATACATACGAGTTTCTAACTCCTTAATAGCTTCCTACCTAATCACCACCACCTTCCGTCACCACTTTCACTAATCATCACCACCATGGATTAGCGAAAACTTACTTTTATAAATCTCGAGTCATCTATCATCACCACATGAATCCTACTAGTAAACCGACACCAACACTAGCACCACTAGTGGCACACCCGGTGGAAGACTTCATATCTTCTTTCTAGGAACTATTTTGTAGGCTTTTATCATATTATAGTCTCACGTTTCTTATGATTGTAATTAGGAGACTACACTTCATGAGATCTTTGATTATATCATTTATCACATATATACATCTTATTTTTCTTCGTGAAAAAGATGAAGTATATTGCACTAACGTTTTTCATTGTAGGTTCATCAGCATATACACTCGATTGTATATAACTTACTCATCTAAGGATGAAGTTTGCATCAATTATTTTTCTTATTTTAGGTGCTTCTTGACACCCTCGAACAAGGAGGAATATCCTTTAAGCACTCATATTGCATCGTCTATACACTTGGTTGTATATGACATATTTGTCTAAAGACAAAGCTTCTATTATACTAATATTTATTTTGAAGGTTCATCTTGACGCCCTAGAGCAAAGGGAGCTTCCGTCAAGAATTTACTGAATGCATCTTATACACACTTTGTTGTATATCACCTACTCGTCCAATGACGAATATAGTTTTGCACTAATATTTGTTTTGTAGGTTTTTAATCATACCCTGACGCCTCAAACAAGGGGGAGCAACCGTCAAGGGGGAGCATGCACGCATTTATCATCATTCTCACTCTTCAACAAACATTTGTGCTTCGATAAAAAGTGGAGAAAATAGGCTAACATTTCTATGCATTTTTCTTTTTTATATATTTCTCATAATTTTGTTGCATAAAACCTAACCTTGATGTAGGTTAAGCCTCTTTATTTGATCCATGGATCCGCTACCAAACAAGGGACGGATTGAAGTGGATGATTTAACTTCACTAGGGATGATGCAAGCTCGCCTTTTTGGGGAGAAATAAAGTTAAACTCTAAGGACACGCCCTTTTTGTTTCGACAAAAGGGGGAGAAGAGTGTAAACGGAGAAAGGTAATGTAAAGGGAGTAACGATACAAGTAACTTTTTACATTTTACTTTCTATTATGTTTACATATCTTTGTCATCATCAAAAAGGGGGAGATTGTTAGTGCAAATATTACGATATTTAATCTATAGAGTCTCGTTTGTTTTGATTGATGACAAACATGTAACTTGTAATACATAATGTAAAATATACAAGTTACTTGTAATCACACTTTGTCTCAACATACCTTCAACACCTCTCGATGTCTCAAGTCCTCATATGTTACAACACTGGTTCGTACATGTTTGTTATGTGGCATTATGATCAAACCCATTAACAAATCATTTAGAATGTTTAAAATACGTTTAGAGTCACTAAGTATTTTAATAGGTTAACCATTCTATTTCAAACCTCATTTTACATTTGGATTCACAAGTATTTTATACAAATACATCTTTTGTAAAATGTCTAACAAATATATACTTTTATTTGTACAAGTAAACTAACTATAGTATTTATACAAGTACTAAAGTTTACTTACACATGATAAAATACATTTCATTTTGACAAGCATTCAACTAGATATTTTTAGTAACTAGACTTTTTATTAACTAGTTACATAACACATTTTACATGTTTACTTTGATAAACTTTTTTGAAAATACATATTACATCATGGCATGAATCATCTTTGAAATCCTTGAAAGATCACTTGAATATTTTGGTTAGATTGTCACTCAATATATCAAATGTGATCTTAGTAAAATATGGTAATGTCTTGGAAAGATTTGAAGAAAGATTATTTAGATTTTCTGTCAGGCACCCACGGAACCAAAATGTATACAGAAGATGATGAAGCAAAAGTTGTAGAGGATGTATAAGAAATAGCAGGTAAGATAACTTGTGATTATGTATTTTTTGTGTTTTGTTTTGAGAAATTATAAATCACTTGTGATCTACACTCAGATATACACTTTGATGTATTTTTAATCTAGAACGAGTAAATCACGTGTGATTATATTTTAGTTGTTATTTGTTATGAGAAAATGTGAATCATGTGTGAACTATACTTTTATCTACATGTATTTTTTATCTAGAGATGAGTAAATCACACGTGATTATGTTTTTTATGTGCTTTGTTATGAAAAATGTAAATCGCGTGAGATTTACTCTTATTGTTGTTATAAGTTGAACCACATGTGACTATATTTTGATTTAGAGAGGAGTAAATCACACGTGATTTTGTTGTTGTAGTGTTTTGTTATGAAAAATAAAAATATCAAGTGATTTACATTTTTTGAACTGAAAATGAGAAAATTTGATTATCCTAAATCACAAGTGATTATATTTTTAATTTGGCATAATATTACATATGATACTACATCAAAATAATTATATTAAAGTATAGACTTTTATTAGTTATGAGATTTTTTTACAACAATCACATGTGATTCTTTGGTGGATCACATGTGATTCTCCGTAAGATATCATGGATTCTAGTAACTAATTCTTTATTTCTTGTGTTGTAAAAAGGTAGTAATTATATAGAAGATGGGTCGAAGATATAGTATTGTAAACATTTTTACAGAAGGCGACAACAATGGTACAAAAGGCGACAACAATTGATGCTTGAACACTTTTGAGTTTTGAAAATGTTCATTTACTTGAATATATTGAATTCTTCAGAATTTTTGTAAAAGTTTTTGTTAGTTACTTGAATATATATATATATATATATATATATATATATATATATATATATATTTATATATATATATATAACAGATGCTCATGATGTCATAATTCACCCGAAATGCCACGTAATGCCACGTCATTTCCAGGTAATGCCACCTAAGCATATTATGCCATGTCATCAATGTATGCCACATAATTAATTTGTTAAAAAAAGAAATGCCACATCATTTCCAGGTAATGCCACGTAATGCCACCTAAGCATATTATGCCATGTCATCAATGTATGCCACATAATTAATTTGTTAAAAAAATGACAGTGGAGGGGTTCGAACTTGGGATGTTGGGTAACATTAACAAGCATGATAACCACTAAGCCATAACATTTTTTGATTATATCTTGCAATTCTAAATTTATAAACCTATGCAAACCATGAGATCAATATTAAATTCTACAGCTTAGCTAACCCTAATAAACATAAAAATATACATAAAAAAAACCTGCAGTCATTCATGATACTAGAAAGGTACCCGCGCAATGCAGCGGTGGGTACCCGATAACTATTTTGTGACGAGCAAATGTTTTTTATTTTAAACTTCCTTATTATAAAGTAGTAGATAAATGTTTTTTAAAAGTAGATAGTCTAAATTATTAATAGTGTAAATGGTAAACATTTTTATTTTTCAAATTTTAGCATTAAATTGGTGGTTTAACTATGGTGAGCTTTTCTTATAAACAAATTCCATTAAAATGTATCATTAATGGAGGGCGGTTACATATGGTTTTAATGAGACTTAAATTTTCAGATTTTACATTCATTTTCTACTTTTCCTTTTATAGTAATGTTTTTGGTCTTAAAATTTTAAAACTTCCTTTAATAGAAAGTCCCAAATGCTTTATAATGTAGTATAGATTATTTTTTCTCATATTGTTTTTCCCTTACAATCTCATATGATTTTTAATGTGTTTTTGTGCATGTTGTAATTTAACAAAGCACGATTTTAGGGTTTTAATGATTTTAATGGGATTTTTGCAGGTTATGATAAAAATAGTTGTTTTGCTGTTCTTGAAGATTTGATAACGTATGTTTTTGTTTCACTAAAGCTTTGTTATTCTCATGCATAAACTTTATTTGAGTTTAATAGGTTCTTTATTTTTTTCACAGGCACCCTAATCCCTAATCATCAAAACTCTCACCATGAAAAAAACTCCACCATGATTTTAGGGTGTTATATTTTCAATGTGTTTTTTTGCAGGTTGCAACACTAACATCATCAATGATGACCTTCAAAAACCATAGAGTTTTGATTGTAAGGTATGTTTGTTTTCAATGTGTTTTTGTCCATCATGATTTTAGGGTTTTAATGATTTTCAATGTGTTTTTGTCCATCATGATTTTAGGGTTTTAATATTTTTCAATGTGTTTTTGTGCATGTTAAAACACCAACATCATCAATGACGACCCTCAAAAATCACTTTATAAAATTGGCCCAAACAAGAGTTATTAACCCAATAATAACAAAATAATTCAATACTTCAATATGGGCTTCAGCTACAAGAGGTTTAGGGTATGTTTGGCAAAAATAGATTGTGCTGATGCTGGTGCTGTTGCTGATGCTGGTGCTGGTGCTGTTGCTTAAAAAGATTATAAAAAGAGATTATTTTTATAAGCTACATGAAGTAACCTTTTATTTTCAGAGATTATGGAAGATTATTTTTTTTATAATCTCTTATAAGCTATGCTGCCAAACAAAGATTATTTTTTAAGTAGCTTATTTTTTGAAAAAATAAGCATAATCTCTCCATAATCTTGTGTGTCAAACATTAGCCTTAGTCTACCGTGTAGTTTATCTACAAGACTACAAAGGCAAGTAAGGCCCATGTCATTGTTGAAGTAATTTTGTATCTTAAGTAGATGTGGGCGGGCACGGGCTACGGCTCAAACGAGTTACGGGATAAATTGGCACGGGTCAAACAGATGCATGTTATATAAATCGCTTTAAAAAATACTTAAAATGACGAAATAAATTTCTCAAATGCACCTTTTATTTATATTTAAAAAATTAAATATATTATATCTATAAATTTTATTTTAGAAACAACCGTAATGTTTTCTAATTGAGAGAAAATATGTGCCCGTTTGTGCCCATTTAACTTTTAAATAAGCAATATATGCTTATTTAAAAAAAAATGCTAAATGTGATCAAATCTTTTATAAATTTGCTCAAATTAGTTCATTTTTTTTTAGCACAAATTGCCTAAAAACTAAAAGGTACCAAAATTTTTTTACATACCAAGGGATTCATCTCCACCATTTATCTAAAAAGAAATTAATGAGTGAGATTAAAAGCATTATTATTTCACATATTTTTTATAATTTAAATATCTTTTAAACCGTTAATCGTTAAGTGAAAATATTTACCCCGTCGCGAAGAGCATTTAATTATCTTTCTATAGACGGACACTTTGATATACTTTCGAAAAAGAAAAATTGTTTTTTTCGTCTTTTTTTACGTTACTTGAAATTTGCATGAAAAAAAATCATATATGATTAAATACTAATTTGAATATCACATGTGATATAGTGTTAAATCATATATGATATGTGATATCACATGTGATATGATGTGTATATCATATGTGATATTACACTAATATCACATGTGATATCACATATCATATATGATACAATACTAATAACGTATATGATATAACACTAATATCAGATGTGATATTCAAATTAGTGTTTAATCATATATGGTTTTTTAATGCAAATTTCAGTAACGTAAAAAACGAAAAACTTAAAAAAAAAAAAAAAAAAAAAAGTGAAAAATACGAAAAATAATTTTTTGTCAAAAGTATATCAAAGTGCCTATCTATAGAAAGATAATTAAATGCTCGTCGCAATGATATATATATATTTTTTTTGCGCTTAACGATTAACGGTTTAAAAGTTAATAATATTTGAAGTAAGATGATGAAAGTGGGTTTTTTAAATTGTTGGGATTAATTTCATCCATTAGATCAAATAAAAATGTATTGTGGAGATTGATCCATATACAAATAATCATTTGTCCTCAAATAATCTTAAATCAAAAACTAATACGTAGTAGTAGTTATGTTTTGGAAGGCCATTTTTTTTTAATTAATATATTAAGAAAGAATCAAGTTTCAACAAAGTTGCAATCGATATATACAGATTACACGAGACTGAACAATGTGAAATGATTCGACAACATTTGAAACACTCGCTTGATCAGTGAAAGAACTATGCTAATCCTATGAAAACTATGACCTAACATGCAACTATGGCGAAATATGTTGGGAGCATACTATGATTACAGCCAAAATAACCCTTCAAATGAATGTGATAAAAGAGTCATGTGGATAGAGAAGTCAACAACTCTCATATAATTTTGCTGAAAATGTATAATTATTGTGAAGGGAAAATGACATTTGTTGCTAAATGCTTATGATTCAAATCTTGCGTGTAGTATAGGTAGGCAAAAAAGAATAATAAAAAAAGTTACCCTTTTGATCTTCTAGAAATAAATAAATTTTAAAGCTAACTATATACCACTCCTAAGGAAAAAATACCAATTCTCTTTCTACTTAAAGTTGTATATGTTTTTTCTAACTTAAATTAAAATTTACCATACATATAAAAGTGTCATATAGGGGTGTTAAAAAAACGAAAAAACTAAAAGAATCGAGGAATCATATCAAAACTGAAATGTATATTAGAATTATGGTTCGATTCTTGGCTTTTAAAATTTCAAAGTTTCAGTTTTCAGGACGGTTCAGATCAGAACGGTCCGGTTCAGGTACTTTTCTAAAAAGACCGATTTTTTTTATATCTAAAATTTTATAGAATTTGTTTGGAACTTATGCCTTAAAAAATAAATAAATAAAGTAAAAATAAAAATAGTAGGCTATAAGAGCATGTTAAGTGGTAACGCAATAACGGCGTTAAAGGGCCAATAACGCGTCGTTACCTCCATTGGACCACCGGCGTTAAAGAAGCAAAAGGAGGGCTTCGTTAGTTGGGCAACGCCCGTTATAGGGCTTAAAAAAAAAAAAAAAAAAAAAAAAACTTAAAATTTTTTTTTTTGGGATGTTAAGGTTTAACTTGGGATGTTATTGATGTGGGTGCTTTTTGAGGATGTTAAAGTTGATGTGGCGCTGACGTGGACGGTGTTATTTTATAACTTAGGTTACCATTGTGTTTGCTCTAACATAAAAATATGAGTAAATTGCATTTTTGGTCTCTAAAGTATGGTTAAATTGCAGGTTTCTTCCCTAATGTTTCAAAAGTGCAACGATAATCCTCATTTTAAAGGTTTTGCTGCATGTTTCGTCCATAATCTACAATTTAGAGACCAAACATGCAATTTCAAAGTTTTATTGACTAAATCTGTAATTCAGGAACCAAACATGCAACAAAACATTCAAAATGAGGACTACCGCTGCACTTTCAAAATATTAGGGACAAAACCGGCAATTTAGCCATACCTTAAGGACCAAAAATGCAATTTACTCTAAAAATCTAAAATCTAAAAACCATGAACTTAAATCCATTTCAAATAACACCAAAGTATCAATTTTAGTATTCTACAATCACTAATATCATTCAAAGATTTAAATATCATCATCACTATAATTCATCCAACATAAAAGTACCGATAGACGCGTTTTAGACCCTTATAAAACTTCATTGTCAAGTCAACTTGTGGAGGCATTGTTTTGCACTCAAGATTGGATACAGAAGGGATAGAATGGAAATAAATGTGAATGAAATTAAAAATCTTTTAAACGATGACAACGTTGTTACAGAAATGGAAAAAGAGGCACAAAGTTATAAAGGTAAACAAGTGATGGAGCATTAAGTGTTTTTGGAGGTTTGGAACACAAGTGTGTGTTCTTGATACTTTTGAACAATTATAAACTTACTAGCATAGTACCCGCGCAAAGTAGCGTCGGTAATCAACATGTCAGTTTTTCTCGTACATTGATTTGTAAGCGGTATGCAATGAGAGTTACTATTTGACAGTTTACGCGTTTGATAGTTCGAAAAGAGTACATGGTATTTGAATTTCTGTAAAGTATATTAATACAAATATCAATATCCATAGTTACTCCATTTGAACTTTGTATAACTTGAATGTTTATGATAAAAATTACAACTATAAATTTGTATTAATTTGTATTATTGTAAGTTTGTAATATCAATTTTAATACTAAAATTTAATGTGCCATTAGTGTACATTATAATGCAATTATTATAGTGTAGAATTTTATTATATGAATTACTAATTATGATAAGATGTGTAAGATTAAAAAATTAAGACTTCTTTTTTTAAAAAGTCCTAAATACATTACAAGGGAGTATAGATATTATAACATTTTGTGATTTTGTTTATGGTATTTTGATCAAATGAAATTATTGAAACGACTTGCACTATTTGCGACATTTTTATGTGTGCTTGTATTGATATAGCATGGTTTTTATGAATGATTTAAAATAATAATAATAATAATAATAATAATAATAATAATAATAATAATCTTTTATATAATAAAGGAATTACATTATTTCGGAGTATTTTTGCAAAACCATTCTTATTGAAAAAAAAATTGGGCCAATAGGAGAGCTCGAATTTGCCACGTAGGCAAAATCGAGCAATATGATTGGTCAATAGAAAGTCAAAATTAAATTGGTTTGGTCAAACTTAATAATTTTGGTGGAGAAATTTGGTCAAGAAAAAAAATGCATAAAAATATATGTGTCAAATTTATGAAAAAATAAACTTAAAAAAAGAGGGAGTAATTAATAAAACTTTAGTGGTTGAATTTTAAATAAATTATATAGAGCTAAGTGTAAAATTACAAGTTTTCATGTTTTTTAATAACTTTAGAAAAAAAACAAATAACTCCTTACACTTTATACCCCCTATACTTTATAATATTAGTAACGGGAATATAAATATCAAATGGTAAGCACGAGTTACTGTGATATGAAAATAAATATACGCGATTCTACTTATAACAACGACTCATGAATTATTATATAAAATTTATATATGGATATCCATAAAAACATTTTAAAAACTTTACGGAGCATACTTTAACTTCATTAACGCTCATTATGTGCTACTAAACTCGCACATTTTGTACAACATGATATCAATAGTTAAAGTTAAACATCAACATCAACCTCAACATGTATGTCAGTTAAAAACGTTTTACAAAGCTAATTATTAAAAAAAAAAAAAAAAAAAACCACATGGGTTTGATAGTCATATATTGGTTAATTTAGAAGGTGTTTTCTTTAAATTATAAAAAAAATGCACGCATCACAATCCTTATTTCATAACAATCACCTCCTAAATTAAAAAAAAAAAAAAAAAAAAAAAACTACGTAGGTGATAACCTAACATTATTCATTGACGCGATGTTTCATAAAAAAAAAAAAAAAAAAAAAACTTAATAGTTGGCCGTTGTAAAGAAATAAAAGTATGTACATGAGAATTGATAAGCAATAATATATACTTTTTTAATCAGATTATTACGTTACTATACCGCGATAATGTTATTGAGTTGGTAATCACGGATGTGAGATACAACCATTCTTCTATACTTATGATTTATGTGTTAACATCTTTTTTCTTTTGAATAGAATCCGAAAGAGACTTCAACAGAACTTTGGCTTATGTCTTATCTAGCTGATAGTTTTTAGTAACTTTTTTTATGGTTTAACTTTTTTGTTATACACACCAACTTTTAGTAATTTTATTTATTTATTTATTTGTTTTTATTAGTTTTTCTTTTTAATGAAGAGTTCTACGCTTAATATTTGTGTTTTTACTATAAACACACTAAGCTATGATAGAATTAGTTGTGAGTTCGGGGTTTTTTTACTAAGCTTCTCAAAAATGCTTATAGCTTTATCATAAACTTATAGTGTTATGGTAATTGAATAAGCCAATAAGCACATTTAATAAGCACACCAAACACCCCTTTTGTTCTAATCCGAAGTTTTCTTATTTGATGTTATGACTAACTTTGTTGTTATCCTCACTATAATGCAACATGTTAGTGGTTTTTGCAGTTTTATGATCTTATCGCACATACTAAAGTGTAATGCAATTTTTTTGTGTATGTTTTTTAGAAGAGGATTAAGTATCAACACATGATTGTCGTGGAAGGATTTTCTACGCCTGCTCAAGGTATGAATGTATAATTAAGTTGAGTTGCTGATTTAGATAATACATAAATGTATTTTAATGTACCAAAGATGTGTTTTAGTGCCTATATAGGGAATTTTATGGTAGGAATGTTCGAATATGTGAGTCGATACGCATGTTATACGGTTAGAAATACGTGAGCCTATTGGGGCACACATGTAAGCAAAATCGTGAGATGTGATTGGTTAATAAAAATCAAAATTAAATTGATTTTGGTCAACTTTTAAAGCTGGACACAGTCGTGACCCAGGTCACCGGGTGCCACATCAGCTTTATCGACAAAATAACTTTGAAATGACCAATGTGGGGTGTAGGTCGAGGATCGGTCGAGGCAACCCAAAGACGAAAATCGGTTGTTTTTTCAACCGATATTTACACACATTTTTTTTTTTTAATTTGGTTATCGATTGTGGCAACTTGGTCGTGTCTGGTCATCGGAGAGAATTCATTCTTATTGAAAAAATAATTGGGCTAATAGGAGAGCTCGATTTCGCCACGTAAGCAAAATCGTGTGATGTGATTGGTTAATAAAAGTCAAAATTAAATTGATTTTGGTCAAACTTTAATAAATTTGGTGTTTTGGTTGATATAAAAAACACACAAAAATATAGGTGTGAAATTTGTGAAAAAAAAAAAACTTAAAAAAAGAGATAGTAAGTAATAAAACTTTAGTGGTTGAATTTTTAAAAATTATATAGAGTTAAGTGTAATATTATAAGACTCCATTTTTTTAATAACTTTTGATTATAAACAAATACCCCCTTATACTTTATACCCTTTATACTTTATATCTTAAAAAATACAATGTATATGTCGTTTTAAAATAACAACATATAAATTTGCATAAGATTATAAGTATCAATTTTTTTACTTTTTACGTTCAATAAGGATCCACTTATTTCATTTTTAAAAGTTTAATTTATGTGGACACGAGTTTACATTTTAAATACGGCTAAATTACTGAAAACGAGAATATAATTATCAAATTGTAAGCACGGGCTACTTTAATATAAAAATAAATATTCACGATTATACTTATAACGATATTTGTAAAAACAAAAACTTAAAAAAATACGAGGTAATTAATAAAACTTTAGTGGTTGAATTTTTAAAAATTATAAGGTTAAGTGTAATATTATAAGTTTTCATGTTTTATAATAACTTTAGAAATTAAACAAGTTCACCTTTATACTTTATACCCCCTATACTTTATATACTAAAAATACAATATATATGTTGTTTTAAAATTACAACATATAAATATGCATAGGATTATAAATATCAAAATATTTCTTTTACTATATAAGTTCAGTAAGGACTCATTTATTTTATTTTAAAAGTATGATTATGTGGACACGAATTTGAATATTAAATACGGCTAAATTTTTGAAAACGAAAATATAATTATCAAATTGTAAGTACGGGTTACTGTAATATGAAAAAAAATATATGCGTGATTGTACTTATAACAACGAATCATGCAATTCTTATTTATTTATATAAGGATATGTAGAAAAACATTTTTTAAAAACTTTAACGAATATATTTTAACTTCATCGACGCTAATTATGTGTTACTACACTCGCATCTTGTGTACAACATAATATCAATAGTGAAATTTAAATAGCAACATCAACATATATGTCTGCTAAATATATTTAAATCTTGAGTTGTCTAAGAGAAATTTTTACAAAATTTTATTTTAACAAATTCTAATGGATATTAATATATAATGGAAAACTCGTGCATAAGTATATAATTATATGTAATTACCTTTAAATACAAAATATTCAGTATTAATACAAAATATATATTTTTTTGTCAAAACCCCGTGCGTGCACGAGTATTATAACTAGTAATAATAATAATAATAATAATAATAATAATAATAATAATAATAATAATAAATAAAATATTTTGATTCCGGTAATTACCGAAAATTCTCGTAGTGAAACAGAACCAAAGAACCTGACACGATTTCACTTTTTTTTTTTTTCGATTCTTGATTCTTTTAATTGCGATTGTGGTTTAGTCCGATTCTAATACCATAGACATCCCTAGTTTCATATAGTTTAAAAAATATATGATCATATCCGTTGGACGCACGATCGATATTTCATACTTGTATGATCTATAAGCCAATGACAATATATAATACGACATTGAAAAGAGGTATGTGACACATGTATGTGTCATCGTACATAGGATAAACGCATGACATGCAATCACCACGCGTACCTATGCCCATAAACCTTGGACAGACACAGTACGTCATATCGTGTTGGCTTCTTGTCAATTCTCCATTATTTCTTTTCTTCTTGTTATATTTTAATGTTACAGTATTACACTCGAATAGAACAGTCTCACAAAAAGAATTAGGGTTGATAGTTCACTAAGTGTATATTTATAAGTGATCAAGATCGAAAACTATCACTACAAGAAAAAAGGGCTATAGTGACGACAGGAAAATCATCACTAAAGGTGAAAAAGTCGTCACTAAGCCGGTTTAGTCACGAAAATCAAGATCGTCACTTGTCGTCACTATAGCTCCGTCACTAAGTTAATAGTGACGAAACTGAAATTTGACACTAAATTTAGTGACAAGCTAAAGTCGTCACTTATGGGTGTGTGACAACACATTTCGTCACTTAATTTTCGTCACTGAAGTGGCTAAAGTCGTCACTATTTGATGCGATTAGTGACGAAAGAAAGGCGTCATTTTTTGGCTAAACTAACGGAACCTTAACGTTCAATAGTGACGAGAAACGTTGTCACTTACAAAAGAGCCATATCCTAATGATACAGGTCCAAATGGATATTTGTTGAATGCAAATGCAAAATAATTTTTCGCAACCAATTACTTGATCCATACCGGAGTAGAAACATTACAATTATGTCAAACAATTGTCCCATTTATTGCATATATTTCCAACAATAACGGTACAAAGAAAAGAAGGAATAAGTTATTTGACAATAGTAGAATCCTTATGTGGCGAATCTACTTCTACCAATATATCAAGCATCCAAATTTCAACTACACATCATCTCGAGCCTCAACGTAATATTCATAATCTTCAGCCCCCTCAGTCCCCTGCATAAATATAGCTATAAGAAATCACTAAAACAGTATAAGCTAGGTTTCATTTGTTGATCATATTTGCACTAACCTTTCATGACAGAATTGAAATTATATGATTCTTGTTCTTTGACTTCCAACCTTTTCATGCAAACCATTATATAAAGTTCCAGTTGAGCAATCTGCAACCAAACCATAGATTAAAATCAAAATAGCATATAATCTCAGCTCATGAAAAAGAAACGTACAAACATACGCAAAAAGAGAAAAACATAAGGTACGAACCCCGAGAGACATCATCGATACAGGGTCCTCATCTGATTTCAGCAGGATTTGAACCTCCCCTGTTTATGGTTCCTCCAATTCACCGGTTTCTCCGGTAACCCTTGACTTCAAATTTGCACTAACCTCTGCCGCCGCAGTTTCAAACTAACAATAGCATACATAAAACATCTATTAGTCAATAATACAGTCATAACATAAATAATAAACATATCCATTAATATTGTTGCACAAATGATTAAGTGACCGCTAACAAATCAGACAAATAATATGCAAAGTAGATTACTGAAACACTAGAAACTGATTCCTGTAAACGGATTTTAGAAAACACATCCAAAAAGTAGATAAAGTCAATATACCTTCAAAACGCCAGCGTATCGTCCATGAACAATGCCTTCCTCAATCACATCAAGACAAGCTTGATGTTGTGGCATATTCGGAGCCGTCCGTTTGACTAATTGTCTAGCATTTTTAATTATTTCACGTGCTTCAGAAAGGGAACCAATCTTGTCTGTCCGATGAAGTGAGCGGACCCATGGTTTACGTGCCTCTGCTATGTCTAGCCCATTGCCTTGATACTTTCAGTAAATCTTGAGGAGGGACAATAACATAACTTGTTAAGTAAATACAAATGCTCAATCGGAGCTGCAACTACATTCACCAGCTAATTAACAATTTTAACCACTTTCTATATCACTCGCATCAAACAAAACAATAATTTATGATATAATCAATTAAAAACCAGGGTGAACAATTAACAGTTGTAAGAAGCGAAGTATCACAAATCATAATCAAGCATTAACATACATCAGCCCAGCCCAGCCCCCATTCATGTTATTTATAATCATGTTATTTATGTCATTAACACTATACGGACGAACCGAGTACATGTTATTTATATTGTACAATTCAGTACATAAAAACAACACATACATTCCAGTTTTTAACCCAGCCCAGCCCCCATTCATGTTTAAGGATACTGTGGTTGGCTAATAGTAAGTATGTTATGAGTAAAAGTTAAAGGTAGGTGTGCCTGCACTGCACTTATGGAAGTTTAGTAAACTTTAATGATTAGTATTATAGATACTAGTTTAGTTATTTCAAGTCATAGGTTAACACTGGCAAAAATCGCACAGCAGCAACTTACTGTACTAATAATTCTGATAACTTAAAATAATTTGTTTGGATAATCAACTTAAGTGTAGCAGCAACATATAGATACTTATAACCACAAGTTCACAGCATGCCAAACACACTCGCTCATTATTAAGGTATTTGGGAAAGCTTATCTAAATAGCTTAATACTTATGCTATATGCAATAAAATTACTTACCTATGACAGAGTTGAACAAGCTGTGGAACAAGCTCGGCAACTCGTAGCCCAACATAATCTTGCAAAAGGAATGAGAATCAAAATTTACCAGGATTAATTGCTGCATACCTTGTCTTCTTTCTTTGTCAGGATTGTTGCTCTGCAGTTAGTATAGAAAATTATTAGGTCTTGCTTAAAGTAAAGGATATACATATGCCTTTCTATAAGATAATAGAAATTTACTTGGATGTGTTAAAAGTTGGATTGCACTTTCAAAATGGTCAACATATAAAGACATTAGTAGTTTTGCATTGCAAAAGTTATCAAATGAATCAAGAATGTATTATAGAAGTGGAAATTTGACCCATTTACTTATAAGCGGGGCAATTTGGGTCAAAAGGGTAAGATTGAGTGCTTAAATGTAAGGTTTTCCACCTCTTCTGAATTTTACCTAATTCTTTTCTTTCCTTCTCGCCACCACCATAATAGCATCCTGAGAATGCAAGCTTATCAGGTTCAAACCTGTATCATAAATGGTAAAATCTATAGTTAGCACAAGGGATACAATTTTAACTTCCTGGGCAATAATAATAATAATAAGTCATAATAAAGTGTTGGAGTGGGATAAAGCTATAGTTAGCGCTAAGTTACATTCTATAATAGACATATAGAAGAGCTAGCAGGGGAGAAGAGAATTGTTTAATAGCTTGTACTTGATATACAAAATAAAGCTACATGCGGCAATCAGCCCTAATGACATTTTAAGGAATCAAAATCCAGTTTTAAATAGCCATGTGAAGGAATCATAAGTAGAGCATGTGATTTACCTTGATAACAATAGCCCATCAAAGGTTCTTTTTTGGTCAGTTGCTGATTTTATACACCATCTTCCATCGGTGTTGCTTACTTCCTAGATATATTGGTTGTGAGGTAAAACCACAAGAGAATGAAACATATTAAGTTATTACGACATCTTACCACAGATGATGATGTCTCTTTCATGTCATTACTGATTAGACTCTCCATCAATTGGTGTAACTGAATAAAAACAGAATAAAGAGGAACCCGTTTGAATGAATGCAATTGGCAAGACAAAGACAAAATGCAAATAAGTAAGAGGATAGTGTAATAGGAATGTTGATGAAATATTAAACCTTAGTCTCAAGGAGGCGCACTTGTTCACGAGAGCCTTTGAGGGTTGGACTCTGCAAAAGGAGCATTTTCATTATACCTTCAGTTCTTAGTAAATTCACCGTTTCTGTACTGCATGTAAAACCACTTCGTATGGACTCCAAATGATATATAGACATATACATACATACAGGCGGCTCGACATTAAAAATAAACCAAGGCGAAACAAAATTAGGTAAACTGACCCCATAATAGTAGCGAATATAAACGTAAATACAGGAATCGAAGGCTGCACAGCTGCAGCATAGGTAGGAGTTGTGTAGCCAAGTCCAAAAAGAAACAAAAGCTGGTTCCCAAATATCCTGTTCAATAGTGAAATTTATCAAAAATAAGTAATCAATATATCACGAAGCACATCTGGGACCATAAACATACACTGAAGTTTCATCTTGTCGCAAGAGAAACATGATAACTATTAGAAATGGATAGCTATAAAAACAATAATCTTACCCCGTTAATCCAAGAAAGAATAATGACATAAGCAAACATCTAGTAATAGGTGGGCTCGTTCTCCTACACGATAACATACAAAAACCACATCTTTAGTATTGGCACTTGTTCAGGTTGGTTTACACCTATTTCTTACACGCAAACATTAATCATATTGAACTGTTCAAGTAACAACATCAGCATATCACAAAAACCAATACCCCTTAACATCATCATTAACAGATTTCGATCGAAGCCAAAAACCAATACCCCTTAACTCTGTTACTCATATTAAGCACCAAAACAGGTTCTTTCACTCCTACGTCAAACTCATATACGACACATTAACCTCAATTCAACTGTCCCCATATTCACCTATGATCTCATCAACCTTAGTTTAGCTGTCTACTAATATCCCCTCCGTCCCAAACGGAGCCAGAAAGTTATGGTTGAGGGGGAAAACTTTGATAATTTTTAGAAACTACACTGCAAATCGGTTCGTTAGGAGATTCAAACAACCACTTAATCTACCAAATATCTATGTAACACTCCATATCTCGTTATAACTTAGAGCTGCAATTTATGCCACTTTATATCATTATAGTGCAATACTTTCGCCACTTAACATCAGGTTATGAAATAGATCAAAACTACAGTCGAACACTACATTCAGATATCTATTCAATAAAGTTGATAAAACATCAAGTCATCAAATAACTACATTTGACACATTCTTCAAATAAAACAAGTAAATTTTTTGGAAATAAGCTATCAAATGAGCAAATAAAAACTAACTTCAACATAAATAAGCACAACTTTTGCCCTAAACCTCATCAAAATTAGGTGAGAGTCCATTCTTCATTTAAGTAAACCTAAAATCTGTATCCGCTAAATCTAAGCTTCATTAACTCGAATAAGCAATCAAATCAACAATCAAAATTAGGTCAAATAAGCTTCATATTCAACGAATTTACAACAATTTCGAATAAGTAACATCAAATCTCGATAATTAGACAAAAATAGTGCTTAATAATTAGGGATCAGAGATAAGAGATAACCTCAAAAAAATTGGGGAAAAATAGTGAAAAATGAGATTCAGCAGATGTTATCCATGGCGGAATGGTGCTAGTGTGTGTTTTTAGTGTGTGCAGTTGGGGAGAAAATGATTAGTATGGTGATAGTATGTGAAACTAGAGTGAAAGAAATATGAAGAAATTGACACGCTAGGAATGCGCGTGTTGTTTTTAAAACATGTAAGCATTTTGTCAATTTAAGTCCCTATACTTTTTAAGAGTTAAATAACAAAAAAAAAGAGCATGTATTTACTCAAGGTAGTGACGGATAGTTTCGTGACTAAGTTACATAATATCTAAAACAAAGTGACAAATTTTTTTGTCGTCACTATATGGTCTTTTTAGTCACCAAAATAAAATGTCGTCAATAATATTTTGTCACTATAGGCTATTTTTCTTGTAATGTATCATGAAAAATACTTTACTTACATTTAAGTAGAAATGTTCGTCCTTCTGAAATAACATTATTTAGGAATACATAATGTTATCCACAAACACCGTTACATATAACCGTATAAGTAGCTTGATCTAATTCAATTGTATTACGGGAAAATTATAAATCCTGACTGGTGTTGACAAGTTAATAGATTTATATTTTTAATTTGGCAACCATTTGAGTAATGTTGAGCAAATTGGTCTTGTTTATGTCAACTTTTTTCGGTAAATCGCTTGCTTGCTTCGCTCACTGTAGAATACCATATTTGATGAGGTATAGTCTCTTATGAATATTTTGAAGGAGTTAGGTTAATTTTAGTCAACATCTTTTCGGAAGATTAGGAAATAATCAAGTCTGCGCCGGAACGGTTTTTCGAAAAAGCTAAGGCAACGAAGGTTATGTTAGGTTTGGAGGCAATGAGGTAGTAGCATAGTCTCCTCCGGAGCTTTGCAAGCATAAGCTGACAACCATTGTACGATGTAGTACGGAAGTAACAGTGCTAAGTCCAGAATGGCCGTTGAGCACGTTACGACAACCCGAACCTCGAAAGCTATGGCTCATGCCCAATAACAATTTCCTCGCTGCACCAAGACGACAACCTCGTCTCCACAATCCTCTTGTCATGGAGTAGAGTCCATGTTGTATAAATTGAGTCGTTCTCATGTGAACAACACACATTCTCACACATTCTGCTACTTACTTTCTCTCCCTACTTTCTTTTACTAAAATTCTTACCAAGCAAATATTTACTTTCACGTCGGAGCTTGGTCTCGAATTAAAAACTCGGGGTGAGCTAACAGTGTATTGTCTAATTTCAGCCTAGGGACGAAAAAGATAGTTCACTTCCGAAGGACCACAACTAAAAAATTCGAGGTGAGCTAACAGTGTCTTGTCTAATTTCAGCCTAGGGACGAAAAAGATAGTTCACTTCTGAAGGACCACAACTAAAGAGCGTTTACAGAAATTTGCTCAAACATTGACACCATCCGTTGAATCCTTATTTCAATCTACTTGTTCTAGTTAATGGCTGATCGTATGGAGGATTTAGAGGAAGGAGAAAGCTTGCACGTCGGAGTGCAACGAATGGGAGAAATCCTCCGGGAGAACCCATCGCTCTCTTCGGACTCGTCCAAGAATAAACTTCCCCGACCTATGTGAAGGAAAATATTGATTTTGTTACGAACTATGATTAAGAAACTTGACAATCGGGGCAAAGGGAAGGCAAATCCTAAAAGACTCTCTTATGGAGATTCAAAGAGTGGAGGTTCAAAAAGATCTTGAGGATACCGTCAGTTGAAAAAACCAAGGGTTATTCCACCGATGGATCTTCCAAATACGGGAGAAGTCGAAGCAGAACCAGATCCGCTCGAATGCTTCGAGGCGAAGGGTTACCTCCAAGTCTCATCGTTCAGTTAAAAGTTTGAGGGTCGGAGCAATTCGTCGAGTTCAGAGTCGGGGTACGAGATTTTGTCTTGAGATAGCTCGGGAGGACTTGAGCATGCCTTATAAACGACCCAAGCTCAGGCCCTTCACCTGTTGAATCACGCGATTCAAATATCATCGAAGGGTGAAGCTCCCTCGTAACAATCGTGGGTAGAAGGAAACAAGGACCCAGAAGACCACATTAGTATTTTCTCCTAGGCAACAAAGCAGAATGAGTGGCCCATGCCGTTGTAGTTTAAGATGTTCCACCAAACCTTGGGGATGATGCAAGGGACTGGTTTGATGATCTGGATCCAAAGAGTGTGGATGCATTTAAAGTATTGAGTAGGTGGTTTTGGGAGGAATTCTCGCAACATAAAAGATACTCAAAGAATCCGACTGAGATCCATGGCATTAAACATCAGCCGAATTAGGTACTTCAGGCGTTTATGGACCACTTTAAAGCAGAAAGTTCTCACATCAAGGCGTGCCTCCGGTGTTGAGGATATCAATGTTTATGCATGTTAGGTCACTAGTTTTACAACACAAGCTTAATAGAAAGAGATAGAGGGGAGAAGAGAGGCGGATGAACAAATACCAAACACACACACACGTATAAAAGAGAAAGGTTAAGCGTAGAGTGTATGTGAAAGAGTAACTTGAACAACCAACCCTCAAGTGAGGGTTTACAAGAGTATTTATAGGAGGGAAGCTAGGGCAACACTCCTAGTTCCCATCCTTTCTTATGTGGGCTTGGGCCTAAGCTTATGGACCTTCTACATAAGCTAGACCTTAAACAAACATAAAGGCCATAATAAAGCTACCTATTACATATGAAATATAAATACTTGAAATACTGTTTAGGAGTGATTCCAACAATCTCCCCCTCAAGTATATATGAATGTAAACGGTGAAGGCATTGATGTAATAGTAGCTCTAACGTCTTCTGACATCCTTCTTTCTTGTGAGAGGAATTGCCTTGATTCGAACAATCTCCCCAGTGTAGAGAGATAGTTATCTTTGAACAGTTATGCTTCGACGTCATCTTTAAATTTGTTCTATGATCATTGTTCTTTGTGGTGAAAGTGATAGTATGTTGTTGTCTGCATCAAGTCTGCCTCAGGTCTGCTTCGCTGCTCCAGTGTCTCCACGTCATTCTTCAACATGCTCACACGCTCTTTGACGTTGGAAATCAATACTGATGAAGTTCTTTAAGTCTTTGACTTTGTAGATTCTTTGATTTGATGAAGAATCATTCTGACTGTTGTGTTGCATTCGAGTAGAACTTCCATTAGTGATGATGTTGACGTGAGCATGAGAAGAATCAGCACGATCATCCCGCTCCGGAGCTTCCATAAGAAGAAAACATTTCAAACGGTTAGTAATAAGCGGTTTCCGGCACTTACAAGTTTGAACTTCGAGAGTGTTAACAGCATAGTGTGAAAACACAACTCTAATTTTTACAAAGGCCGTTCCTGAAATGGAGTCCCACAAGTGAGATAACGCGATGTACCAAAGTACATCTACAGTTCAGATAAGTCGCTGAGGTACACCGAAGCATCACCTCACGACTGTAGACCGTTTGAGACACACTCCGCGTAATCCACGGGGAGTTACCGAAGTGACCTGCTATCAGGGCTGTTTGATGTTGACCCTGGCAGGAGTTTCCATTCAATCACTGAGGATCACAAATGTGAACCTCTCATAAATGTTCTCGACAGATTGCTAAGATCTGTGAAGGACTCGATATGAACCACTGATAATCTTATTTGTTGATCATCAAGTGATTAAATGTCAAGTGTACCTAAGAGATCTTTTGATGAATCTCGTGGCTCTAGACTCAATAGTGCGTTTTGGGTTTTCCTGAGCGGAGACTAGGGAGAGGGTCTCCTTCTTCAATACCAGCGATCTCTAAGAGAAAGCCAATAGTTTACGTAGGGTTCCCTGTGAGAATGAAACAAGCTTCTGTTGAGAGAAACTTGAGTGGATAAGAAGGTTTAGTGCATGCGTCACTAGGTCCATGACGACTTTTAATCTTCAATACCGGTGTCACTAAGTGACAACCAGTAGCATATGAATTGAACCCGGTGTCTGCCCTAAGTTGAATAATCTGGAGGGCTGTTTCTTTTCACCCTTTACTTTACATTTCTTTTTGATTCTTCAACTCCTTCTTTCTCCGATTCTCATTTTCTCCTTTTACAATCATTCCTAAGGACTTCTAACACTAACTAATGGTAGTGTCCTTGGGTAGATCCCTCCGGCTCTGGCGGATCATAGGACGGTTATTCCTAACCTTAGTCACCTTATAACTCCATGACTAACCTATGTTGCCATTAAAACCACTGTTTGTGAAAAATCTCTCAAGTGGTTTGTAAATGAAAAACATGTTTGAACCACTGTGAGAGATAAGGTTTTGCATAAATACTCCCCCTCCACATGTGCTTAATAGTATTAATGGTTTAAATGCACAGTGAGGAAAGAGCGCGCACTTTTTGAATTGATCCACTGGAGATAGACAATCCCCCGCGAGACACGGTTACGTTGCATAGTTAAAGAGTTACATTGTCAGCTTTTAGGTGACAACTAGCTCTAATAACTACCTTGAATGTGTAGACAAACCTTGAAAGGTTGTCAAACCCGTCAGAGTTCATGTCTATCAAGAGTTTCTCGAATGGTACATTCTACTCAGACAAGTCCTTTGCGAGACACGTTTACATCACTAGCTAACTAGCTTGAAATTATTACCCGTCCAGGACAAGTCTTTTTGAGTTGCTATCAGTAAAAGATTCGTCAATTCGTTGGTTAAGTCTATTGCACGAAGATTCATGAGCAATTACACAACATATTTGTTATCACAAAATTTTCTCCCCCTCAAAAATGGCATATAAAATGTTATTTTTGAACGGTTTGAGAATAAATATGACCATTTCGAGTGTTGCGGGAAGACGACCACTGTGAACAATTTGTGAACAAAGTTTTAATTCAAATACTCCCCCTCAACTAGTGATATAAACAGTTGAGGTTTTGAAAAATCATATGGGGAAGTACTTGTTCTTTTGAGCAAAACCTTGAAAATTGAAAGGTTTGATAGGTTTTACTCAAAAGTAAGAAGCTTTCGCTCCTTTTATAAGGATTGTGGCACTGAAGCGTACCACAGGGTCCTTTCTTGACAATTACGGGTTGTACACTGTTATGTGTGCACAAGCCATTGTCAGATAATCAAACAAGCAAAATCACAATCAATAGAATACCCAATGATTACGAACGATCAGCTACTTTCTGAGGACGTTGGAAAGTCAGAATCGGAAAGTTTGGTTATCCTCCCACATAGCTCTCCATCCGTTGCATCTGATCCCAATGAATCAAACATTCATCAATCCTAGTGTAAATCAACGAACATCCTTGCAATCCTTTGAATTCCATCTCTTCGTCTGAATTATACCCAACTCAATGTCCTTCAATCGATATGCCAATCCATCTCGAACCATCTCCAGGGTGGCGTCATAGAACTTAGTGAATTTCATCGAAAGCCATGAAGCAAGTATGATGATTTTCACTTTGGTAGACAAACCCAAACTTTTGTTTAAAAACGATTTTGTACTGAGGTTCTTGATTGATTCCGATGAATGTGTAGAATTTAGGTAAGATTCGACCCCGAGGTGGAGAACTTCAACACGCTCTATGATTTGAAGCGTATGAAAACAAGGAGTGCAGTAATGTACTTGATCTGAATTTCGGTTGAGGTTCTGGTTTGGGCTCAGGTATGTCGTGTTCCTCACCACCAGTGTATGTAATGTGATCAACGGTTTTCTCCATTGGTGGTGTGGTTTCTGAATCCCTTGGTTGATCAGATGGTGGTGGCTGTGTAGCCTGTTGTGTAGTGGTGATAACCTGCTTAACCATTTGTCGAATCATTGGATAGAGTTGCCTTCTTAACAGATTCTGTTGTTGACATAGGTGTTTCTTATGTTGATGGAGGTGATGATTGAGATGATGATTTGGGCTTGGTGGAAGTGTCAATAGATGGTTCAGAAGACTGTTGAGGTTTGTGTATTGGATTGTCAACTATGTAGTTGTCTGATTCCTTCTTAGACTTTTCCTCCTCAGCTCTAGCAGCTTCTTTTGCCTCTTTTCGAATCATTTCCTCTTCAGTCGCCAAATTATCATCATCAGGGACTCTTTCATCCTTATCATGATCGTAATCTCCTTCGTCATATATTTCCCCATCTTCACCATGCTTTTCTTCTTGCGGTTGTTTTAGTTGTGTTTGCTTCATTTCAACAGTAGTAGTGACAGTGACACCCTGATCCTCACCGGGTTGATTAACCGGAAAAGATTGAAGCATGGTATTCCATCCTTTTCTGCTTTAATGTCTTACGAAATTGTATTACCTCATCCATTGAGCATAAGTTTTGAATGGATGTTGCAGAAGGATGTCCACAGTAATCCTGCAAGATGATTATGAGCATATGAAGTTGTTGAAGATGACACGGAGATAGTTCTTGACAATTGTTTTGTCGTATCCATCTTGGAATGTGTTTGCCATCGAGAGCTCAGCTGGGGCATTGATGTTTGCTTGATTTGCAGCCATTTCATGATCTGAAAGTCATTAGACAAAGAGACAGACATATGGAAACACAATGTGTTTGTATTAGTCTGATTTATTATCTAATTACTTGTATGATGGTAACATGTTTATGTTAGTTACAAGTCCTAAGTCACATTGTTCCAATTGATTGAAGTTGATGTGATAAGTTATGTGAACATGTTACTTTTGAAATTTCAAAGTCCAATTCTTCACTTAACACACAACATATAAACATTTGTAAGCTTATACGAAACATCAGGTATTTGTGACTTATGAGTAACATTTAACAAGTAACATATCCGTAATAGGCCAAAATGTAGTGAACAAAGGGGTTAAGAGTAACAAGGATCCTTATGCGTAAGAAAGGAGCTTATGCGTAGGAGTAAGCTAAAGCGTAAGACCTAGCTTATGCGTAAGAGTTTCTTACGTGTAAGACAAGTTCAAAAGCTTTAAGCTTACGCGTAGGGATAAGCTAGATGTTACGCGTACAGTTTACTCGTAAGAGTAAAGCTTATGCGTAACAAGCCTTGTTTACGAATATCTTTCCAAGATACACGTAATCCACTGTAGACCCCTTATGCGTAAGAATTACGCGTAAGATTTCTCTTAGGCCTAACCTTTACGCATAAAGTATTCCTTAATCGTAACGGTTTGAACACCTAAAGATTCTGACATTACGAATAATTAACCTGTTGAATATAAACATGAAAACTTGATTGCAGTTAACTCCAAACATCTTTTAGATCACAAAACAAGCATAAGAACATATCAGATATACACAGAAAGACTTAGGCGTAAAATTGCTCAAACCCTAAACCCTTAATCTACGCGCATGAGATATAGCTACACAAATCAAACAAGAATGTTTCTGGAGTGTCCTAGATGTCATATGGGTGCAATGGAACAAGATATAACACATTTACACCATAGAATCAGAGGATTCCTGGGATATGAACCCTAAAAGCCTAAAACTTAAATTCTTACAGTTTAGATGTTTCTGGGCTAATTTCAAGGTTCAAAACATGCATATATACTTATTCTAACACTTTCTTGACCACCTAATAACATATCACATAATAGACAAGCCCTAAATGAGCGCAAGAACCCTAGAAATCATATTAGTGAAATTTAAGATTCTGGATGGTTTTGGATGATTGAAACAAGTTTAATAGACACTAAGAAAGGTTTTAATACAACTTATTTCAATCCATACACTTTTATGCATAATCACCCAGTTCGTTCGAGTGAACAATTTTCCAAAATCAGTTTAAAGAGTTTTAACCGTTGGATTTGAAAGAATTTTAGAAACCCTTGTTTATCATCTTGATCAAAACAGTTTAGAACTTATAGATTATGAAAAACTTGAACGGATTTAGAAGATTTGATTTGGGCCATTTGATCTTGGTGGTTTAGGAGTAAATGATTTTGTTAAAATTAATTAGCCAAGTTGACACATTCAGTCCTTCAACCTTAAAGAGGTTCCAACCAAGATCCTTTAACATCCGTTTAGGTTAGACAAGACACATGTAAGGCAAGAAACTTAACGATACTCCCCCTCGACTTTTGAAATAATGAAATGGTTAAAACATTTGAGTCCGAGGAGAGTAATTGACAAGAAAAGTGTCCACCATTTTAGAAGAAACAACATATTTTTGAAAACATGCAAGTACAAGGTTTTATGAAACCGAAAAATATTTACTTTCTCCCCCTCAACACTTGTTCGGGAAAATAATGAAAGGTTTGATAGAACAACGTGTTGACTGAAGATTTGTACTTGCCATGTTAAAAGAAATATAGATAGAAGAATATTTTTGTTGTTTTATCAGATTTTATAATTTTGTATTTTGTTTTTGAAAATATTTACAAAGGAGGTTTTGGTGTTTGACAGGTTTTTAAGACTGTTTTAAGAGGTCATCCAATTCCTCTTGAGTCAAACACCTCATACCAATCCGGTGGACCAACTCATTAAACCTAGCGGGAGGCAAGGCTTTGGTGAGAAGATCTGCCAATTGGTATTCTGTACCCACGAAGTATAATTCAACGGTACCCTGTTCCACGTGGTCCTTGATGAAATGATAGCGAAGATCGATGTGCTTTGATTTCGAGTGCTGAACTGAGTTGCACGAGATCGCAATGGCACTCCGATTGTCGCAGTACATCGGGATTCTGTCAAATACGTAACCATAGACTTTGAGTTGTGTTCTCATCCAGATGACTTGAGTACAACACGCGAACATGGCTACATATTCTGCTTCGGTTGATGACAGCGATGTACAATCCTGTTTCTTAGATTGCCAAGACACCAGTTTATCACCGAGAAATTGTAGAGCTCCTGAAGTACTTTTCCTTGAGTCTAAGCATCCTGCGTGATCAGCGTCTGAAAAAGCGATTAGTTCAAAACCAGAATCCTTCGGATACCAGATCCCCAAGTTAATGGTTCCCTTGATGTATCGGAGGATTCTTTTAGCCTCATAGAGGTGGGTTTCAGTTGGTCGCGACTGATAATGGGAGCATAGATAAACGGCAAAGACAATATCAGGTCTGCTAGCTGTTAGATACATGAGAGACCCAATAATACTTCGGTATTTGGTAGGGTCAACCAATTTCCCATGTAAATCAGCATCTAGCTTCTTGGTATGAGCCATTGGTGTGGCATAAGTGTCACAGGTTGTCATTCCAAATTTGTTTAACAGTTCAAGGGCATATTTGGACTGACTCAAGAAAATACCACGGGGTGATTGATGAACTTGCAGTCCTAGAAAGAATGTAAGTTCACCCATCATGGACATTTCAAAATTTTTCTTCATTAGTTTTGCAAAAGCGGTTGAAAACTTTTTATGTGTCGACCCAAAAATGATGTCATCCACGTAAATTTGAACAATTAAGATATGTGCCCCGTGATATTGTATAAAAAGAGTTGGGTCAACCGAGCCTTTGGTGAAATTATTGGCAATGAGGAAAGATGATAGCTTATCGTACCATGCCCGAGGGGCTTGTTTGAGACCATAAAGAGCTTTGTTCAGTTTGTAGACATGGTTCGGGAACTCAGGATCAACGAATCCATCTGGTTGGCTGACATAGACCGTTTCTTTAAGTTGCCCATTGAGAAACGCCGTTTTGACATCCATCTGATAGACCGTGATATTCATATGAGCTGCGAACGCGAGAAATATCCGAACAGCCTCAAGACGAGCAACCGGAGCAAAAGATTCTTCAAAGTCTATTCCCTCTTCTTGACGATAACCCTTAGCAACTAGACGTGACTTGTTTCGGATGACGTTCCCTTCAGCATCCAATTTGTTTTTCCAAATCCATTTTAGACCAATGACGTAGACCCATGTTGGTCTTTCAACCAGTTCCCATACTTCAAGACGTTTGAATTGGTTGAGTTCTTCCTGCATGGATTCAATCCAGTTGTCTTTTGTCATTGCGTCTTTAATGTTTTTAGGCTCAGATTGGCAGACAGTGAGTGCATAAATGCAATGTTCACCGTCTGTGTGAAGACGTTGTCTCGTAACGACTGGTTGATTCGGGTTGCCAATAATGTTAGCCAGAGGATGGTCTTTTGTCCATCGGTGTGTAGAGGGTTGATGTTGGTATACATTGTGCAGATTCTGAGGATTCAAATAGTTTGTTGAAGATTCGCGACATCCGTGCAGCAGTCTCATTGGCAAACGGGTTGAAGAACGCATTTGGATCAAAATCTGCAGGTGGGGGTACTTCATTCAGAATATCATCAGCTGGTTCATCATTGGAGGAAGCGGTGTGTTCAACTGTTGTGTTGGAGTCAACTGGTGTAGGTGCATCTTCAATAGTAGTTGTTGTAGCATGTGTATCAGGTATAGGAATATTATCAGGTTGTGCAGCGGAAACAGCGGATACACCTGGAGCACATTCATCAATGTCGTCACAGAACAGAGGAGCAAATAACCTTTCCATTTGTTGACGAGTTAGCTGGGGGCTTTGTTCAGCTGATGATGGGGGTTGAGGGAAGTTTAAACGGTTGTGACCGGGTTCTAAGCTGTTGTACTCAGAAGCCATTGTGAAGAAGTTTCAGAATCAGCATCCCCCCAAACTGACAACTGTCTTTAGCAAATTTGAAACTTTGATGAAGTCTACATTTCCTCTAACTTTTGAAGGTTTCAGTATGCAGCGGAATTTGTAGATGAGCAGTAAACCACACAAATAAAATCTGACTAATTGCGGAAGATCCGTTCGAGGGTAACATGCCAGAAATCAACAAGATCTTCTCACGTATGTAGATGCATCACACCAAACAATCCACGAAAGACGAAATGAAACAACTTTCCCCTGAGTGTTGTGGTCTTTCGGAATACTAATCACTGTGAATATCCAATAACTCGATACTAAGACCGTGTGTGAGGCATCATAACAACAAATTTGGGTAACTTCACACAAGATCACCCATGAAATTGAGACGATAACATCAAAGTGAGACGTTTGAGCCACATATCATCTTATTTCTTCCCCCTAATTGAAGAAATTCAAGAAGGCAATGGGTTTTCGCAAAGAAGCATGTAGAAGAACAAGGAATCAATGACCACCTACACACTCTCTCCCCCTCGATGTTTTCAATGATTCAGAATCATACACCACATATGTTGATGATGAATTGAAGACAGCGAAACCATGTATAAGGAGACAGCGAAACCATGTATGTCCAATTGATCGAACAAGTGTGAAGTACCAAAAATATTTCGAGAGAGTCAACTGCTGATAAAACATCTCAGTTCATTATGTTGATCATCAGCTGTGTCATTGTTGTTGGAAGCAGGTTGATCTTCTGTTATAGAAGATTCGGTTGTTGTTGTAGATTCAGGTGTATCTGAAATTAGAGTATTATCGGTTGTGCAGCGGAAACATTCAATACATCTGAAGCACGACTTTTGACAGAATCTTTAACCAGAGGAGCAAGCAATGTTTCCAATTCATGATGATTAAGTATAATGGTGGAACAGCTGATGGATCATGATAATTAAGACGGTGAGAAACGGGTCCTATGCTGTATTGCAATAAGAGCCATAGCTGTTGTACCTGCATAGAAAAATAGAAGGGGGGCAAGAAAGAGAAAAACATGGATCCCCAAGTGTAACTGGGTTCCAGATGTTAGAAGCATAAAGATGTAGTGTCAATTATCTTCTTGACACCTGAACATGCTATTTTGATGATTTCCTTTCCTGCCTCAGGGATGGATGGTGTTGGTATCCCACTTGTATTGGTGCAACTACTTAGTATCTTGCCTGTAGGAATCCCCCTAAGACTAACAGTTTTGAAAATCCTACCCGTTGGTATCCATCTAAGGTTAGATCTAGGGGATGTTGAAACTTCTTTTGGGAAGAGTCTGCGTCCTATATGGATCCACCTATTAGGTTTCTGACAGTTTACATTTAGATCAACGGGTTTATTTCTAACTGTTTGTTCAGTTAACTTAGGTTTTGGTTTGCTACTACAGGTAGTGTTCAGTAATACACTCGAAGGTGATACACTAGGTCGTGAACCTAAGATTCCATCCTTTTGAAGAAGTTCCCTTTTCCTAGCCTTTTCTAGATCACAGTTCTTGTACTTGTCATGTGAATCATATGAATCTTTACTTTTAATGCTCAATTTAGACACAGTGTTCGAACTAATCCTATATTTGCCAGGAGCAGCCACAAGTTGAGGTTTAACAGAAACAGGTATAACAGAAACAGGTTTAACAGAAACATGTTTAACAGAAACAGAAGGATTATTCTTAGGCCAGGAATGTGGAGTGACTGGTTTTATCAAATGATTATTCTCAACAACTTGGGAGGGAACCCGTGGTTTTGACGATTTTGAACGTTCAGATTTAAAAGCAGTTGGATGTCTGACAACTGATTGGTTTCTGATTGGTTTTAGAGACGATTTCCCCAAGGTTGTTGGTTTTGCAAAATGAGTATCCACATTCTTGTCAGTGAATCTTCTCAGTTTGTGTTGTAAAGCAACATGTGCAAGCCCCTTTGCTTGAAGTTGAGCCTTTAAATGCTCATTTTCTTTTACTAATAAATCCACACGATTACTTTGTTCATTTGAAAACTGACCATTGTGTTCTGAAGAAAAAGATTTGTTTTGTAGTTTAAGTTCAAGAGAGATGCAATGTGCCTCTAGTTTTGAAAAATCTTTATGAAGCTGAGCAATGGTCTTTTTGAGAAGAATGTTTTCAGATTCAAGAGTTTGATTTGACGTTTCAGTTGAATTGTTAACAAGTAAGGGCTCAGACATGAGATAGTTGTCTGGACATTGTGCAACACACCGGTCAACCTCTCCTTCATTACTAAATTCAGGTTGCTCAGTATGTTGTGTCGCATTTGCAGTCAGAATATGATCAACCGTAGATTGTACCTCGACCATCTGTTCTGTGTCAGTGTCATAGGTGGGTAAGATATCTTCCTCAACCATTTGTTCTTCGTGACAGTTGGGCTCGGTGTCGTAGTTAAGTATGATATCTTCTCCAGATTTGCTGCTGTCATCCTGCTTTTCCAATGCTACAACCTCATTGTCCGCATTACCGACAGATGCAGTAATCACAACATTCTCAACGTCCATTTGAGCATTCCTTTCATGTACATCAACTCTTTCACCTTGCACGACTGCGGGATATCGGGAATTTGATGATGTCTGACGCTTCAATGCTAGTTGTATAGCCATGAATCCTTCTTTCAATGCCACAAATGGATCTTTATGATCAGAATCCATTACACTCCCCTGCAGAAGAATCAAAGAGAAGAAAAGGTGCAAAGTCGATATAGCACACAGAAGGTCGATATAGTGAATTGCAATTTCCCTCCAAAAATAATTTTGAAAACTTTTGATTCTCAAAATTTGAAATTCACTATAAAATTCAATTCTAAGGATGTAGGAAAAATTTGAGTAATGACAATTTTGACGCCAAATTTGACCCGAAAATTTTGAATTTAGGCCCAAAAATTTGAATTTTTGACCAAAATTTTCACAGTTAAACCAAAATTTGAATCTCGCGTAAAAATTGAACGTTTAGTCTCCTCGAAAAATTAAATTTTACTCAACTTTTCCCGCCAAAAAACTTGTGTTGATGGATCTTTGTAGTCGAATGAACCTTTGTTGATGAAGTATCCTTAGGCGAAGAAATCACAATAAACCAAGTAGCACTTATGCGTAAAAAACACCAAAGTTACGCGTAACAATCAAGAGTTACGCGTAGGTTTAGCTTACGCGTAAGCAGGGAAAAAAGACTAAAGTTATGCGTAAACAGTAAGTTAGGCGTAGAAAGTTAGGCGTAGGATTCCCTTATGCGTAAGACTAGGTTTACGCGTAAGATGAATCTTAGGCGTAGGATTTTCTACGCGTAAGCTTATGCTTATGCGTAATTTTAGGGTTTTTGCCCAAATGATCTTTTACACTATCACAGTGCAAAAGATATCCAAAGTCGACGTATTTTCAGACTTATCCAAGTAAGAAAACACGGAATAAACCACGAAAATGAAGATCAAACCAAGGAAACACTTACGCGTAGTTTTAGGGTTTTACTACGCGTAGGATTACTCGTAATTTTGATTTTGTCCAAAGATGTTTCTAAACCAGTTTTTGTGTGATAAAATAGCTTCAATAACACCAAAAGACACAAAAGTGTGAAACTTGATGAACCAAAGCCTCTAAAACGGTTACGAGTAGAACTACACCCACGAATAAAAACGAGTTCAAAAACAATGATCCACGCATAAAGTTCCAAACTTTTTGCCAAAAAATGTTAGTTTAACACCTTATAACATTGAAAGTACAAGAATCTTGGATTAAAAAGTGTAAAAAATGCGTTTTTAAGCTAACCAAAGAGATGGACCGTACGTTATGCATGAGACCAAAACTCACTTCAAACAATACGTTCACCCAACTATTAGGCGATTGATACCACTGTTAGGTCACTAGTTTTACAACACAAGCTTAATAGAAAGAGATAGAGGGGAGAAGAGAGGCGGATGAACAAATACCAAACACACACACACGTATAAAAGAGAAAGGTTAAGCGTAGAGTGTATGTGAAAGAGTAACTTGAACAACCAACCCTCAAGTGAGGGTTTACAAGAGTATTTATAGGAGGGAAGCTAGGGCAACACTCCTAGTTCCCATCCTTTCTTATGTGGGCTTGGGCCTAAGCTTATGGGCCTTCTACATAAGCTAGACCTTAAACAAACATAAAGGACATAATAAAGCTACCTATTACATATGAAATATAAATACTTGAAATACTGTTTAGGAGTGATTCCAACAATGCACGGCTACGGACATCCAGTGCTGGCCAAGAAGCTGAATGTCAAAATTTCTAAGACCGTGGATGAAATGTTTGAAAGAGTAAGAGCCTTCATTAGAGGAGAAAGAGCAGTTGATACCACCGACATTGCCAGGGCTCCATATTGGAACAAGGGAATGGACAAAGTAGTCTGGTACGGTGGTCAAAGCTGGTCTAGAAATCAAAACACTCGTAGAGGACAAGGATGAATCATAGAGACCTATGCTCCTTATGCAAAGAGAGTTGGGTTCACTCCTTTGATCAAAATTCTGAAGGAGATACTGGCCCCACCCCTTCTGTTTGTGGGTACTCCAAAAAGGCAGAACGTGTATATATATTATGTGATTACCATGGAGATAGGGGTTACAATACGAGTGATTGTTATCACCTAAAGAAGCAGATTAAGGAAGCGGTAGCCTCGAAAAGCTAGCTCATTTGGTAAAGGAAAAACAAAGGTCATCAATATGGTGAGGTCTTATGGTTACAGAAAGAGGCTCTATGAAAGGGTTGAACATTGAATGGATAACAAAATAGCATTTCCTCCGTGCCCGGTACCGGCTAGTTGATACTCCGATTGTGGTTGAGGCGTTCATCGAAGGCTTCGAGGTACGAAAGATCTACGTAGACGGGGGCAACTCATTAGAAATCATGTCCGATCACTGGTTCCAGAATCTCGGCTACCAAAAAAGATCAAGGTTGAAGGATTCCAGGATGCCACTGGTAGGATTCTCTGGAGAGTTTAACAACCCATTAGGAGTCATCTATTTGGAAGTCACCATGGGGGGGAACGGTAGAACAAGGACGGTGCTGATGGAATTTACGGTAGTGAAAAGCCCATCTTCGAATAATGCCATACTCGGAAGGACAGGGATGAGGAGCTTGGGGCTGTAAGTTCCACTATTCACTCGATAATTAAGTTTCTAACTTTGAACGGAATAGCTACGACAGCTACCAGCAGGGGAAACTGTTGGGTTCGGTAAATACCCAAACCCCTTAATCTAGGATTTGAATAGAAAATAGCCCAAGTGTTTAGTCCGTTAAACACTAACAGGTCACTGAGTGCATAGTCTCTCAGTGAGTCATCTTCAGGATACTCAGTACGAGGCAATAAAGAAGTCTCTCCACCTCATAAGGCGGAACTTAAAGGGTGAAGACTGAGTCAAGAAGAAGATGGTGGATTCAGTGAGTGATGACAATAACTCACTGAATCTCTAAGACTCCTCTCCAACTACTTACACTGAAGACACACTGAAGTAGAAGACTAAAGGATGTAAAGACTCAAGAAAGAGCGGGACAAGGCGGGATAAGTTTGAATCAGATAAGACGAAGTCCTTATCAACCAAAGTTAACTTTCCCTGAATGGCAAAAGATCAGGCTTGGTGTCATCACTGAACTTAGGAAAGTAGTCTTGTCTCTTACCTAGAATAGTCTTTTAGAACGAGACAAAATACATCAGTATTTTGTCTTCTGTATGATGTCAGTTTGTCACTTAGGAAAGAGTTAAAAATCATACATGTATAAATAGCATAAGAGATGGAGTGAAAAGGTTAAGCTTGTGAATTGTAAAAATACACATACACGCAAGCCATATTTTCACTCCTCCAAATACAACTTAGTTCCTGAGATAGCTTAGTGAGCTCTTAGAGTTGTGCCCATACTTAGCCTGAGCTTAGAGAGGAGTCACCAAACTTTGTCATTTCAATCCCAAGTACTATTCTGCAAGTACTTGGGTAACGTATTCTTTGTTGATTTATTTCTAATAAGAATATGATGTTGAAAATTACTTTGTGTGTTTTACTTATGTTAATTTCAGTCATAGTTCACTATTAACTTGTTTTATATACTTACTGTTTTTAAACGATAGTGAACGGGGAACAACAAGTGGTATCAGAGCTTGGCTAATTATAAAACTCGTTTTTTTTTTGCCGCTCTAAAAGTTTTTAAATTAGGATCCTAAATGGCTGAAGTTGATGTACCCCAACTAGTCGATAAAAAGGGTGGAGCTTATTCAGCTGTTGCCCCTAGACTTGAAGTTGGTAAATTCAACAAATGGAAAAAGCGTATGCTTTGCTTTTTGACTGGGATGGAACCTTATTATATCAAGTGTATAAATGAAGGTCCATTTGTCCCATAAACTGCTGAAGGTTTGCCTAAACCTGAAGCTCAGTAGACTCAGAATGAGAGAAGAGTGGTCAACTAGGACCAAAGACTCAAAAGTATCATCATATCATGTCTTCCTAATGATATTATGGAGTCTGTTATAAGTTGTAGTACAGCCAAACAAACCTGGGATGACCTAGTTCATAGCCATGAAGGCCCATCTGATACCAAGGAAAACAGGATAATGGACCTGAAACTTGAGTACAACACCTTCAGGGCTAAGGACTCAGAAACTCTGTCTCAAACTTACACCTGATACAAAACTCTTTTAAATGAACTTTCAAATGATGGTGTTAAGTTGTCCAAACATGAAATCAATGTTGGTTTTGTCAATAGTCTCCCTGAGAAGTGGTTAAATTTCTCTCAGGGACTTAGGAATGCTAATCATATCCAGAATCTTGAACTTCCTGAAATTTATGGGAAATTTGTCTATGAGGAAAACCTCATTAACAGACGATACCCTGACTTAAAAAAGTCTCAGGAAGTCAAGAAGTCCCTGACCACCACTTCAGGACCCATATCAATTGCTTTGTTCTCTAACAATGTGGTTCAAGATTTTCAAGAAAATTCAGATGATGAACTTGATGAGAGATCAAGTGAGGAGTACCTAAATGACCTGAACGTCGAATTTCAAGAAAGGGCACTCCTTGCTAACTCTTGAAGATTTATAAAAAGAAACAAAGGTTTTTCAAATGATAAAGCAAATGAGAACACTGAATGCTTTAAGTGTCACAAAAGGGGTCATTTTGCAAAAGACTATTTTTCTAAAACAATTTCAGAACCCTTTTACAAACCATCAGGTTCAAATCAGTCCTCAGGCTTTAGCAAATTTCAACCAAAAATGTATCAGTCTCATCAACATTTTCAAAACAAATCTGATAATAACAAAACCATTGATTATGAAGCCAAGTATAAGAAAGCAAAATCTAAACTTGCATTGCTTGAGGCCAGTCCCTCAGAAACAACAAAAATGTTCAAACTGTGCAGGGTAAAAACAAGGGCCTCGTTGCTGAAACCTTTGACTGGGATGAAGAGCCAGTGTCATCAGATGATGAAATGGTGCATGTCAGTGCACTGATGGCCCTCTCAGAAGAGGACAAGCTAGCTGTTGGAAAGAATCATGCTAGGAATGGAGAATGGGTCAATATCACAATGAAGAAGGTAAATATCTTACTTTCTATTGATGATGACTCTGATTGGCAGTCTTACATGAATTATATTAATGTTGACCTTAAGTTCGTAGAAGAGCAAAGACTGAATCTTTTTTCAAAATACAACAAGCTAAGTTTTGAATTAAACAAGTGTAGGGATGAACTACTTATTTTAAAACAAGCCAAGCTTGAGGCTGCCACTTTGCAAATTCAAAACACTGAACTAGTTAAAAGAAATCAGGCCCTTCAAGACGAACTCAAAAAGGTTCAAGATATTCTTGATAGTTGGACTGTTAAGAATCCCAGGGTCTTTGATGTTGTGGGAGCCCCCAGTAGTAAGAAGAGAGTCTTAGGTGAAGATCATCTTCCTGACTCTCTCAACAAAGACCAGGGTCCCAAGCCATTTATGTCTGGTGGCATGATAACCTGTGTGTTGACTAGTCCTAAGCCCAGTGATTGGATTGAACGGGTTAATCCTGAGAGTAAGCTTCCAAACTTTGATTCTGGAAGAATTCTAGAACCGGAAAGTCAAACTCTAAAGAGCATGCTTGGACTCTCTGATGTGCCCAGTAGCACTGAACACATCTCTGAGTCTGAAGTTGAATCTCAAGCACCACTTCCACCCCTAGAACCTCTTCAGGGTGCTGCTCCCAGCTCTGAGCTTACTCCATTACAATACAATCCACACTCACCAAAAGAAAGGTCTGGACTTGGTAGAACTATCCTCAAAAGACCATCAAAACCAACTCAACAAGAGTGTACCCCCACTGAAACTTCCACATCCTCTATCCCCACAGAAGCTGACCAAATTCAGCAACTAACTGAACTCGTGAGGAAGCTAACTGACAAGATGAAATCCATCGAAAAGGTCCCTGAATCAGTCAAGGAAACAAAGTCAGCTTCCTCTAGTACCTCAAAGTCAAAAGCAACCACCAAAAACAAGCAGAAGTGTGATCTATGCCACTATACTAGTCATGCCACTGACAACTGTAATAGAATCCTTTTTTGTATGATCTGTAAAAAGGATTATCACAGAACTGCTGATCACTTACAATATGTAAGTTCCCTCAGTAAAGCAAACTACACCAAAGTTGGTCATCAGTATGCTTCTAAATCCAAGCCTGCTCAAAAGTTTAGAGCAAAACCTTTTCCTCCTTGCTCACACTGTGGCTTTAATGATCATCATCCTGATGATTGTCTTATGAACACATGCTATGATATTTGTGGTAACACAAATCATATGACATCCCAACATGACAATGTCATCCATGCAAGGAGAAGTTCCAAGCAACCCAAAATTACTGAGTCATCCTCAGTCTCTAAATGCAAAACCTGTGGTAGCATAATGCACTCAACCACTGACCATGAGTCGATTGCTAAATTCAAAGAGACATTGAGATCCAAGACCACTAGCAAGTAGGTCACTAAGAGAAACTAATTCAGTTTACTACTTGTGCATAGACACGCCAGGGAGCCTATTTGGCATCTAGACAGTGGATGCTCAAGAAGCATGACTGGTGTGAAGGAGTATCTGCACAAGTATGTAAAGGAACCAGGACCCAAAGTAGTATTTGGTGATAACTCATCATGTCCCACTGAAGGTTATGGTTCAGTAAACTGCAATGGAATAGTTTTCTCTAGAATAGCTTATGTCAATGGTCTCAAATACAATCTCATCAGTGTCAGTCAACTATGTGATGCTAAGTTCATTGTACAATTCAATGACAAACAAGGTACCATTTTCAATGCCAATAAAGAAGTAGTTTTGATAGCTCCTAGAAGAGATGATGTTTATGTCTTAGACATGTCTACTCTTTCTCAAGATGGAACCTGTCTCTTTGCCAAAGCCACTGAAACTGTCAACTGGCTATGGCACAAGAGACTCTCTCACTTAAACTTCAAAAACATCAACAAGCTGGCAAAACAAAACAAGGTCCTTGGCTTACCATCACTGGTTTTTGCAAAAGATAAACCATGCTCAGCCTGTTAGAAAGGCAAACATCAAAGAGCATCTTTCAAAACAAAACAGAATTTCTCCATCAAAAGTTGTCTTCACCTCTTGCATATGGATCTCTTTGGACCAGTCAGTCCTAGATCTATCCAAAGATGAGAAATATACACTTGTCATTGTTGATGAGTTTTCAAGATACACTTGGGTATACTTTCTTTCCAAAAAGAGTCAGGCAGCTGACACAATAATGTCATTCATCAGGAACATTGAAAACCAGAATGACATTACTGTAAAACAAATCAGAACTGACAATGGTACTGAGTTCAGAAATGATGAACTTGAGAGCTTCTGTGATGAAAAGGGAATCTCCCAAAAAATTTCATCTCCTTACACCCCTAAACAAAATGGGGTTGCTGAAAGGAAAAACATAACTCTCATTGAGGCTGCAAGAACCATGTTAAATGACTCAGCTCTCTCTAAGCATTTCTGGACTGAAGCAGTCAAAACAGCCTGTTACACTCAAAACAGGTCAATCATTGTCAAAAGACATAATAAAACCCCGTATGAGATATTCAAAGGTAGACTTCCTGACATCAGCTACTTTCATGTGTTTGGATGTCCTGTGTTTATTCATAACCACAAGGATCATCTAGGCAAGTTTGATGCTAAAGCTGATGATGGATACTTTCTAGGTTACTCACTGATCTCCAAAGCCTTCAGGGTATTTAACACAAGGAGACAACAAGTTGAGGAAACCTTTCATGTCACCTTTGATGAAAATGTAGAAAGCATCAGGTTCACCAACACCTCATTGGAGGAAATAGGAATTGATAACTCATCAAGATATCCTCCTGATGAGTATAACACTGAAATCAATTCCTTATACCAAGCCAATGCTGACATCTCATATTATGTCTTGCCTCACAACCTGTCATAACCAATTATCAGTGAATTCATTGATAATCAGTCAGTCCCAGCTGGGATAGGAAACACTGATCTAAATGATCAGGAACCTGTAACTCAAGAACCTCAACCTGAACAAGATATCTCAACAGATGATCTAAATGATTCTGTGGCTCTTGCACCTGAACTCACACCTGAACTCCCAGTGACATCTTCAAGCTCAGATCCTAGACCACAAAGTAAGTGGACAAGATCTCAAGATATTGAGCTTGTAAACATCATTGGTGAACCCACTGAGGGCATGCTCACTAGAAGCATGGCTACTAAGTTAACTGCAGCTTCAGCTAATGAATGCCTATACGCTGATTACCTCTCAGATATAGAACCCAAAAGTGTCACTGAGGCTCTAAAGCACCCAAGTTGGGTTCAGGCCATGCAAGAAGAACTTCAACAATTTGACAAAAACAAGGTCATGACCTTGATCAAATTTCCTCAGGATGTCATTGTCATAGGAATGAAGTGGGTCTTCAAAAATAAAACTGATGAAAACGGCACTGTCATTAAAAACAAAGCAAGACTTGTAGCCAAAGGTTACAGTCAACAAGAAGGCATTGACTATGAGGAGACATTTGCTCCTGTTGCAAGAATGGAAGCCATCAGGATCTTCCTTGCATATGCTACCTACATGAACTTCAAAGTTTACCAAATGGATGTCAAGAGTGCATTCCTAAATGGTGAACTCAAGGAAGATGTTTATGTTCAACAACCTCTAGGCTTTGAGAGTAGTGAATTCCCTGACTATGTCTGCAAGCTTGATAAATCCCTTTATGGACTGAAACAAGCTCCCAGGGCATGGTATGAAACTCTCTCACTCAACCTTCCTGATTCAAAACAAGTTTGTCAGAGGAAAGATAGACAACACATTGTTTACCTATAGGACGAAACAAGATGTGATACTGGTCCAAGTATATGTTGATGACATCATCTTTGGCTCAACAAACTACACCCTTTGTAAACAGTTTGAAAAACTAATGACAAAGAAGTTTGAAATGAGCATGATGGGTGAAATCACATACTTCCTTAGACTACAAATCAGGCAAACTGATAAAGGAATCTCCATCAGTCAAGAGAAGTACACAAGAAATCTCTTGAAAAAATATGAGATATTTGACTGTGCCTCAGTGAAGACTCCAATGGTCCCACCTAACAACCTTGGACCTGATCTCACTGGCAAATCAGTCAATCAAACTCATTTCAAAGGGATTGTTGGCTCACTGATGTATCTAACTGCTTCTAGACCAGACATACAATTCTCAGTCTGTCTAATAGCAAGATATCAGTCCAATACCAAAGAATCTCACCTCACTGCAGCCAAAAGAATTCTCAGGTACCTAAAGGGAACACCAAGCCTTGGACTCTATTACCCAAAATGCTCAGGGTTGATCTCAAAGGTTACTCTGATTCTGATTATGATAGCTGCAACATGGACAGAAAAAGTACCTCAGGGTCCTGTCAATTTCTTGGAGGAAAACTGGTTTGTTGGAGTGCTAAAAAGCAACAATCAGTGGGTATGTCTTTAGCTGAAGCTGAGTATGTGGCTTCTGCAGGATGTTGTGCCAATGTTTTATGGATGAAAAGTCAACTCAGTGACTACGACATCCATTACAAAATGGTACCCATCTTCTGTGACAACACCAGTGCAATTGCAATCTCCAACAACCCTGTCCTCCATCAAAGAACCAAACATATTGATATCAGATATCATTTCATCAGGGACCACATAATGAAAGGAGACATAGAACTCCATTTCATCCCTACTGAATACCAATTGGCTGATAGCTTCACTAAACCATTAGATGAACCTACCTTCAGGAGACTGAAAGCTGAATTGGGGATGCTTGACAATGAAAGTCAGGCATCTGAAAACCAATCTCAGTAAGTTCTATGAAATGGTTCATCCTCCCTGAACACCCAAAGCAACCCCCTCACTGAATGAGTAAGACTCATTCAGGGACCCTGACAGTTAATATTGAGCATTGAATGAGTAACTAAATGATCCAAGTATCAGTTACTTAAATTTCATAGGTTGGTAACTATGCCAATTTAATATAGGAATATATGTCTCTTTGTATTACTGTCAACAACATCAAGGGTCCGTCACAAACTTACCTCACCCCCACTTGGCATTAAATGCCTTCTCTCACATAAAATATCCAATGGATATTTTATTACTGCAAAAGTGCACTTTTAATGTGCACTGCAACTGTATCCTTGAAAAATGGGATTTTACTGCGGGTAGTGGAGTGGTGGCATTAAATGTGGAAATTCAAAATGTTTTCACAAACTGACTTTATAAATTCCCATTTATGCATTTTTTTTTACCCCTCTCACCACTCTATAAATACCCTCTTCTAAACCAAACACACATACACAAATTATTTTCTGCAATAAAACTCTGTCAAAATCCTTTCTCAAATCCAGAAAAATTTGTGTGTTCTCAAAAACTCTTCAAACCTTCTTGTGAAAAACCCTCCTTGTAAACATTCATAAAAGTTTTACATAACAAACTTGTGAGATCTAAAAACTCATTCATAGTTCTAGTTAAAATATTTTTCTTCAAAAAAAAACCCTAAATTTTTTAATGGAAATGGCTAGAACACAATCTCTCCAGTTTGCTTCTCAGTGGGTAGGGGATCTTACAAACGTTGAGTTTAAAACAAATAATGTCATAGGCAATTTTGAATACCCTGGAAATGTCCCAGCCTATAATGACATTATGAAATTTTTGTTCAACTGCCCACTCAAAACGGCCTTTGTGAAATGTCCCTCAATTCTGTACCTAAACCTCCTCAGGGAGTTTTGGGCTACAACCACGGCCTATGACCCGACACCCTGAACTAACGAGACTGACCTACGACCTCTCAAGGAGTATCTCATTAAGTTCAGTCTTTTCAATGGGGAACAGTCACTAACCCTGGATTATAAAATGTTTTGCACTTCAACATGGTTAGATTACAACAATGGAGTCTATGTTGCCCATCCTGAACCCTCGACGGTTAAGGATGGGTTAAAATGAATTGCCTTAGATCCAAACTTTTTGGACAGAACCCCAGTCACCAAGAATTCATTTCCTGTGGCTTGGAGGATCCTATTTACTTTTGTGATTCAGGTCCTCGGCGGAACCATTTCGTCCACTGAACAAGTTAATTCTATTCAGTTGATGATGGCTTACTGCATGATGAATGGGGTCACTGTCAACATGGTAGAGATCACTTACAGTGATCTCGTAACCAAGCTACTGAGCAAAACTAGGGCGAAATACGTTTCGTACCCTAGGTTTGTCTCATGTGCTTTGCAAGGGTTATTGGGTTGTAATTATCCTCAGGAGTACAAACATACTGCTTTACCTAGTACCCTGAGTCAATCTAATTTTCAAAAGGACCCATCTCAAGTCTCTAATATTGAATTGACGGCCCATATGGTTGCTGTAAACAACCAGAGGGACTCAGTGTCTCCTAACCCTGCTCCTAAAAAGAGAAAGGGGAAGTCTCAGACTGGGACTAAAACCAAACCAAGTCTCAGGGCCCTGAGGCTTCAGGAGCACAGCCTAAAAGGCAAAGATCCCAAGACTGATTTGCCACCTAGTGGAGACCAAGCAACATCCACCCATGTGACAATGAAGGAAACTGATAAATCACAATCAGTGCCCTTGGTCCCAACTACTACTCCCCAAGATCTAGAGGGAAACAAACAACCCGCTGGTAGGGGAGCGCCTTCCACAACGCCTAATGATGACATTAGCCAATCAAAGCCTTTGTCTGAGGGCACACTGATCGATCCCAAAGACTCAGAGGGTACCAAACAACCCACTGATAGGGATAAAACTATCACTGACTCCGCCAAAGGCACTGGGAAACACCCACCAGTGTCTTACGGGTCACTGGGGGACAAAGACTCGGAGGGAAAGAAACAACCCGCCAATACGGAACCCAAAACCAATCCCGACTCCCGAGAAAGCACTGGGAAACTCCCACCAGTGTCCGAGGGGTCCACGGGGGACAAAGACTAAGAGGGATCAATACCACCCGCTGATATGGAACCCATCACCACCCCCTTGTTAACTGTTGCTAAGGTTGATAATGAACCTGCTGAAAGTGATGAAGTAATTTTATTAGCATGGGAAGACGTGGACGCTGAGGTTCAATCTGAACAAGAACCTCAGCCTGATCTACAGGAGCATACTGAGTCACCCTTTCTACCTGAAGACAATGACTCAGCCTCCTCATCCAGCTCTGGTGAATTTAACCGTTTTGATAATATTCTTCAACTCACTGAAAGACAGCTGGTTAAGTGGATCACTAGAGCTTCAAAGAAGCTGTATTCTGGGGTTACTGATAAATTATGGGATCAACACACTGAAGTTGCTGCCAGTTATGCTGATCTTAAGTCCGATGTGCTCACCTTCAATGAAAATGTTCACGAACACAGGGATCTTATGTATCAACAAATTGACACACAGAATGCAAACCTGAGTAAAATTCGCGAGTATCTTCAAAAGTTTGGTTCATCGACTGATGATATCAAGGAGACTGTCAAGGAGGACCCAGCACTCAATTCTAAAGTGCTGGAAGCCACTGAAGTTTATATGAATAATTCCTCCCGTCTCACTGACCTGGTTGATATGCTTCAGTCTGCCAATGTTCAGGGCCTACAAAGTTCTGTTCAGTCCCTTCAATCTACATTAATTCTCTTGATGCTCAGGTGGCTAATCTGACGAGGGCATCATCCTCCATGGCTTGGAATCTTGGGCCTCGGATGACTGCCTTGGAATTATCTCAGGCTAATTTGGAAGCAAAGGTCACTGGTATTCAAACAGATACTTCTGATATGAAGGCAATGATCACTGAAATTTATCATGCCTTCAAGGGTCAAGCAACTCCTTCCCCCTCAGCAACAACACCAACTCTTGCCCTCACTGATGCTACGGCAACAGTTGAGGGGGAGAATATTACGTGAAGAAACTCCTCTTCACATGAGGGGAGCCAACATCATCAGTATCAGTAGCTCCAACATCATCATCTGCACCAGTCTCAGCAATACCCATCTCATCACTACCACCACAAACATCAACAACAACAACAACAACACTAACAGTCATAACACCAATCATGACAACAACAACACCCTTGGTTGCATCTTCTTCCTCAGGCCAGGATAAAGGCAAAGGCATAATGACAACAGCTGAGCCTAAGAAGATTCCTTACAAAATCGGTGACACTGAATACCTTCTCACACCTCAACAGCTAAGTAAATATCTTGCTAAAGAAGAAAGGATATTGAAACAATCTGAGGAAGATAAGAAGAGTAAGGAAGCACTCGTTAAAGTGATTGCCAAAGAAGCTGAGAATGTGGTAATTGATCCAAAGAAGCTTCAAAAGGGTCAGGCAGGACAAAAGTTTAAGGATGCTCAGGCAGCTAAGATGGCTGAAATGAAAAAACAGTTGGAAGAAAAGAACAAAAGATCTGCTGCCATCAGGAAAGCAAGGATTGACGACTACAACTGGTCAATGACAAGCAGAAGGCTGCCTGAGAAGATCACTGATGTCAAAATCATTCCCAGGTCTAAACCACTGGCTATGAACGTCTACAGGGGGGATGATAAAAGACACTTCGAGGTTCATGATCCCCTAAAATTCACTGACTTTGGGATCAGTGAACTCGATGAACTCAGTCCAATAATTGAAAAGAAGCAGAACAAGGTGGTTAAGGAGCTGATGAAGATGCTCAGCAAAAGATATGAGAGGCTGAGGGATGCACCAGCTCAACTGGGAATTCAGCCTGCCTTAACAGCACCTCAAGGATCTCAACCACAATCATCCACTGGCAAAAGAAAGAGAGTTGAGTTCCAACCTGAAATAAAAGTGCCTGGTTTCAAGTGCAACAGGAAGCCGCCTGAAGGTGTTAAGTTTGTGAACTGTTAGGTGATTAAGAAGCCTGAAAGAGGGTTATTCTTTATTGATGAGTATAGAAACCCAGCGTTTCAAAGGTGGAGCGATATTGATAAAGCAAGAGTGGCAACAATGCTGAGCTACATACTAGTGGCTTCTCAAATTCAGACTCCTGCAAATATCAGATTCTGTGCTGACTTAAATGCCAAGATAAAAGATCATCCTGACAGGGAAACACTGATCATAAATAAAGTTAAGCTTGAAGCACTGAGAATCCATCTGGACTGATCATGTCTAATTTATCCTTTTGTACTAGTGATAGGAGCTATGTAATATGATCAATAAAATATGTATGTTTTGTTAAATTACTAAGTGTTCCTCAATATATTCATTAGTACATTCAGTGTAAGAAGAAGCCATTTGCTCACTTACACTGATCAAACACTCAGGCTATTTGTATATCCAAATAGGGGGAGACTGTTGGGTTCGGTAAATACCCAAGCCCCTTAATCTAGGATTTGAATAGAAAATAGCCCAAGTGTTTAGTCCGTTAAACACTAACAGGTCACTGAGTGCATATGTAGAAAACTAGAAGGGGGGGGGGGTTGAATAGTTTTACCAATTTAATATCTTCCTTTTAAATATTTAGATCGACTTATGTCAATCTATTTGGTTGTTTATGTTGGACGTTGATAGATAGATATATAAACATGTAATGAAAGATGAAGAGTAAGAAGCACATCACCACGACACAAGTTATTTATAGTGGTTCGGCTACAAGGACACCTTCCTTGCCCTACTCCACTCCCGAGTCACCTACTCGAGAGTTCGTAAGCACTACACCAACTCCTTATGGCGGAGAAACCTTCACAACGTCGCTTAACCTTTTTCTGGTACTAAGTTAAATACCGAGTTCCTTCACACCAAGGCGAACCACACCTAACACAACGTCGCCTACCCTTTATACGGTGCTAGGCTAACCACCGATTTCTTTTACACCAAAGAGAACTAATCCTATCACAACGTCGCCTACCCTTTATTAGGTACTAGGCTAAGCACCTAGTTCCATTACTATGGAGGAACTACTACCCTTCACAACACAACACCTAATATTAAGGAGATCTACTCCTTATTACAACTTCATCAAGGATATCACCATCCTTGGAAATAAACAACTACTTATATGTATAACGATGCACCTCATCGATTATACGACCTAGGCATTCTTCCCAAATTCGACTTCATTTTATTCATCGGCATCCTTCACTAATGCCTTTGATACAACGCTTGGCACCTTTCACTAATGCCTTCATCTTGACACCTTTAGCATTCTTCACTAATGCTTTGACACAGATGATGAGCATCTTTCACTAATGCTTTCATCTTGACACTTTTGACATTCTACACTAATGTCGTCAACCCAACATCTATGGATAAAGGAAGAACTATCAGCAAGAGAACCTTAATTGTCTTGATGATGACGAAGCATGGCAACTCATGGACTTGAGCTTGCACGTCTTCAAGAAGTGGTTATCTCTCCTTTAAGAGGAACCTAGAAGATAACACAAAAACAAAAGACAAACTACATAGATCACTTGGATCTGAGGTTAGAGGGTTAGAATACTTGGGGGAAGTATGTGTGTAAAGTGATAAGTAGAAAGGAAGAAATGGCTCTCTATTTATAGAGAAAATTCTCTACTGTTCCCCGGCTCCCACGGATCCCTTCCACTTGAGATCCGGCTAGCACAAAGCCAGGGATCCGTGGAACGCTCCTCTTTGCCCATGGGTATTTTTGGTTATGGGTCATGGGTCATGGGTTATGAGTTGATCCATGGTTTTCTTTCTAGATACAATGAACTTGGTTAAGTTGTATATATAAAACCATGGGTTATGGGTCAATACCATTTGCTAGTTTTTACCCATTTTAGTATTTACATGTTTTAACCCATTTTAGTATACTTAGTTTAAGTATGTACTAACCCAATATGTAAACATTAGTTGTTGTACATACATATCTAAATCATAAAATCACTTATACTTGTTTTAGTATTTTATGTGAAAACGTAAGTGTGTTAGAAAACTATTAACTCAAACAATTTACGTATTCTTATTTGTTTCGTTAAAATGATTTTACGTTTGTTATCGACAAAACATTAGAAGATCGTAAAATATAAATAAATGTTTTTACGGCTTATTTGTATTAACAATGTCCCCCTTTTTGTTGATGACAAAACATAAAATTATTTTAAGGAAAATCTAAAAATTCGTAAAAGTTCAAATTTGTAGTTTTTACTTTCTTCTCCCCCTTTTTGTCGAAACAAAAAGTGTTAAAGGAAACTAACACAATTTTTATAAGAAAAGGTATGTAAAAATGTAAAGAGAGCAAGTGACGGGAATGGTACTCGTCTTAACTCCCCCTTGACGAGTCCATCCCTTTGAAAAGGGAGTCAAGGACATGACGTAAAATGAACTAATTGTGTTTGCAATTAAGTTTGCAAATGGTTCGTCTAAGTGACGAAAATGTGCTCCTCCTTGAAGATTACAAATATGCAATGGGGTGTCATGAAGTATGGTTCAAAATCGGATTAAGTTGCAAATTTTTTTGCAACTTCATTTGACACAAAGCTCCCCCTAGCTTTATGGTGTCAAAGTCTTCATGTGTTATTTTGAAAATCTACAAAGTAAAGGTTAGAAAACTAGAGTATAGTGCATAATTTCCTGCAAATAAAACTCAAGTTAGTAGAAATTTGTGCTTCAGATTCAGGGATCCCGCGGTTCCCTTCTTGGAAGGATCCGGCTAGGCATTTTGTAGGGATCCGGCTATCTGATGACAGTTTCTTCAGCAATGAAGATGTGTCAAACAATGCTAGTGTGGAGATAATATATGTGTACAATAAAGAGCACACCGCACAAAATGATCATAGCATATAAATGTTCATTCAATAAAACAATAGATAACCAAACAAATCTCTAAAACTAAGAGAATGAACTAGGACATACAAGTACTACTAAAGACTAACTAGTTACTAGACTTAAAATGCTACAATGTGCTTGAGTCTAGGGATGAGTGGACTTGTTGATTTGATCCAACTTTGCAAGAAGATGATTAAACATGAAATGTATCTCATTTCGTGCTTCTTGAACAAGTCCTTGAGTTTTTAGACAATTTGGACAATTATTGTCTTGGTTTAGACCTGGAGGGAAATGGATATTTTGAGGAGGCTCTATGTGTGATTGTGGGTCTTCATTTTGAGAGGTAGGGAGAGGTTCTAAAAATGAGGGTGGTAATGGAACTTCTTCCATATGATCAAGGTTGTTCCTTGTCTCCCATGACGGGCTAGTTGGTATTGTTGGTGGTTCCCTATTCAATGAAAAGGTTGGTGAATGGGAGGTTCTTGGTGGTGAATGATCCAATGAGTAGATGTTTGGGTGAGGGAGAGGCTCATTTAAGGTGTGAAGTCCATGCTTAATTAATGAGGATTGTGATGGCTTGCTAGAACTCGCCATGTTTGGTTTTGAACTAGGTGATCCTTTTTCTAGTCCGAAAGGTTTGATGCTAATCCTTACGGTTCTCTTAGCCTTTGGATGAGTTTGATGAGGTGGGATTCTATCATCACTATTTCTAATGGGAGATGTTTCGGTGGATGAGATTTCATGGATCATTTGACCTTTTCTTTTGGATGATCCTATGGTTGAAGAGTTGTTGCTAAGAACTTTTGTCATAGTGATGATGGTGTTAGTAGAACTTCTTATTGGTGATTTTTGGAAGGTAAGTGAAGATGATGCCTTAAACCTAAGGTTGTTTAGTTTATAAAGGATAATTTAGAATTAGCAAAATAAAATTCTTGGCCACTTAGAAGACTAAGCATGCTTTTGAGGTTTTGATCAGCTCTAGGAGGATAATTAATGAATGCTAGAAGTGGTTAGAGAACCAAAAGGTGACTTGAATTTGAATATGGAAGCTGGTTTATGCTTTCTGCATCTACGGATCCCGTGGATCCCTCTCAGCAGGGATCCGCCTGGTTAAAGACCAGGGATCCGACTATCAGACAGAGTTTAGGTTAAATTATTATGCTTTTGTAAGGTTTGTTATTAATGGATTTCGAGGTTTTGACTTAATTTTGAAGTCTCTAGCTATTAGATATCTTAAATCCTCAACAATAACAAGTAATGGTGCTTAATGATGGTTTTGGCCAAGAAAATTGACCTTGGGTAGTCTAACTATATGTTTGACAAGGATTACTTTTAATTTGATGTGGAGAAATGGTGATAACAAGTCCTAGAAGTCAGATGATGTCCTAAGAGGAATTTACTAAAATCTTTAAAAATACAAAGAAATGAAAAACTAATTTTTGAGCCTAATTTTGAGTCAAAGATGATTGAGATCAATTTGCTAAAATTGAAGGGTAGACCTAACTAAGTGCTATCAAACGTGATAGATATTGTGTGAGTGTGATGAGTGTGTAAATACTCATCATTTTTGGGTCAATCTGAACTGCAAAACGTTTAAAAATGCTCACAAATGCATCAAAATACTGAAAATATTCCAAAATTGCATTTTATATGTTTCAGATGCAAAATGTTCAAAATCAGATGAAAAATGAGCAAAGTTTGCATAATTGGCAGTTTCAGTCCCCCAAGTTTCAAAAATTGTCAGAAATAGTCCCTGAGCCTTAATTTCAAAAGAAAAATCACCAAAGGTCCTTTTAAAATCATAACTTGTCAAAATTAGTCCTTTGGTGAAAAATATCAAAAGTTTTGAGAAATTACAAAATTAGTCCTTCAAGTTTGAAATTTGGCAAAAATGGCCCCTGGAAATTGGAAAATGGCAAGTTTGGTCCTTGTACTTTTTGAGATTGTCACTTTTAGCCCTTGTAACATCTTTGATGAAATGGCAGCAATGGTCCCTTGAATTTCAGAATTTACAACAAAGGTCCCTATGTATTAAACCCCTTAAACCCATTTTGGACCCTGCCATAGCTTTGGACCCCCTGTCATTTATCCATTTTGACCCCCTTCATTATTAAACCCCGGTCAATCCAAATAGTCAAACATGACCTTGGCGCCAAAAGTTTCTTCTTCCTCAACTGCCTTCTGCAAAACCCAGACTCCCATCCCCCCTCCTCTCCTTCACTCAACCATGTCCCCCCCACCTCAACAAGCCTCCAAGATGCATTTAATGCATCTCCTCCCACCTCACTCAACCTAACTATTAAAATCTAGTTTTGGCGCCAAAATCTCATTCAAAGGCCAGGATCAGTTTTATTCATCCAATGGTGGAGATTAATGCTGGGATATATTCAGAAGAGAGAGAGAAGACACTTGGAGTATAAAAAGAAGCTAAGGGAGGCATGAGAAAGAGTCTTGTAATTTTTAATTTTCTCTAAATGTCGTTTTTAACTTAAAGTTTTTAACTTAGTGTAAAACCTGTTGTATTTTGTTTCTTTGTATCAAACTAAGTGTATTGTATCATTATAAAATATTTCCAGTTATAAATTCACGTTGTGTTAAGAATTCATGTTTAAAAGCTTACTGTTGAAATTTTCTATTTCCAATTCTCATACAAAAGCTTCATACAGCTCATTTCTCAGTTTCAATAAGCTTATACAAGCTTCACATAGCTTTCTATAAGCTTACATTTTAGTTTTAAGCCAAATTGGTTCTTGGTCAAAGAAAGTCAAACTGGGTAGGAATTGAAAAGAAAATGGATAATGGGTGAAGCAGAGCTGGATGTGGGTTGATTCAGGTCTATTGGGTTGATTTTTATAGGATAGAGGTCCATTGTAATTCAGTTTCAAGCCATTGTGGCTAAGGACCAACTGTGAGTAATTTTCAAGTTCATTTGCATAATCTTCATTTGCAGTGATAAGTAGCTTAATTTTGTTGAATAAGTTGTAACTAGGTTGGGTAAATTTAGATTGATCATTAATTCAAGTGTGCTCAGTTGTTATCTCATTTAAATTTGCAAAACAGATGGATTTAAGACTTAAACTGCATTGGAGGTTGGTTCAGTGGATAATATTTGTTGTGTTATGTTTGTTTAACTGCAATTGACTCATATCAGTCAATATCTTGAGCTTGCAAACACTTAAAGTCAAAATCATTAGTATACTTTCTTAAATCAGTTAACTGTTGGATTTTTGCAAAATCAAAAACTCATTTTGTGTTTAAATATCATAGATATAGCTTGCTCTAGCCTCATTTCATCCATTAACATCAATATCAGTCTACAAATCAAGTTCAAAGTTCATAAAAGTCAAGATTTCATTTTTTCATCAAAAGTCAAAAGTTGCAAATCCTGTTTTGAGCCAACTGAAAGGATTTTTCCTTGATTCATTTTTAAGCCAAATTAAGTGAAATCTTGGGTTTTTGAAGTTCAACTGGTCTATTTTGTTTTTAGCATTTTTATACATTTTTGTGAATTTTTTATAAAGCTCAAAACTGCTTGTCAATAAGGTCTCATCTCCCCTGTGCAACTGAGTCAGTTGACACTGACTCTGCACAGTTTTGTGCAGGCTTGCACAGGGTTCATCAGAGCTCACCTTTGGCTCAAATTTGGTTTACAAGGTCCCAAACAGGTCTAGTTTAGATCCCAAGGACTGGTTTTCAATTTCAGCTTATCTAGTAGCTTGTGCATAAGCTCAAAGTAGCTACCCAAACCTGTTTTTAGCCCATAAGCTCTTATCCTCAAATCTGTTAAGCTTGATAATCAGAGGTCAAGGCTTGTTAATACTTGTTGCATTTTAGCTCTTTTAGCATTATATAGCTTGTGTATTCAGTTGGTAGCTTATTGTGTCCATTGGCTTATTGTAAGTGCTTATTTATAAACACTTGGCACATCAGTTTCAAATTCCTCCACACAACCCCTGTTTTTTATATTTTTCTTAGATTCTAAATATTATTTTAGAGTTTTCCTGAAATTTTCAGATTTTTCCTAGCTTGTTTGCTATTTTTCTTGATTTTAATCAATTTTTAAGCATTTTTAATTAGCTTTTAATACAAAAAATTAAGAAAAGGTTCAAAAAAATAATTTTTCATTTTTCTTAAGTTAAGATAAATATAAAAAGCTAAAAAAATATTTTTCCTTATTTTTCTTAGTTAAATTTGTATTTTTAAATAATTTAATTAGTTTTAAATAGTTTAAAATTCCTAGAAAATAGAAAAATATTCAGAAAAATACAAAAATAGTTTTGAAAATTCTCTTTTGTTATTTTAGATTTTTCTAAGTCATAATTTTATTTTTCTAGCTTTATTTCCTATTTTCTTGTATTTTAGGCTAATATTTAATAGTTAAAATTAGTTTTTAATTAATAATAATTAATTAAATAGTTGCAAAAATAATTTTCTTTTTCTATAAATTTTCTTTTATCATTAGGTTTTTAAAAATATCATTTTCATATTTTTAGGGTTAATATTGATTTAGTTTCACATTTTCAGTTGTACGTTACGTAGTTTTTAATTTCAGTTTTGTAAAAACATAAAAACAAAAACATCATTTTAAATATAGTGATAGCGTTTATTTAATAGTTTTTATCTTTTTAACTTTCTTTAATTTGCATTTAAGCCGTTGTAATTTGTTGGCTTTTCCTGTAGTTATCATATCATTCAAATCCCTTTTTCGTTCAAATCTCTCGATCACTATACGTTTGGTGATCCATTGCATAGCTCGCTGGGACATAACGACCCGGGGAAACCCTATACTCCTCAGATCTTCATTGAGTTTGTGCTTTAGCTGTTTTAAGTTTCTTACAGTTGGCCATTCACAAGTGGTCAGCTTGCGTGAGAAAACTTGACGGTTTTGCACAGATCAAATTTTTGATGCCGCTGCCGGGGAGCTGTGCTAATTGTCTTACGTTTAGCAGATTAGTAATTTGAATACTCACTCATTTGTTCATATCATCCATCTCTATCTATCTATATATATATATCCATATTTTCTTTTAAAAAAATCCAAAAACCCAAAAACAGCCAAAAACGTATAAAACACAAAAATATTTTCCTTTTGTTTATATATATGAATCAAAAAATAAAAATACAAAAAGATTTATCGTTTTCTTTAATAATAACAACTTAAAAGATTACCACCGCAAACCAAGGCAGTGTACTACCTAACTGGGGGTACGACCATAATAAGTTCCCGAACCAAAGATTCAAAACTTACCTTTGTGTCCTTGTGATTGGTGTACCTTTTTCAAAGAAGCCATTCATCTTGTGATTATTGGTTCAAGTTCACTGTTGTTTTGCCTCGAGTTTGTTTTAATTGATTTTGTTGTTATATCTACTTATCAGAACCAGAAAACCATAAAGATTCTTCTCACCCCATTTTTATAAAACGTCTTCATAATTCCCATTTCTCTCCTTAACTCTGAGTTTTCTTAGAGTTAACTCTAGTGTATGCGCACTCACTCTTCTAGATCTGTGAGCCCATTTCGTGAGCTTGTCAAGATTCCAAGAAGGCGTGTTCGTAGACTTTCTGCTCCTCCAGTCGGATCTGAGATCCGGACTGCTCACACTACTTCCGTTATCATGGCGGAAGAACGCCCTATGTGTGAGCTTCTCCAGGCACCCATCGATGGGTATGGAGATGCTATTGTTGTACCAGCCATCGTGGCTGAAAATTTTGAACTCAAGACCGGGTTACTGAATCTTGTAACTTCAAATCAGTTCTACGGTTTTGAGCGGGATGATCCTCATGCTCATATTCGATGGTTTAACAAGATTGCATCTACCATCAAATACAAAAATGTCCCTACTGAGGCTGTTAAGCTTCTTCTGTTCCCATTTTCTCTTGAGGGGCAAGCCCGGATTTGGCTTGAAAAACAACCCCCTCAGTCTATTGAGACATGGGAAGATCTGGTGAAGAAATTTGTGAATGAATTCTATCCACCTTCCAAAACCATGAGTCTTAAAAATGAAATCATCAAGTTCACTCAGAAGTTTGATGAATCCTTCAGTGAATCGTGGGATCGTTTTAAAGAATTGCTTCGCAAATGTCCTCACCACGGTTTCTTCGAGTTGATGCAACTCGATACTTTCTACAATGGAGTGAGTCAGTCTGATCAAGATTCTCTCAATTCCTCCGCTGGAGGAAATTTCTTGAGCAAAACTGTCAAAGAAGCTTTAGCGATCATCGAAAACAAGTCTAAAGTCCGCACTGCACGAAGCAAGCCGGTTGTTTCTCAAGTCAGTGTTGGTCCTTCTTCTTCTTCATCGCCCGTGAGTCAATCTAGCACCGATGCTAAGATTGATAAACTCACGGAAGCTATTCAGGCTTTGGTTCTCTCCAACCAAAAGAAAGTCTCCTTTCCACAAACTTCACCTCCTGCTGAAGTTAAGAAAGTGGAAGTCTGTGTTACTTGTGGTGGCCCCCATGCTTATTATAACTGTATGGCCACTGATGGTAACCCTTTTGAAGCTAATGCTGTGGGCGGGATCTCTAATCAGGGAGGCAATCAATATCGTGCTCCTGTAGACCCGAACCACCGTCCTAACCACTACCCTGGACCTCCCGGTTTCAATCAAAATCAAAACCGTAATCAGAATCAGAATAGACCAAACCAAGGTTTTCAAAACCAAGGTAATTTCAATCCAAACAACGGTTTTCAAAATCAGAATCAAAATTTCCAACATCAAGGAAATTTCAATAGAAACCCAGGTCAGGGAAATTTCAACCCAGGGTATTTTCATGCAAACAATCAAGGAAATTTTCAGAATCAAGGCCCTAATCCTAACAATAGAGGCCAGAATTTTCCTGTGCAAACTCAAGCCATTGTTCCAACTGGACCATCATCTGATGAGTTGTTGAAACAATTCATGAAATCCCAAGAGGAAATGAATCGGTTGTTGGTCAGCCAGATTTCTGACATTAAGAAGTCTTTAAATGATCGACCCTCGGGCTTAGGTACTTTACCTAGCAATACGATCGCTAATCCGGGCGTGCAAAGGCAATCACAACCAGAAGTGGTGCTTCTTATGATGGACCCGCTATTCCTACTACCTCTTCTTCTTCTCTCCCGAAGGTAGTGGAAAGCGAACCTGAGGTGACAAAGGAAAAGGAACTTCCTACTAATAACGGAAGTTCCAGCAATGTCCATCCTCAGGTTGTCCCGAAACCCAATACCAAACCTGGAGTTGTTTTTGAACCTCCAGTTGGTAACCCTAAATCCAAAACTTCTATTCCTTACCCCTCACGTTTACATGAGCAAAATCTCCGCGAGAAAGCTAGTCATCAAATGGAAAAATTCTTTCAAATTTTCCAAGAGCTTCATTTTGACATAAGCTTCGCGGATGCCATCATGTTGATGCCCAAGTTTGCATCTACTTTGAAACACATGTTGAGCAATAAGGAAAAGCTGTTTGAAATGGCTAAGACTCCTTTGAATGAGAATTGCTCAGCAGTTCTGTTGAAAAAGCTTCCCAGGAGATCCGGAAAATTTCTTCTTCCTTGTGGTTTTCCTGGGATGATTGAATGCTTTGCCCTTGCCGATCTTGGTGCAAGCATCAATCTGATGTCGTATTCAGTATGGAAGAAACTTTCTCTTCCGGAACTTATTCCTACCTGCATGACTCTTGAGCTTGCAGATCGTTCTATATCGCGTCCTCTTGGCATCGCCGAGGATGTATTCGTGAAAGTAGGAAAGTTCCATTTTCCAGCTGATTTCGTGGTTGTTGATTTCGATGCCGATCATCGGGTTCCTCTCATTGTTGGACGAGGATTCTTGAGAACGGGCCGTGCTCTTATTGATGTATTTGAGCAAGAAATCACTTTACGTGTGGGTAATGAAGCTGTTACCTTTAACCTCGATCAAACTTCGAGGTACTCCTCAAATTACGATACTGAATCAGTTAATCGAGTCGATTTAATTGATATTGCTTCAGAGGAGTACTCTCAAGAGTTTCTTGGTTATCTTCATAATTCTGTGAGTGGGGATTCCACCACATCTTCTCAACCTATCATTGCCGACTCTTCCCCCTCTCTCACTCCATTTGAGGGAGGTGACTTCCTTCTGGAAGAGATCGATGAGTTTCTTGCTACTGATGAATCAATTCCGCTTGGAATTGATGGTGTTTATGATTCGGAGGGAGATATTCTTTATCTTGAGCAATTGCTTAATGAAGATCCATTACCTTCACTCCCTCCGAAAGAAATCAAAAATGAGGAAATCAAATCACAAACATCTACTCGATGAATTTCCCGAGGTTGAACTTAAGGACCTACCTCCTCATCTGGAGTATGCATTCTTGGAGGGTGATGATAAATTACCCGTCATAATTGCTAAAGACTTAACTGAGGAGGAGAAAACTGCTCGCATAAAGGTCTTGAAGTCACACAAGCAAGCAATTGCTTGGAAACTCTCCGACATTAAGAGTATCAACCCTGAGTTTTGTACTCACAAAATCTTAATGGAGGATGACTTCAAACCAGTATCCAACATCAGAGAAGGGTGAATCCTAAGATTCATGAGGTTATCAAACAGGAGGTTCTCAAACTGCTTGATCGAGTCGATTTAGATCGATCTCACGATAGTCCTTGGGTTAGCCAATTCATTGCGTTCCAAAAGGGTGGCAGGCATTACATTTGTCACAAATGAAGAAAACAAGTTAATTCCAACTCGATTGGTTACGGGATGGCGTGTGTGTATTGACTATCGCAAGTTAAACGAAGCCACCCGTAAAGACCATTTTCCTCTACCCTTCATGGACCGGATGCTTGAGAGATTAGCAGGGAACGAGTACTATTGTTTCCTTGATGGTTTCTCGGGTTATTTTTAGATCCCCATTGATCCCATTTGGATCAAGAAAAACCATTCACCGCCCATACGGAACATTTGCCTACTTCGTATGCCTTTTGGAAACTTATGTAATGCTCCCTGCACGCGTTCCAACGATGTATGATGGAAATTTTCCACGACATGATCGGGGAAACTATGGAGGTGTTTATGGATGACTTCTCGGTCATTGGGGACTCATTTCATACATGTCTCTCCCATTTAGACAAAATGCTAAAACGGTGTGAAGACACCAATCTATGTCTAAATTGGGAGAAGAGCCACTTTATGGTCAAAGAAGGCATAGTCCTTGGCCATAAGATTTCCAAGAATGGGATTGAGGTAGATAGAGCAAAAGTTGATGTCATTGCTAAGTTACCTCATCCCACTACCGTCAAAGGTATTAGGAGTTTTTTTAGGTCATGCCGGGTTTTATCGTAGATTCATTCAAGATTTTTCTAAAATCGCTCGGCCTATGACCCATCTTCTCGAAAAAGATGCTCCTTTTATCTTTTCTCCTGAGTGCATCGAAGCTTTTGAAACACTAAAGAAAAAGCTTACAGAAGCACCCATTCTAGTTGCCCCCGAGGCGGGATTTACCCTTTGAGCTCATGTGCGATGCAAGTGATTTTGCTATCGGTGCAGTCTTGGGGCAACGCAAAACCAAGCATGTTCAGCCAATCCACTACATAAAGCAAAACTATGACTGAAGCTCGACCCATTACACCACTACTGAAAAAGAATTATTAGCATGGGTGTATGCGTTTGAAAAGTTTCGGCCATACCTTATCTTGACAAAATGCGTAGTGTATACGGACCACTCGGCTCTCAAATATCTCTTTGCAAAACAAGATGCAAAGCCGAGATTGCTCTGTTGGGTTCTCCTCCTGCAAGAATTTGATATCATTATATGTGATAAAAAAGGAGCACGAGAACTGGCTGCTGATCATCTGTCTCGATTAGAGAACCCTCACCAAGATGTGTTCGAGAAAAAGGAAATAAACGAAACATTTCCTCTTGAAACACTCAATATGGTTTCTTTTCGTGGAGACTCTTCTACCCCATGGTTTGCTGACTTTGCAAATTACCATGCGGGTAACTTTGTGGTGAAAGGGATGTCGCCCCAACAGAAAAATAAATTCTTTAAAGATGTGAAACATTATTTCTGGGACGACCCCTACTTGTTCAAAATTTGCGCGGATCAAGTCATTAGGCGATGTGTGTATGGTGAGGAAGCTATTGACATTCTCAAAGCTTGCCATTCGGACCTACTGGGGACATCATAGCCCCAACTACACCGCCAAGAAGGTGTTTGATTTCGGATTCTATTGGCCCACGATCTACAAAGATGCCCATGAATTTGTCAAAAAACCTCGCGACGCTTGTGTCGTCACGGGAATATCTCACAAAGGAATGAAATGCCGCAAAACGCCATTCAAGTGTGTGAGATTTTTGACATATGGGGCATTGACTTTATGGGGCCATTTCCTTCTTCCCGTGGTAATAAGTACATACTCGTGGCCGTTGACTATTTGTCAAAATGGGTTGAAGCTAAGGCTTTACCTACCAACGATGCCCGAGTTGTTGTGAAATTCTTAAAATCCTTATTTGCTAGTTTGGAACTCCACGAGCCATAATCAGTGATCGTGGTACGCATTTTTGCAATGACCAATTTGAAAGAGTCATGCAAAAGTATGGTGTAACTCACCGTTTATCTACTGCGTACCACCCCCAAACAAGTGGGCAAGTGGAAGTGTTAGGAATTAGAAATTCCAGGTATTAAAGAGTCGGTCACCTCAAGTATATGTAATCGTAAGAAAGCTCGTAGTCGTAGTTATTTTAAGTTAAGTAGTATTTAGTTAAGTAACACCGTGGAGGACGGACGGGTCTTTACCCACTGTATGCCTGATCCACAGGCCGATGTGTGGCGTTTTATGTAAGACTATAAATACTCTCTACCTCCCAAGGTAGAGAGTTGGAGCTCATAATAATATCTTTCACTTTCTCTCACTAAGTTCCCTAAACCTCTAACTTTCTCTCTCTAGAATTCCATCTATATTCTACCTTGTGTTAATGTTATGATGTGTATGTGAAAAGTTATATCTTACAATTGGTATCAAGAGCCATGGTTAGATCATATCTTACACATCTTTGGATTTCTAGTGGTTTTTAGGTGGTTTTTGAGTTTGAAAAAGTTTAGTGGTTTTGGCATCATTTGATTGATTTCTAGTGTTAAAGTTTCGATTTTGGTTGTACTTTTATGTTTAGAATCATCAAAAGTGTTTAGGTTTTGATTTGGAAGGCTTGAATCATCGTGGTTGGGTTGTTTTTGGATTGAAAAGTGATGTTTATATGGTTTTTCATGCTAGCGACTTAGTTCACGGATAATATTCTTGGTAGCGACTTGCTTCACATTTTTGTAGCGACTTACAGTGTTGGGGCTAGCGAGTTAGATCTAGCGAGTTAAAGTACAAGTAGTGGAATCTCCACTACGGGTAATGACTTAATGGTGGTAGCGACTTGGTCTGTAGCGAGTTGCTCTTTAGCGACTTGCATTGTTAGCAACTTGAGTAGCGAATTGTCAAAATTTTGCTAGCGACTTGAGTGTTAGCGAGTTACCACTTAGCGACTTACATCTGGCTAGCGACTTGGAACTCTAGCGACTTAGCGTGGTAGCGAATTAGTTGTTAGCGACTTGGTTCAAGAATTAGTAGCGACTTGGTTGATTTTTCCCGTCAAAACTTCAAACGCCATAACTTTGAACCGTAACTCCGTTTTTCGGCGTTCTACCCATCAAAACGCCGTGAGAACGAGGAGAATGAACTAAAGCATTCGGTCAAGGTCTAAATCCTCCCGAACAAAGTTATTGAGGAATTAACTAAATTTCTTAGGAAAAACGGGCATAAACCAATCCGAATCACAACCAAACAACATCTCTGCTTATCCCACTAACAATCTAAAGTCCTATCACACAATCGTCTTTCATTGTATCATTCCATCGGTCATCTTAACACCCTCTACTGGTCATTGCTTAATGGTTTCGTCTTGATTTTAGTAAAATCCCGCGAAAGATTCTATTTCTCGGTTTAAATCATAGATGTGTAAAATCCCGTGCATCCTTCCACATCATGTCTTACTCTCTGACCCGGTGATTTAGTGCTTAATGATGTTGTGGACAACAATGATAATGTAGGCTACATTTGAACGATTAAAGATGATTGAATTAAACAATGAGGATGTGAGATCTCCGTGTTCAGAATCTAATGAGAGAGAATCGCACCAGTCCAAGCTACAAAATGCCATGCAAATGAAATGCAGATTGAGCCCTATCAGGCTACTTCATACGCACCTCATTCAGTGTTATCCATAGCTGGGGATCGTACATGTAGTGCTCTTTTCCGCCAAGACTTACCTACATTGACAAGAAGCTTGCTGTTGAACTTAGAACACTTAAAGCTGCAACTTACCAATAAAGAGGTTCAAAAGGATGGTTCCAATGCAGCTCTTCAAGTAATCTACAAACAATTTCACCATTCATCGCTGGGGAATATTCAGCAGATTATGATCAACACTTGACTGGAATTTCCTTCAAAAACATACTGGAATGGAAATTCAGGAATTCATTGAGACATTTATCCAACTCATGGATAATGTGAAAAGTACATTGAAGAATCTGCTCAAAAGAATGAAGACGTGAATGAGTGTCAGGTGCAGTTGAAAGATTGTTGTGATAAGTTGGGTAATGTATATGTTAAAGAATCGGGTGTTGCAATGCGAGAATGTCAGTGACAACAAAAATGATGAGTCGGATAATGGAAAAATGGAATCTTCGTGCTCAAATTCACAAGAGAGAGAGTGCACCGCATACACAACCCCAAGTTAATGCAAAGGAACGCTCCATGGAAGCTTCGGATGTACCCAAGATAGAGATGCACCGTCACAGCTGTGCATGTCAATGCTCAGGTAAGTTGCATGGATGTTTCTGCTGTATCTAGTTGTGCATCTTCTACTCAAAATGATGATTATGAACTGCATGAGTACGCTGCATTTGTGCCTGATGATTCCCTTACCACCGAGCTTAACATATATAAGGATCAGGTTGCTATTTATGAACAGCGTGCTAAGTTTGAGTTGACCACCCGTGAGCGGGAAATGGATGTCCAAATACGTACAACTATTAGAAAAAGTAGGTTTAGAGAAGAAGTATTAAAACAAGAGTTAAACTCCTTACAAGAAAAGCTTTCTAAAACTGCTAAGCAAAAACACGAACTTCAAGAAAATGTTAAAATGCTTAAGCAAGAATTCAAGGCTAAGGAATCAAAACTTTTGAATGATTTTTCCAATCTAAAAACTTTGAAAAACAAGCTTGAAAATAAGTTGTACGTACAAGGGAATACCATTCAGACTGCTCACATGATCACTAAGCATAGAGTCTTAAGCGATAAGCATAGCATTTCCCTTGTTGAGGAACCTAATCCAGAGGTAATTAAAAAGGCTAGAAATGCTCATAAGGTACTGTATGATGGTAATGAGATCCTTAAGCCTAGACAGAAACCTAGTTGCGCTGAGTGCACCGAGGAAGATAAGAAATCAGATGAAGTCACTAGGGAGAAAATGAATAAGAAGCTAGAAGATCCCTGAGTGTAAAAGAACAAGATAACGATAAAACCCCATGATTACACTAAGGAAAATTGGATATCCTTAAACATGTTTAAGCCTCAGACTCTATTGACCCCTGAACAAGTGTTCGGGAAAAAGGATATGGACTTGCAAAAGCGAAAATCTTGTTGAAATGAATCCCCTTGTAGGAAATTCCTAAAGCGTGTGTATCCTCCAAATACACCAATGCATTTAGTTCCTAGAACTATTGCCACTAAGAGCAAGACCTTAATCCGTCAATATGTTATTCTTCAACTATTTACCGATTTTGAGAAAACTTGTAAGATAAGGATCACACCCACTTTGGGATAACCAAGGGAAAGGGGTTTTGAGCAAATGAAAGAATGTTATTTAACCGAGGTCATGCCTTTCTTTAAACAACTAAAAGATCATTTTGAGAGTCTTAAAGAGGGGACAAAATCGGATATTAAAGAAATGGAAAAGGAATTTGATGCAATGGTAGTTGAAGTTAGTGATTATGAGCGTGCACTAAAATATAATGAGATTGAGAGGAAGAACTTGCATACCTTAAATGAGACTCTTATTACTGAATGTGTAGCTCAAGATATCTTTTCACCTTTGCTTCAAATTGCTCTATTAATGCTTCCAAATTTCATGAACTATCTGTGGCCCTGAAAGTCTCCCATGATCGTGTCATTGAGCTTGAAAAACTAATTCTAAACTAAACGAGAAAATTGAACTGGATGATCACGACAATTTGGTTAAACATTTTTCTAAACTAGAAGTTGAGCATTTTAATTTACAACTCAAATATCAACATCTCAAAGAAAATGTCAAAACTTCAAATATCAAGACATCTTCAGATGCTCCAGAGTTTGATGCTGTTTTTCAAATTAACAAACGTGATGAACAGATTCAAGCTCATTGCAACACGATCGAGAAAGTTGAAAGCCCAAATCTCTCAATTAAAGGGTCAAACGAACAATATGACAGGCTCCCAAATGCCTCCTCCTTTAGATTCTAAGAATTCTCAAACGTTTCATCTTCAAAACCTAGTAAATGCTTTACAAAAGGAAAACGAAAGTTTTCTAGAAGAAAATGAAAAGGTTAAACGACATTTTAAAGAGTTATATGATTCAATAAACGTCACCCGTGACCAAAACAACGAAAAAATAACGTCTTTACAAAAGGAAATTGAGAATCCGAGAAGTCAGGGAAATGGGAAACTGCCACTTGTTTTCAATAAGAATGTTGTCTCAAAATCACCCTTAGACAGCAAATACACTGTGATGCTTAAATATATTCCTCCTCATCTTAGGAATAATGAACATGCTTTTCATGACTACTGTGCTCACCTTAAGGATAGTCTAGAATGTCTCCGTGAGATTGTCGAAGAGGATTTCATTAACAAACCTCTTGATAGTGAAATTAGGTTTGCTTGCATCCAAGCCAAACGATCTCAAGAGCTGCTTGAATGTGTAATTGCAACATGTCCAAAACCCTTAGGTGAAAAAGGCAAAGCTGTGAAGCCTTGTTCTATGCCTAGTGCCAAACAAGAAATCCGTTCTATGCCTAAAGCCAAGCATGTGACCCTTGATATGCCTTGTTCCATATCTAAATTCAAGAAAGCAACCTTTGATGTGCCTCCTAGAATTTCAGATCCCAGCACTTCTAGACCAGGAATGCCGAAAGTAGTGAAGCCATGTAATGTTCCCATCGTTACTTCTACAGATGTTAAGATTGACACTAAAGTTAGCGGGTCAAAACCTAGAAGCTATGCAAAGAAGGATAGGATTACGAAAACTAAAAGTGTTCATGATAAGGAAGTGAAAGAACACCATAGGGACAAAAAGTTTGATTTGAACAAAAAGAATCGTGTTAGTTCTAGTATTAGCTCTAAGCTTACTAAAATTAATTCGAGGCCTTATGCTGCCTGCAAAACATGCAAAAAATGTTTAATTTCTGGTAATCATGATAAATGTGATGTGTTATTTCCGAGGTCTAAGATTCATAACCCAGTTAAGAAAGTTTGGAGAGCGAAACAGATTAAGCAATCCTGGAAACCTACAGGGAAGGTTTTACCAATGTAGGATTTCAGTGGAAGCCAACAGGTCGAATATTCACGAATGGCAAACCTTGCCCCTTAACTAGATCCACTATGCCTAGAGTAGTGCCTGGTAAGGTTTGGAAGCCAACTGGTAGAACAATCCCATTAAGCACAAAATGTTCCTCGACTAAGTCTGATGCTTCTACTAGTTTAGCTCCTAGTGACAATGACATTGCACCTAGGGTTTCGGCTGATTCAAAGATTGTTTGTGCTAACCAAAAGGACCCCATGAGCACGTGGGGATCCAATGTTTCCAATTCTATGTCTTCATCTGTTATCCAAAGCGTGTCGTACAAAGTCGTCCCTTGGTATTTGGATTCGGCTCTAAAATATAAGGGCTCTAAACAATGACGTCTGTTCACATCAGCCTTCGAGGCCTCGTACTTCATCATTATGGCGTCTGCAGATAACACTTCAGCCCCGTTCCTCAAAGAAAAGAAAAGTGTACGCTTCAAGGCGCTTTATCTTCGAAGAAGAGAAATCTTCATGTTTATGACCATTCTCATCGACATTCTTCATCAACAAGCTTCATGTTTCTCCCATGCTCATTCAGTCATCAAATGGATCTACATTCATTAATGTATATTCTTATTCACTTGCTAAATCAAAAATGGCAACTTCGGATGCAATTTTTGAGGGGAGAAGAGTGAATATACTAAATGATGATGGATGTTTGAATAATGGTTATACAACTTAAAGTTTGATGACTCTCACTCACTAAGGATAAATGGGATTTATGAGAAGAGTGAATATACTAAATGATGATGGATGTTTGAATAATGGATATACGACTTAAAGTTTGATGACTCTCCTCCAACGCCTAATGTTTCACTCACTAAGGATAAATGGGATTTATTGTTTGGGATTCATTGGTCCAAGATATGTTTGATGAGTATTTACCACCGCTAGCGAATATTTGATGATCATCAAAGAATATGTGATTCATGAGTTCAAGATATGTTTGTTGATCATCAAAGAAGTACAACTCAGACTACTCAAAAAATCCCTATCCGGTTATTCCTCAAGGTTGATAATGATTATCATAATATTGCTAGTTGCACTCATGAATAATGATCCGCTCTTTGGTATTCCTTTGCCAAATCTTCACGGATTATTGTTCATGAATAATGATCCACTCTTTGGTATTCCTTTGCCAAATCTTCATGGATTATTATTCCTCTCATCGTGCATGCTATAAATCAACCACATGAACTTCAAGGAAAATGTCTACCTCATCCGCTCGAAGTTATTGGTGTATCCTCCATATCCGTCTCTACATGAATACTTTTAGGAAGAATACATTGATGTTGAGGCATCATTTGTTCCGTTCATTCAAGCAAGGGTGAATGTACATCCGGTTGTATGTTTATTCACATGTTGGGCATTTGACAGAAGTTGATTACTTCAAGTTACTCTTTTTATCACTTATTTGAGGTTGAAGTTGACGTTCACAAAGGCGTGATCTTATTTGATAACTTGCTCGAGCTTAAGAATTAGAGTTGAAGTCTTGGGTTATCTAGTTACCAGCAATCGAGGTGGATGGTTGAAGACCTGGTTAACTATCACTATTAGGAGTTACGTTGTTTTACTCTGTCACGCTGCGTATATATTACGTTGTGGATAATCGCAAGAGGTGTTAATGTCTCATACTTTAATTGAGTATTGAGTACTTAAGAGATTTGCTTGGTGCATAAATTCTCGACACCGTTCTTCCATCTTTAAGTGCAAGCTGAAGACACAAATACGGGAATTCAACTTCGTTTCAAGTTTGGTATATTGGGTTTTTCTTTAACAGTGGTCACTTCAAATTGTCTACATATGGGTTGATAAAGATAGTCAGAGAGAGTTTATGTAGCAATTGATTCTCACAGGATTCATTTGGGCTATTTGAGTTCTTCTCACAAGATTTCAAGTTTATGGATATATTATGTTTTGCTGATTCTGAGGTATCAAAACCATTTGGGGAAGGATATATTATTCCAACTATTTGGGGGAAGTGGTCTCTACGGAGACCTTTGGTTTATGTTACTTCAGTGTTCAGTTGGAAGAAATGTGAGAAGAATATTTGGAACGTGAGATGATACTGCCTATCGACATCTTATATACGGTTTATGATAAAGTGCTTCCGATTATATGCACAACATGTTCACTTGATCGAACTAATTCAGTTATTTCAGAGTTGACATCCACAGAGATGATTAGTGACTCAACATGTTACATGGATGTCATCGTCTCTACTCTTGTTGGGTACTTGTGTACATTATGTGCGATTGGTTATATGTTATATAACTGGAATGCACTTGGTAAAATGAAGATGTTGATATATTGTTCCCCTAAATAGACAACTGGTCAATCTTGAAGAGTAAGGTGTACATCGGGATGCACAAGAAAGTTCATGTGATCGGTCAGAATCGTTAATCCGGATTTGATAACCACTGAGATGATCAATGTTTCAACTTGTTACTTCGGTGTTCTCGTGTTCTTCATGGTGCTGAGCTTCAATCAATGAGACCGCTTTGTATTCAACTCTACTTCTTAGGGAAATGGTCTTTATTCGATGTTTGTCGGTTTGGGGGGAAGGTACCAAAGATTCAAATTGAGAAGGCTCATGTCCGGACGATTTTCTTAGAAGCCTCGAATGCTTTGGTGGCGAAAGTTTAAGAGATGTTGATTCATTTCTTCTACAACGTCTTTGAACGATATCTTTATCTCGGTACTCATTTCATCATTCTCTTAAACTAATTTATCTCTTGTAAATATTTATTCGTAAAACAAAATACAAAATTATAAAACCTTCAAAAAATCAAATAGAAAAATATAAAACTTTCAAAATCCATAAAAATTGAAAATTCAAAAATCTTCAAAAAATATTGTCATTTTGTCATGTTTTTCTCAATTCGATAATATCTACGGTCTTTGTGCTGTCATTCAAAGAATGACACGGGACTTTAGATGTTGTTCAAATTAAAAAAAAAAAAAAAAAAAAAAAAAATCAAAAATCAAAAAATCAAAAAATTATGTTTGAGAGAAAGAGAAACAATGGTTTATTGTCATTTTCAGACATTAACCCGGTTTTAAAAGAAAAACGAGCCATGTTTTACCATGTTTTCAAATTCCATGCTCGATTCTATAACATTTATCTGGCGAAAACTAAATACGCTTTGAAAAATAACTCGGTGTCTATTTTTGATAATCATCAGGACTTATCTGTCAAAATCTCTATCGCTCAATCAACAACCTATGTCATTGATTGAGGGGAGAATGATTTCAATTAAATTAAAAAGTTATTTGGCATTAAATTGTTTTCAAAAGATGTACATGCATGTTTAACCAATGGAGATTAAAATCTCAACATCGATCCTTATCGTTAAAACGCTTTCATAATCAAGTCACAATTCTCCTTAAAAGCTTTCCAAAATCAATTTAAATCTACAGAGATCACAAATCTCAAATGTTTTAATTATTGTGATCGGGGGAGAAGTTGTGATTTAAATAGGATTTAACCTGATAATTCGATAAATGGTTTCTTAAGTGATTAGCATGTTTGCCTCCCGTAAGTGACAAACGATTTCAAATTTTCCATGCACACATTGAAGGGGAGCATCTATAATTTGAAACGTGATCATTTATCTCAATGTGCAGGTTCCCTCTAGTATGTGTAAAACTCCTTTCAAACCTAGAAGCACATATTGAGGGGAGCAAAATCATGAAAATCTCATCCTTCCCCAAAATGCTTTATCTACTTGATTCGATTTGGGAAGTGATGTTGATATCTTTTAGAAAATGGTAATCAAAGAAGTTAATTCTTTCTCTTGCCTCCGTGTGCAAAACATTTTCAAATACTTGATGCACATGTTGAGGGGGAGTTCTCGTTCTAAAATATCAAAAACAATTCAGGTACAAAATGCTTTGATAATATATCACAAGTATCCGGATTGATTTTCAAATGGTTTTCAATTGGTTCCAATGGCAGATGAACAATACCAAAAAGACCGACCAACTTTACTTTATGTACGGTGATATAAGGATAATAAGGTTAGGTTTTTGTTCCCAAGATCCGCCAGAACCGGAGGGATCTACCGAGGAACTATCCACTAGTTAGTGTAGAGTTCTTAGGTATGATAATAAAAGGAGAAAAATGAGGAATGGGAAGAGTGCGGACTGAGACTGAGCTAGTACTCGAATAAACCCAACAAGGTTCTAGCTATGAAGTCTCGTAAGCAGAAGGGGTTGAAGAATTAAAAGAATTGAATGAGAAAAGGGTGAAAACAAATAGCCCTCCATTTATTCAACCTTAGGCGAAACCGGTTCAATTCATATACTACTGATGGTAACATCGGTATTGAAGACAAGACATCATGGACCCAGTGACGACCTTGCACTTCAACTTCCCAAACCACTCAAGTTCCTCTTAAAAGGACTTGTTTCATTCTCACGGGAACCGACATTATCTATCGACTTTCTCTTAGAGATTGTTGATATTGAAGAAGGAGACTCTTTCCCTAGTCTCCGACAGGATCCAAATATGCACAAATTGAGTCTAGAGCCACGAGATCATCAATAAATCTCATTAGGACACTTTCAATGAAGACTCTCTGTTTCACACAATGTGGAAAGAGAGATTATATCTTGAGTCCTACGCATTATCCTTGTGGTATTGCCAGAACATCCGAGTGATGTGTTTACATATTCACTGAAGATGGAAAGCCTTCTGGAGCCAACATCTAACAAGCTCCTGGTAGGTGGCATGTAAGATCTATTATACAGATCAACCATGTGACAACGAACGAAACAATGGGGTGATTCAATCTTTTGAATCAATCCTGGTTCAGGTTATGGATTGACGGATACCTTTGAAAAACCGGTCTTTGTGCTTTAAAACTCTTTTCATTAGCATGTCGACCGTGTACTAATTTTTCAAATCAAAAGGTGTTTTTATGATTGATAATTGATTTTCATTAAAACCTTCGCTGTATTGCAAAAACAATTTCTATTGAGCAATACTCGATTGTTTTTCAAATATCTTTTCATCAATCAGTGGACTCAAATTCGCTGGTTCACTCACTCCGTGTTGTCTTCTTTGAGATGTTCCGGTTTGAGAACAGCTAGAGCAGCTGCGAAACCCTGTCAAGGAAATTCTTCTGAATTATACCTGATCACAGGCAGTACTTGTACTGATCAACGGGGAACCGTGGGCCGTGTACCTCAATTCAACGAAAGTGATCAAAGACACTTTCGTGCGATTTATTGTTAACTGTTGTATGCAGTACCGACGCTTGTAAAATGACGAATGAAGCGGTCAATCCATAGCCGCATGCTCACTTAACACATTCATCTCAAAAGAAATCATGATTAGTGCATCAATGACTCTGATATTTTCACTCCATGCTTCTGCTACGCTGCTGCCAATATCATGATTCAACAAATGCTTCCGCTACTCTGATAAGAAGATATCATGATCCGAATGTGAGCATGTCGGTCCTAAAGTCACAACATCACATAATACCAACACCACAATGGATGTCATCGAGAGATTTTTTTGATGGCTGATAATCTCAAATGATGGCTCAAAATTATTATCACGTGGATCTGTAAAAGACCTCCACTTGAAGTAACCAAACATGCAATGTGAAGAATCAATGACTACGAGCTTAGAAACAAAGGACTACATCAAGAATGCAAGAACAATTGTTAATGTCATATCTGTTTGTATTCAATGTAATTTTAGTGCATGATTGAGGTGACCTCCCTTAGGGGGAGATTGTTAGGAATTAGAAATTCCAGGTATTAAAGAGTCGGTCACCTCAAGTATATGTAATCGTAAGAAAGCTCGTAGTCGTAGTTATTTTAAGTTAAGTAGTATTTAGTTAAGTAACACCGTGGAGGACGGACGGGTCTTTACCCACTGTATGCCTGATCCACAGACCGATGTGTGGCGTTTTATGTAAGACTATAAATACTCTCTACCTCCCAAGGTAGAGAGTTGGAGCTCATAATAATATCTTTCACTTTCTCTCACTAAGTTCCCTAAACCTCTAACTTTCTCTCTCTAGAATTCCATCTATATTCTATCTTGTGTTAATGTTATGATGTGTATGTGAAAAGTTATATCTTACAGGAAGTTTCTAACCGGGGGATAAAAAGAATTCTTGAGAGGACGGTTGGCGAAAACCGTGCCTCTTGGTCGGATAAGTTAGATGACGCACTGTGGGCCTTCCTACGACACAAAACACCCATCGGGTGCACTCCATACAAGCTGGTGTACGGGAAGGCATGTCATCTGCCGGTTGAGCTCGAGCACAAGGCATACTGGGCCTTGAAGCATGCTAATTTCGATATTCAAACAGCTGGTGATCATCGGAAAGTTCAAATGAATGAATTAAATGAACTCCGTGATCAAGCTTACGAGAACTCTTTGATCTACAAACAAAAGACAAAGAAGATTCATGACTCAAAAATCAAGAACCGCGTTTTCAACGTTGGTGATCGAGTCCTTCTTTTCAATTCAAGATTGAAGATTTTCTCGGGAAAGCTCAAGTCCCGTTGGTCTGGTCCATTTACTATCGCTAAGGTTTATCCTTATGGTACCATTGAGTTATCTCAACCCGATGGTCCTAATTTTAAAGTGAATGGTCATCGAGTGAAGCATTACTTTGGAGAGGACATTCCATCCATGGTTGTCCCGGACTTACAAACTTTCCCCATGAACCAATGAATGCGGGGATCGAGTCAAGCTAGCGACTCGGTAATCAAAAACAGTAGCATGCCATATGGGTTTTCACCCATATTTCTGACTTTTTTCTATCTTTCTACCACCCTAGTGTGGGGGGGGGGGGTTGCCCCACATGTTGTGTATATAAGAATTTCAAAAACAAAAAAAAAAAAAAAAATATATATATATATATTTCTAAATAATGGCCGTAGTATTTCCCTTTTACGTTCTTTGTTTCGGCATAACCGCCGGTACTTTGAATATTGAGGGCAATATTCATTTCTAAGTGTGGGGGGGAATTCTCACGAATTTTATCATGTAATTATACCACCTAATTCCCCCGTTTTTGGCCAAAATTTTTTTTTTGGAGTAAGTGCTTTACACTGACTCATCTATTGGTTATCAGTCCGCCTTGTCTAATAAACAAAAGGATTGGCTAATCCAGGAGCAAACGGCTCTTGGTAAAGATATCTCAAATCCGTTGACGGCTTGCAATTTGCCCAAAATTGTATGGTATTCAGCTCACCATATCCTAAAAAGTGAAGAGTTGGCTAGCCCGAAAGTTTATGGCTTGTGGTAAAGGCAGTTGGAAAAACCATAATTGGTAATCGACTCACCAAAGATAATATTGATAATTTATCTAAGAGTTGGCTAGTCCAGAAGCAAACGGCTTCCGGTAAAGACAAATCAAATCCGTTGAAAGCTGGTGGTTTGCTCAAAATCACATGGTTATCAGGGTACCATGGTTCTTACTTGAACTGAAACATTTGGCTACTCCAGAAGTAATGGCTTTTGGTAAAGAGATTCAAATCCATTAAGTTTTTTCAAAAGATTGCTAGGGACTAGCAATAGTTTAGTGTGGGGGATTGATGAGTGTGTAAATACTCATCATCTTTGGGTCAATCTGAACTGCAAAACGTTTAAAAAATGCTCAGAAATGCATCAAAATACTGAAAATATTCCAAAATTGCATTTTATATGTTTCAGATGCAAAATGTTCAAAATCAGATGAAAAATGAGCATAGTTTGCATAATTGGCGCAGTTTCACCCCCAAGTTTCAAAATTGTCAGAAATAGTCCCTGAGCCGTATTTTCAAAAGAAAAAATCACCAAAGGTCCTTTTAAAATCATAACTTGTCAAAATTAGTCCTTTGGTGAAAAATATCAAAAGTTTTTAGAAATTACAAAATTAGTCCTTCAAGTTTGAAATTTGGCAAAAATGGCCCCTGGAAATTGGAAAATGGCAAGTTTGGTCCTTGTACTTTTTGAGATTGTCACTTTTAGCCCTTGTAACATCTTTGATGAAATGGCAGCAATGGTCCCTTGAATTTCAGAATTTACAACAAAGGTCCCTATGTATTAAACCCCTTAAACCCATTTTGGACCCTGCCATAGCTTTGGACCCCCTGTCATTTATCCATTTTGACCCCCTTCATTATTAAACCCCGGTCAATCCAAATAGTCAAACATGACATTGGCGCCAAAAGTCTCTTCTTCCTCAACTGCCTTCTGCAAAACCCAGACTCCTATCCCCCCTCCTCTCCTCCACTCAACCATGTCCCCCCCCACCTCAACAAGCCTCCAAGATGCATTTAATGCATCTCCTCCCACCTCACTCAACCTAACTGTTAAAATCTAGTTTTGGCGCCAAAATCTCATTCAAAGGCCAGGATCAGTTTTATTCATCCAATGGTGGAGATTAATGCCGGGATATATTCGAAGAGAGAGAGAAGACACTTGGAGTATAAAAAGAAGCTAAGGGAGGCATGAGAAAGAGTCTTGTAATTTTTAATTTTCTCTAAATGTCGTTTTTAACTTAAAGTTTTTAACTTAGTGTAAAACCTGTTGTATTTTGTTTCTTTGTATCAAACTAAGTGTATTGTATCATTATAAAATATTTCCAGTTATAAATTCACGTTGTGTTAAGAATTCATGTTTAAAAGCTTACTGTTGAAATTTTCTATTTCCAATTCTCATACAAAAGCTTCATAATACAGCTCATTTTCGTTTCAATAAGCTTATACAAGCTTCACATAGCTTTCTATAAGCTTACATTTTAGTTTTAAGCCAAATTGGTTCTTGGTCAAAGAAAGTCAAACTGGGTAGGAATTGAAAAGAAAATGGATAATGGGTGAAGCAGAGCTGGATGTGGGTTGATTCAGGTCTATTGGGTTGATTTTTATAGGATAGAGGTCCATTGTAATTCGGGTTTCAAGCCATTGTGGCTAAGGACCAACTGTGAGTAATTTTCAAGTTCATTTGCATAATCTTCATTTGCAGTGATAAGTAGCTTAATTTTGTTGAATAAGTTGTAACTAGGTTGGGTAAATTTAGATTGATCATTAATTCAAGTGTGCTCAGTTGTTATCTCATTTAAATTTGCAAAACAGATGGATTTAAGGGTGTTTGGATTTAAGACTTAAACTGCATTGGAGGTTGGTTCAGTGGATAATATTTGTTGTGTTATGTTTGTTTAACTGCAATTGACTCATATCAGTCAATATCTTGAGCTTGCAAACACTTAAAGTCAAAATCATTAGTATACTTTCTTAAATCAGCTTAATGTTGGATTTTTGCAAAATCAAAAACTCATTTTGTGTTTAAATATCATAGATATAGCTTGCTCTAGCCTCATTTCATCCATTAACATCAATATCAGTCTACAAATCAAGTTCAAAGTTCATAAAAGTCAAGATTTCATTTTTTCATCAAAAGTCAAAAGTTGCAAATCCCTGCCAGTTTGAGCCAACCTGAAAGGATTTTCCTGATTCATTTTTAAGCCAAATTAAGTGAAATCTTGGGTTTTTGAAGTTCAACTGGTCTATTTTGTTTTTAGCATTTTTATACATTTTTGTGAATTTTTTATAAAGCTCAAAACTGCTTGTCAATAAGGTCTCATCTCCCCTGTGCAACTGAGTCAGTTCACCTGACTCGCGACTGCAGTTTTGTGCAGGCTTGCAAGACAGGGTTCATCGAGCTCACCTTTGGCTCAAATTTGGTTTACAAGGTCCCAAACAGGTCTAGTTTAGATCCCAAGGACTGGTTTTCAATTTCAGCTTATCTAGTAGCTTGTGCATAAGCTCAAAGTAGCTACCCAAACTGTTTTAGCCCATAAGCTCTTATCCTCAAATCTGTTAAGCTTGATAATCAGAGGTCAAGGCTTGTTAATACTTGTTGCATTCTAGCTCTTTTAGCATTATATAGCTTGTGTATTCATTTGGTAGCTTATTGTGTCCATTTGCTTATTGTAAGCTTATTTATAAGCACTTGGCACATCAGTTTCAAATTCCTCCACACAAGCACCTGCTTTTCCATTTTTCTTAGATTCTAAATATTATTTTAGAGTTTTCCTGAAATTTTCAGATTTTTCCTAGCTTGTTTGCTATTTTTCTTGATTTTAATCAATTTTTAAGCATTTTTAATTAGCTTTTAATACAAAAAATTAAGAAAAGGTTCAAAAAAATAATTTTTCATTTTTCTTAAGTTAAGATAAATATAAAAAGCTAAAAAAATATTTTTCCTTATTTTTCTTAGTTAAATTTGTATTTTTAAATAATTTAATTAGTTTTAAATAGTTTAAAATTCCTAGAAAATAGAAAAATATTCAGAAAAATACAAAAATAGTTTTGAAAATTCTCTTTTGTTATTTTAGATTTTTCTAAGTCATAATTTTATTTTTCTAGCTTTATTTCCTATTTTCTTGTATTTTAGGCTAATATTTAATAGTTAAAATTAGTTTTTAATTAATAATAATTAATTAAATAGTTGCAAAAATAATTTTCTTTTTCTATAAATTTTCTTTTATCATTAGGTTTTTAAAAATATCATTTTCATATTTTTAGGGTTAATATTGATTTAGTTTCACATTTTCAGTTGTACGTTACGTAGTTTTTAATTTCAGTTTTGTAAAAACATAAAAACAAAAACATCATTTTAAATATAGTGATAGCGTTTATTTAATAGTTTTTATCTTTTTAACTTTCTTTAATTTGTATTTAAGCCGTTGTAATTTGTTGGCTTTTCCTGTAGTTATAATATCAATCAAATCCCTTTTTTCGTTCAAATCTCTCGATCACTATACGTTTGGTGATCCATTGCATAGCTCGCTGGGACATAACGACCCGGGGAAACCCTATACTCCTCAGATCTTCATTGAGTTTGTGCTTTAGCTGTTTTAAGTTTCTTACAGTTGGCCATTCACAAGTGGTCAGCTTGCGTGAGAAAACTTGACGGTTTTGCACAGATCAGAGTGTTGGAGCGGAATTATGGTGAGTTTTGGCTAGTTGATAGATCAAAAATATTTCGAAAATATATCCTAGATAAGCCATGGATGAGTGTGAGGTTTTCAACTATTTGATGAAGACTTAGTTGGCTATAGTATCTTATGTTTGACTTGTTTGAGGTGATCTAGTAGACTATTTTGATGTACCTAAATCTGTATTGCATATCAGATACCACGGATCCCGCGGTTCCCTTATGGGAGGGATCCAGCTAGTTCAAAATTTGGGATCCGCCAACTGCAGATCAGAGAGCTTTCAGGAAATGTGCAACTTTGCACTTTATAGTAAATGCTTTTCCTAGTTGTTTCTATGGGGACTAAATGCATAACACAACTAATATAATGTATATCAAAGTAGGAAGAGCTAGAATTCCTAGAAAGAGTGACGACGACCACTCAAGGGGTCGTAAAATCTCATTTTCCAAACACCTAAGTTAGGATTGTTTTAGTGCCAAGATATGGCAATACCTACATACTACGAGCATAGTTTAAAGTGTTTACAAACTATTGTTTGAAATTGTTCATCATACATTAGAGTCCTAAGACCCTACCTTTCTTCTCCTCCTTCACTTCTTCACCCGTCCTCCACTTTTTATCAAAATATCTTCACTTCTTCTTCCTCAAGAAATTGGCGAAGCATTTGAAGATTCCCTTGGTTTGTTGCCATTCGGGTGATTCATTAGGGATGTTTGGAAATTGGTTAATGTAGTCCCAGGGGTCAAGATCGATATTTTCAAGTGAGTTGCTACTACTCCCTTCACCTCCACCTTCTCCTTGCCTCTCCCTTTCGTCCGAGGAATCCGTGGGTGGGTGTGGCCTCTTGCCTTCCACCATAAACCTTGTTGTTCTACCCTCGGTTAATGGTACCATAACCTTATTGCAAAAGCTATGATCCAAGGATTGTGGGGAAGGGTCTAATGCAAAGATGAATTTTGCAAGACGGGTTAGAAGCATTGCATATGGAAGCACCATCTTGTCCATGCTTCTTACACTTGTCATTCTCTTGATCATGTAGTAAGCAATGTTGAAGCAGGTCTCGGTCACAAGACAATAGATCATGAAGCTTAGACATGCGTTGGGGTGATCGTTGTTTCCTACTAGACACACCACATTCTCCCTTATCACAACTTCCCATTTTCTATACAATGCATACATCTCCGAAAGCTCCATTTGGAAAGGATCCCTATAGATCACTTTCGACTTTCTAGTCACCCTTGATGGGGATTCTCTTGGCATAAATACGGTGTCCCTTACCGTGGTTGCTTCCGGGATTATTGCGTGATAAATGTCGTGATGATCAACCATAGAGTGTAATTCCTCCAACGACCACTCATTAGAGTACATGCAAACACCATCATATGGCACCCCTATTATTCTTCCAAACTCCTCAAGTGAAAGGGTGAACTCATGTCCATTTATGGTGAATTCAATTGAGATGGACCCATCATCATTTCTAATTATACCCATAGTCTTGTAGAAATCAAGCACAAAGACCAAGCAAATTTGCTCGCTATATCCAATAAACAATCAAACCTAATAGTTCCAAATACTTCCCTCATGTCGGTATTTGCAAGGAATGATGGATCAACAACTCTACCTTCATGAAAGAGTCTCCTTTCAAGCAACTTAAAGGCTTTCCTATCGTCCGAACTTAGTCCATTTTTCCTATGGTACATGGGAATGTAGTGAGTGGTGTCTTGGTAATCTTGTTGCTTGTTGCTTGGCATGATGTTCCTAAACAATACAACCACAATGTGGTGTTAATGGTGAATAGTAACCTAGAGGGTTTGATCACAATTTTGCTCTCATCATCTTTGTTGAGTTCAATAAATGTGTTTAATTTGTATTAACAATGTTAATTCTTTGATTTAGATTATCTTAGAAAACAATGTGATGACAAATTATGATAAACCCATTTGAACCCAACTCTTAAAGATGAAGGAATTGTAATTCTAAGAATCAAGGAATTAAATTAACAATGTAGTGAAGATTATACTTACACAAGTGATTGTTAAGCTTGAGAAGAATGATCAATTTGCTCCTATGAACAGTACCTGAGTTCTTGTTCGTGAGTCTTTGAAGTGATTATGATTGTGGAACATCCACAGTGATCATTTTTTAGCTTATACTGTCTTCTGTTGCATGGATCCCGCGGATCCCTCTCATTTGGGATCCGGCTAGTATAAACTTAGGGATCCGGCATGACAACAAAAGTCAGCTCAAAAATTCCCTGATAACTTTGGTTTGGGAGTTCTAAGACGCCTAGTGTTTTGGTGTTTAAGGTTCTAAAACTTGTGGTTTGAGGTTTTGACGATTTAATACTATTCCTATTGAACGAGGTTCCCTTTCTTAAGAATTGGATTTAATTCTTTAGAACCTTTTTCATACATTATAATAAAATCCCATTTTATCATAATATAAGAAGTTTCACATGGAAATTTATTGACATAGATGAAGTGTCAATAAATCCTTTGTGATGAATAATGATTGAGGTTATCGAATAACCAAGATATCATTATTATGAGTTGGTAATGAAGTCTATACAAATAAGTCGGAGAAAACTAATTTGATGGTGACTATAATATGAATAACTACTAGAACAATTACTAATAAATCATGCAACTAAGATTTTAATAATAACAATAAAGGTAGGTAATTAAAGATCATACATTTGCCAAATATTCTTTTTAGGAAAAGAAGTATTTAGATGTTTTGTGATCTTCTTGGAATCTCCAGATTTATGTTGTAAGAATACTTAAACATTCTTTTTATGAAAATAAATATTTAGATAAATTCTTTATGATTTTCTTGGTAACTCCAAATCCAATTATGGATAATGCTTTAAGAGAGAAGAAAATATTAGAGCATTCTATCATTATCCAACAATAAACAATATACTGATTTTTTAAATATGACATAAATAATCCTTCTTTGTAGTTTTCAAACATACATGGATCGTATCAAGTTTTTAAAGTACAACATACTCTAAGAAACTTGGTAACGAAGCTCTGATGCCAATTGTAGAAAACTAGAAGGGGGGTTGAATAGTTTTACCAATTTAATATCTTCCTTTTAAATATTTAGATCGACTTATGTCAATCTATTTGGTTGTTTATGTTGGACGTTGATAGATAGATATATAAACGTGTAATGAAAGATAAAGAGTAAGAAGCACATCACCACGACACAAGTTATTTATAGTGGTTCGGCTACAAGGACACCTTCTTTGCCCTACTCCACTTCCCGAGTCACCTACTCGAGAGTTCGTAAGCACTACACCAACTCCTTATGGCGGAGAAGTTTTCACAACGTCACTTAACCTTTTTCCAGTACTAAGCTAAATACCGAGTTCCTTCACACCAAGGCGAACCACACCTAACACAACGTCGCCTACCCTTTATACGGTGCTAGGCTAACCACCAAGTTCTTTTACACCAAGGAGAACTAATCCTATCACAACGTCGCTTACCCTTTATTAGGTATTAAGCTAAGCACCTAGTTCTATTACTATGGAGGAACTACTACCCTTCACAACACAACACCTAATATTAAGGAGATCTACTCCTTATTACAACATCTTCAAGGATATCACCATCTTTGGAAATAAACAACTACTTATATGTATAACGATGCACCTCATCGATTATACGACCTAGGCATTCTCCCCAAATTCGACTTCATTTGATTCATCGGCATCCTTCACTAATGCCTTTGACACAACGCTTGGCACCTTTCACTAATGCCTTCGTCTTGACACCTTTAGCATTCTTCACTAATGCTTTGACAGAGATGATGAGCATCTTTCACTAATGCTTTCATCTTGATACTTTTGACATTCTTCACTAATGCCGTCAACCCAACATCTATGGATAAAGGAAGAACTATCAGCAAGAGAACCTTAGTTGTCTTGATGATGACGAAGCATGGCAACTCATGGACTTGAGCTTGCACGTCTTCAAGAAGTGATGATCTCTCCTTTAAGAGGAACCTAGAAGATCACACAAAAACAAAAGACAAACTACATAGATCACTTGGATCTGAGGTTAGAGGGTTATAATACTTGGGGGAAGTATGTGTGTAAAGTGATAAGTAGAAAGGAAGAAATGGCTCTCTATTTATAGAGAAAATTTCTACTGTTCCCCGGATCCCACGGATCCCTTCCCCTTGGGATCCGGCTAGCACAAAGCCAGGGATCTGTGGAACGCTCCTCTTTGCCCATGGGTATTTTTGGTTATGGGTCATGGGTCATGGGTTATGGGTTGATCAATGGTTTTCTTTCTAGATACAATGAACTTGGTTAAGTGGTATATATAAAACCATGGGTTATGGGTCAATACCATTTGCTAGTTTTTACCCATTTTAGTATTTACATGTTTTTACCCATTTTAGTATACTTAGTTTAAGTATGTGCTAACCCAATATGTAAACATTATTTGTTGTACATATAAATCTAAATCATAAAATCACTTATACTTGTTTTAGTGTTTTATGTGAAAACGTAAGTGTGTTAGGAAACTATTAACTCAAACTATTTACGTATTCTTATTTGTTTCGTTAAAATGATTTTACGTTTGTTATCGACAAAACATTATAAGATCGTAAAATATAAATAAACGTTTTATGCTTATTTGTATTAACAGCATAGTCTCTCAGTGAGTCATCTTCAGGATACTCAGTACGAGGCGAAGAAGAAGTCTCTCCACTCAGTAAGGCGGAACTTAAAGGGTGAAGACTGAGTCAACAAGAAGATGGTGGATTCAATGAGTGATGACAATAACTCAGTGAATCCCTAAGACTCCTCTCCAACTACTTACACTGAAGACAAACTGAAGTAGAAGACTGAAGGATGTAAAGACTGAAGAAAGAGTGGGACAAGGCGGGATAAGTTTGAATCAGATAAGACGAAGTCCTTATCAACCAAAGTCAACTTTCCCTGAATGGAAAAAGATCAGGCTCAGTGTCATCACTGAACTTAGGAAAGTAGTCTTGTCTCTTACCTAGAATAGTCTTTGTAAACAGAGACAAAATACATCAGTATTTTGTCTTCTGTATGATGTCAGTTTGTCACTTAAGAAATAGTTAAAAATCATACATGTATAAATAGCATAAGAGATGGAGTGAAAAGGTTAAGCTTGTGAATTGTAAAAACACACATACACGCAAGCCATCTTTTCACTCCTCCAAATACAACTTAGTTCCTGAGATAGCTCAGTGAGCTCTAAGAGTTGTGCTCAGACTTAGCCTGAGCTTAGAGATGACTCACCAAACTTTGTCATTTCAATCCCAAGTACTATTCCGCAAGTACTTGGGTAACATATTCTTTGTTGATTTATTTCTAATAAGAATATGATGTTGAAAATTACTTTGTGTATTTTACTTATGTTAATTTCAGTCATAGTTCACTATTAACTTGTTTTATATACTTACTGTTTTTAAACGATAGTGAACGGGGAACAACAGAAACTCTCAGGGTATACATACAGATATAAGAAGCACAAATTCAAAGCTAGTAAGCTATAGTAACTCGTTCAATTTTGGTGCAGATTACTCCCGAAATGATCAACCAAACAAGTTCACGTGTTTTGATGGATGTGCAACCTGGTGAGGAAGAGGTGGTAGTAAACGATCAATATCTAGAGCAGTTCGTTACTATCGGTGGAGATTTTTTACAGAGTGTAAAAAAATGTTGATACAAACACTCCGGAAGAATGCAGACATGGTCGCATGGACCCCAGGGGATATGACTGACATCCCACGAGCTATAACAGAACATCGTTTTAACACCTATCTAGACATTGAGCCAAGGGTCTAGAAGAAAAAGAGCCTTTCTCCAGGGCGAAGGAAAGTGGTATCGGAGGAAGTGAATAAACGGCTTTATGCATATATTGTGAAGCGGGGGCGATATCCCAACTGGGTTGCTAACCCGGTGTTGGTAAAGAAGGTATGTGTATAGACTTTAAAGATCTCAACAAAGCTTGCCCGAAGGACTTATATCCCTTGCTAGAAATTAACTAGAAAATAGAATCGCTCATGGAGTTCATATACAAGTGTTTTTTAGACGCCTACAAGGGTTACCACCAAATCCAAATGGCTAGGGAAGATGAGGAGAAGACTCATTTCCACATGGAGAAAGGAGTGTTTTGTGACACCAAGATGTCGTTCGGTCTAAAATATGTTGGAGCAACATATGAGACGATGGTTGATATGTCATTCAAACGTCAGATAAGGGTGAACCTAGAGGCCTCACATGTGTCTGTTAAATTTGAGTTTATAAGCTTGAACCATGACCATTAAAACAAGGGCTAATAACCTATTAAAGCATCATACTTGTCACAAATGTCAGTTCGACGTAGCAAACAAAAAAAATAGCTCTTCTAGACATTAAACTTGACATTCTTGTCTTCCTTTGAGTATTATGACCATTTTACCCTTCCAAATTACATAAATGGCCCCTGTGGGTTTGCGAAAATTGCATCCATCGTCCCTAAGCTAAATTACATAAATGGTCCCTGTCGTTTGGAATAAATTGCGTCCATCGTCCCTTACAACAATTACATCACTTCACATAACGGATTCCGTAACTACAAAAACAAATCACAGGACGATGGATTTTCAAGACATACACAATATACCAAAGTTTTAAATGTAACAAATTATAAGATAAATGCCATGTTCCAGTTCATGTAGTAGGTAAAAATTTAACTATATTCACAGAGAATTAAATGAAAAAAATGTTGTGTCACTTTCACGTCTTATCTCCCCAACTGCTGCAATTTCTTTCTTAGTATTTGGGTTAAGCACGTCAATGAAGTCCTCATCTTCATCCAGCTGCAACATAAAACAGATTATAAACTCCTTCCAAAAAAAGATACACATTACAAAGCCGACCTCAACTTATCTTCATCAAGAACTAGAGGATCCTTTCTCTAGTATGTGTTGGGTTGGCCCACTAACTTTTTGCCCATTTAAAAAAATATATATTTACCCATATTTATCCATCTGGTGCTGAAATTTAAAAGAATGGTAATGATCTGAATATTTGACTAAATCGCTAAGATGATCTAGCATGTTGTGTGCATTAAAATAGACATAGATGGGTGACCTTCAAATGTTTCACGTTTAGCCATAAAAAATAAAAGGTTTATTTATACTGGTAGAAATAAAACACACCCCAAATCAACCCATTCACAAGCAAATCAGTTGAAATTGACAACTCTAGCAAGGACATCTTGATGGCCGAATAATTGCAAGATGTTCACAAAGTTCAGAATCAGCCTTTAGAAAATATATTAATGCAATTTAACAGCACACACAATGTGTACTTTTTTCTAAATCATAAGTAACGAATGGCCTGCAGTTAGTGAGTTACAGAATTCCTAACACAAACACACACATTTTGACCGATTACCCAACCACCCAACCCACCTATTATGCCAACTATTCATTTAAAGCAAAGCTAAATGGTTTTAAAAAAATATAAAAAAGAAGACCGTATATACCTTCTTTTTCGTGATTAGGTAACCAAACTCCACCAGAGTTAGAGGAGAAAGCTCGTCAATCTCGGGTAGCCACGTAAGTTTGAGTTGGGTAGCCTTAACAGACCCTTCGAGATGCAATTTTCCAATTAATTCTGTCGCATTTCCATCTGAATCCTTCTTGATCTCTTCAACGATTGCATTTCCCCAATCCATCAGTGTAACTTCAACATTAGGCGGCTTTTTCTCAGCTATAGACTTAGCAAGCTTGCCAAGACAGTCAAGTTCTTCGCTTGTATCTTCATCAACGACTTTCCCAGAAATGTTGATGACATAAGACCTATATTTGGTCGTTGGTAGACCTCTACCAGCAAGAAGATCTAAATCTTTCTGGTTAAGTTCTATTCCGTTCACAAAGACTCTAGTGTTACCAGCAGCGCAGTTTTTGGGCATTGGATGGTCAAATTCTTCAATAAGTGGCTGCAAAATGGTTAAAATCAGTTTACTTTTTATGTCAAACCGATAAATAAACAACATGAAATGAATTGAACGTAAAACTTACAGAGATAATGCCAAGGCATATAGCAATAATTTCTTCTCGGCCATGGCCTAGTTTACGGCCTATAATACATGCACAACATGTTAATGTTAGAATCCTGCTACAAAACATCGATTCACACAAACAAGAGGTCTTTGGGATTGCTTTCTACAATTATGAGTGCTTTTAGATAATCAACTTAGATTTAAGCAACTACGCTGATTATTCTGAACAACTTATCTCACTCACAAATAATCAGATGTGCAGTTTAAATAAACAATCCAAACACCCTCAAAACTAAAATCTGCTTTCTCATTTGCAATAAGCAGAGGCTGCTTATTCCAAACTGCTTATTTCACTCACAGATAATCAGATATGTAGTTTAAATAAACAATACAGACACCCTTACGCCTACTTACGCATTGTATCATTACCGTATAACACAATTAACACATACGCAATCCCAAACACCCTCAAAACTACTTACAACCGCCTTAACAAGTAGCAGTTCCTTATTCCAAACTGTTCAATAACAATTTCAATAACCAATCCCAAACACCCCCTCAATCAATGGAATTTAGCATTGTAATCACCAAAAAAACAAACTATAGCATAACACTTTCACCATTAAAACTCATAAAAACCCTTAATAATCTATTCGACCGACTGAAACACGTAAAGTGTTTGGTGCAGAGCTTTTAGGAGAATTTTGAAGCGTTTAGTATTTAGATCCGAAAGCTTGTTTGGAAACACACTTTTAGCTTCTGAATTATTTCCAAACGCTCATAATAAACCGCTAATGGAAGAAGCATTTAGAGTTTAGCTTTTATAAAACAAAAAACTGCTGCACCTACAAGTAACCGCCACCGCTAGTTTTGCCAAAAACTAACACCATTGCATCAATTACCACACCCAAAAAACCCTAAACTTAAAATCAACACGTAATTCGTGATTCAATAAACATTGAATTCACAATGAGACGCAAAATTAACATAAACCCTAATTCAATTATCACAAATTTAACAAAATTCACTAACTTTGAGCGCTAATTGACAATGGGATACAAAGTTAACACAAACCCTAATTCAGTTTCACATAATATGAAATTGATATCAAGATTATTAAATAAGAACAAAATTGTGGTTACCCGACAAATATGCTGAAGATTATTAAATAAGAACAAGCTTTCACTGCCATTAGAAACAGGAGAAGGTGAAATGAATGTTATCATGAGAAGGTAGATGACGGCGACAAGAGAAGAGAGGTGTAAGTTAATTGTGTGTTAAAATTAGTTATTGGGTTATTTATATACTTGGAATAAAGGATGTAATTTTTATAAATTTAAAGGTAAAATAGTCATCACAAATTTATTTTACTCAATTGAAGACAAGAATGTTAAGTTCAATGTCTATAAGAGCTATTTTTTTTTTCGCTACGTCAAACTGACATTTGTGACAAGTATTATGCTTTAATAGGTTATTAGCCCTTAAAACAAAAACATAATTAAACACATGACATCACCACATGACATTTTTTTAAACATAACTAAACGAAAGACATTATCAATCAATATATAATACAATCAGTCCGAGTACAAGACTTTACTACTAGACTTGATCTTCAATCTATATAACATTCAATCCGAAAAGAACTCCGTTTTATGACATGATCACGAGCATTTGAGATTAAAACAACACGAAACGATCTAGCTAAGCATACTAATACTACTACTTCACAAATTACACCACACTTCACTAGAAAAACTCTCTAAAACATAGGTACAACATATCTAAATCCTTCATCGTACATAACTTGATGATGATTAATACAATGAAGACGACGATGAAGAAGACGATGGATAAGAGATGGACTGCGTGTCATGATCCCTCGATCTTGTGCTATTGTATGCCTCAAAGAAGCCTTTGTTCTCCTTTTCAAGCTCACTCCACACTAAATTCACATAACATATGAAACATGTGCCAAGATAAATGGAAACCAAAAACCATTGATATGAATGACATGCTTCTATGGTAACACAATATATGGAAATCAATAACTAGTATATTTATGAGTGGTTTTGTTACCCCTTTCATCACAAAGACACTGTTTTTATGTTGTCTATCTTGCCATTTTTAACTTCTGGTATCCTTAACAATATTATGCTATGGTAATTTAAATTTGAGTAAATTTGTTACAAACGAAAAACATATATACTTGCTTTGAGATATGCATAAACAAGCATTAACTGAGTGACTAATGTATCGACATACGTTGAAGTGTTTTATTAGGCCATAGTTTTTAACGAAACTTATATTAATAAACATTATCTTATTTCATTTTCAACTTCTTATAATATTTAGCCGAAAGATTGAAAAATTGTTGCATGATAATATTATATCATATGTTTATAAAACACAATTATCATCCTAATAAAGAAACAATATACGGAGTAGTTAATATGATTTTATATAGGGGGTATCTTTGGCAAAACTAAATGAGCTGTATGCTCGTATGTGTAGTGTTACTTTAATGTAAAGCAGAAATGTAAAGTGTTAAGCTGCAAAACATAACATGCCAAGCTGTATCTTTTATTCAATAAAAGTGTTTGGTAGGTTATGTTAAATGTAATTATAAGATGTAAAATGATGTGAAAAGGACATATACATAATTATAAGATGTATATCAGTAATTTAAAGTTTTCTCCAAAATGTTTAAAAGCTGTCATGAATCACTTTTCATTTAGGAGCTATTTGTTTGAAATAAAAGCTTGAAGTTAATGCATCCAAACGTATCCAAACGGAGCTATTTATTTTAGAAGAGATTATTTTATAACAAAAAGCTAACAGCTCCCAAATAAAGCTCTTGCCAAACAGGCCCAGGGAATTGATACTTGCACCACATTTTTTGATGAATCCACCATAATATGTGCATTACAGCTTGTACTGTACAATATTGTAATGCACAAATTGTGATGTGTTCATCAAAAAATGTGGTGTGAGTATCACCTCCCTTTTATATAGGACCCAATCTTGAAATCTGTCAGATTAATTATATTTTATCCAATAAACAATTGATTGTATAGACTGATTACTCAATATACTAAAGCTCAAATAAAGCTTCAATCCTGATTGGTTATCAAAAAATTATTATTTTAATAAATTATTATTTTAATTTGGGTGTAATTATTATTTGAGTTTTTCTAACATGTGCCCCAGGGGCACATGTTAAGCATACAAAAAGGACGGTGGGACCCACGAAAAAAGACGTCCGGACCAACATATTTTATTTTAAAAATGTACTTTTTTTAAGTGACGTCTTTTTTTATGAGTCCGCCGTTTTTCCTTCACGTATCTTTTCGACATGTTAGAAAAATCCTTATTATTTTTACAGCAAGATATTCTCTCACCCATTTTAGCACAAACACACACAAAACATAAACACATTAATCCATCTCAATCATCATATTCCTTCTCTTACACAACACCACCGTCAAAACCCACCACCATAGAAATTGCCACCATCAAACCCCCCTCACACCAAAAGCTGTCGTCACCGGAACCCGCCATCACCGAGACCATCACAACCGAAATCCACCGCATCTATAAAGGATTTTACATACTGTGAGTTTTTTTTTCTTATATCTATATGTCCAATTTTAAAAGTTTTCACAGATGTATAAATCTTCTTATAGATCTGAGTTATTTTAATATTTTTTGACATTTTTTTTTATTTTTCCAATTTGTAAATTTTTTTATAGATCTACACTTTTGTCGTTATTTTTTATTCATAAATCTGAGTTTTTTGGGTTTTTTTAATCATAAATTCGACGTTTTTTTTTTTCTTTGTTACAAATCTGACTTCTGTAAAAAAAAAGAAAGAAAAAAAAATCTTTTTTAAATGTAATTTGTTTTCTTGATCTGTTGTAGTTCTCAAAACCGCTAGGAATCCGCTTTTGCTCATTTTCCTTCATAATATATTGGAATCAGTGGATAGATACGGGGTTTTTTAAAGTTTCAGCTAGGCTTTCGTTTTATTTTTAGCCGTTTAGGTTCTTTGTTGATGGTGGATGTTTGTTGTTTGGTGTTTGTTCCAGACTTTAGGTTTCTAAAAAGTTGTAGATAGCTTCAATCATCTTGAGTACGCCGGCTGCTTGATCTTCAACTTGATTTGTCATGATGGTAGGTTACTAGACTAGCCCTTATGTCGGGTTCTTCTTATAGCCAGCGTCGGAATATGTTGTCGGTTCTTTCTTTTCAAATTTTGAAATTATGGTTTTCGTATGATTTGAAGATTTCCCTCACAGCTTCTTTATAAGTTTTCGTTGTTTTTATAAACTTGGTGTTTGTTATAAAATGTTATAATAGGTTGACATATGTTTTGCCGTAAATTATGTTACAGTTAGTAGATGATTTGAAGGTAAAATTAAGTGGAAAGCAAGAAGAAAAAGATAAACTCAAAAGGGTATGTAATCTCACGACTTCTACTTTTCTTGGCTTTTCAATTGCAATAATTCTTTCTTAATATTGGTTAATTATCTCTCAATTGTGCATACAGGATATTGCATCACTGGTATAGAAAAGAAAAAATGAAGCTCCAAATCTTGAACTGAAGGGAAAAAAAATAAGAGCTAATTTTATTTTTTATTCAAGTAAACACTAGTTGATCCGACCACAGTTATTATTGGTGCGTTTATTAAATATCCGATCATATTGTTGTTTCAGGTACACAGGGTTCGCCTACAATGCGTGACGCAACAGATGGTGAGCCAACAACAATAGCGTCAGCTGGACACCAAGGTCAGCCATATACAGGTAAACATCAAAATCCGTCAAATACAGTTGCTTATCCACAACGTGATATGAGTTTTATCAACTTCGTTTTTAGCTACTGTGTATTTTATTAAAAGCCTTTTACTACGGTTTTTGTTAACCCTTTGGTAATACTATTGTTCAGCTTTTCAGTTCAAAGATGCTAAGTAATAGACATGTTCTTGCTTTATATCCCGTATTTATTATGTACAAAGGAGAAGGGGCGATTAATTCCGAGGTGTATGCTTATTTGTGTATATTAGGTGGACATAGGAGTTACTCTCAGCGAAGCTCAGCATAGCAAATGGCTCGAAAAGAAGGGGATAAAGAATGCCAATTTTGTTGTGGTTACTTGGTCATGCTGGAATCAGAATGCAGATTCAAGAAAATTTGTAAGCTTCCTTATTTGAACCGCTAATTTTTGTGCTTGACATAAATATATCTTGAACATTGCTTACTTATTATTGTAGGCGCACATTCTGGACAGAAACTCCTTGATTTTACTAAACATGCGACCCGTGAATTAGGTAAATTTTTTTCCCTCCTGCTGTTGTATGTAACCAGATATTCCGATATTAAAAAATAGGTTTTTTCAATCAAAATAACTGACTAAGGTTTGGTCTTAGGCTGTGTTCCAGGTTCATTGGTACCTGATTTTACATCAGTTAGTGTATCAGCAGGCCGCCACTTACACTGAAACAGCTCCGTGTTGGACATCTAAGTCTCCTGGTACGTTACATCAACTGATAGGGCATCAAAAGTCACGTGGTAATTTCTTTTTCTGAATGTGAAATGCCTATGCCATGCCTTTTAGCATTTACAGACACAACACAAAATGAGAACATTTTTTTTTGACCTTTTACCCAAAATGAGAACATTTTTTTTGGGCTGCAGTTAATATGGTTACCGCCAGAGCTGTAACACCTACTGAATCTAACGAACAAACAACACACACCTATGAAGGTAATGCTCCCCACTGTTGTTCACCTCCTTAGGCATCTACAAATTTACACCATGCTTTTATCTATGGCTTTTTTTTTTTCAATCAGATACACACGAACAACAACCAAGGTATCCGAATGATTGTGCCACACAAGATTCTAGCAGTATCAGGGCACCAAGTGTAGAAGAGTTTTCAAGTGAACAGCTTAGGACATGCAGATGATGGTGATGATGATTCAAGGCAAAGCAGAGCAAATACTGATGTTGCTTTCAATTATCAGGTGATGGCTAACGTTTTTTGGGCTGCTGAAAATCAAACAGTCAGATGCTCAAAAGGTAACATTACCTATATTGCTAAGTAATATTTCATTAGCTGTAAAGTAGATTGGTTAGTGGTGATTACCATGATTAAAGGTGTCCACTAAGTTAGTGGTGACTACCATGATTAAAGGTGTCCACTAAATATATGTTATGTAATCTCTTATATATTGTGATGGTCTGTATGAATCAATAATAATAACAATCATATTTTCTGAGAACCGATGAGAAAAATATTTGCTAAGGTTAAAAGAAAAATATGGCCAACAAGCTATAAGTGTAGCAGTTGAGTATTTAACCATTGTTTCGTATAGTTTTGTATCTACAGTAGTATGAGGTAGGCCATTAGTTAAAAAAATAATGTGTCAAAAGTGTGACAACTTCCAGGCTTCTAGCTCAAAAATTTTTTCATTAACTTTTGCATGGCAACTTCCAGCTAAAATAACTGATTAACACGTGTGGGTTTTTTACCCAAACAAACCAATACACATAAAAAATGTTATTCATATCTTAACAAAAATAAGTAAAATAACATCTCAAAATTACAAGTACTAACTTTCTAAACGAAACGACTACCAAAAACCCACTGCAACGCAGCGGGCACAACTTTCTTGTTTACTACTAAAGCATTGTTTAGTATTCCCACTAGCTAGCTAGCCAATATTAACAACTCCACATACAATCAAAAGTTATCAAATATGCTATGACTTCAAATACTTCTTGCAATATTTAGTAGAAAAACATTGAAATTAAGCAAATATATAGTGATGATAAGGTAACTTAAACCTAAATAATTTCATTTAGTGGAATTGAAAATTTGGATGAACTTTATAAATTAAAATATATGTGATTGCTTGTTTACTTTCTAAGAGAGCAGGGTACGGTGGCTGATGGCTCAAGCCATCAACGATGGCACGAGTCGATGGCGCGAAGAATCACACCGGAGCTCGGCTGGTGGGCTGTGGTGCCGTAGCCACCAGCTCACGCGAAAGACTTTTTTTTTCATTTTTTTTTGTTGGTTGTGGTTTGTGTTTATGGTTTGCTTACGTTTTTTCTGTTGTTTATGGTTTGTGGTTGTGTTTGTGTTTTTTTGGTTTTTTCTTTATTTCGCAGGTACCAAAGGAAGAAGATGACTTTTTACAACTTTGGAAGACGATAAGTAAATTAAAATGCAGCTGGCCTATTTTAGCCTTTCCAACTTCCAAGACATACCATATGCTGTTTTTTATTTCTTTCTCAAAAAGATTGATTAATATTTCTTGTTTCTTTTTTTCACATAAAATGAACCACAAAATAATAAAAATTGTGGGATAAGTATAAACAAAATACAAGTAGGCTAAGTTTCAACAATAAAACTGGGCGGAGATATTTATATATTTTGGTTGTATATTTTCTTTTATAACATTTTTATGTACTTTTTCATTAGTGAAAATTGATTTTTAGTTGAATTTGTTGTTTTATTTAAATAAATAATGAAAATTTTTTGTGGGGTCTAGTCTCTAGAGGTGCACTATGGCACCGGATTCTGATGTGATATGAGAGAGAGGTGTTTTTGGTGTTATGGTAGATTATGGTGTTATGAAAAAAGATGTTGAAGTGGCATCACTTTTTCTACGGCACCACCTTATGACACCAAACGATACCTTATGCTGTAAGGTGAATATAACAATACAAAGAGTGGAATATAGTACCAGTAGAAGTGATGGCAGGCATGATGTTTGCATGCTTAGATAGGGCTTGTATGCACTCTTCTTTGCTCATATTGAATAGTAAACATTCTTCTATTAAATGATGTACCTGCAAAGTTGTTTAATTTATCTATTAGTAAGTTATATATCTAATAGATACATCAAAGTTGCTTATCTATTATTAAGTTATATATCTAATAGATACATCAAAGATGCTTATCAATTATTCAAGAAAACATATTTCACAATTGCTTACTCATGTATCAAAACATAATAAGCATACATAAACAGCTCTAGGTGTCAATGATACATATGAAATATGTAAGATCACTCACATGCATGTGCATATAGTTAAATACTATGCGGCTATGATATGATATGATACATGCGGAATATGTATACTCTTGATGCATAGCTAAATGTTAAGAAATGAAGTATAAATTAAACTTACCAAATGAATGTATGAAGAAGCAGAAGTATCAGCCATATTTTTATATTCAAAATAAATCACTTTTGTTTCTCGTTAAAGTATAAAGAGAAAGAGGGTTTTCTGGGCGGTTCTTGAGGAAAGTAAATAAGAATAGTGTAGGTTGAGTAGATGATTCTGACTAGGTTTTATATGGGGTATCCTTTAAAAATGCAAATCCTTCTAATAGAGACGAAATCTTTTTACCCTTATATATTCACATGTTTATTTAGTATTTTATTCATAGATGTTTTAAAATCATTTTAACTTAGCGTCACATCATATTTTCACTCTACCACTAATATCACCACTAACAAAAACTAATAAGACCATTAACTTCATTACCAGAATATATATCTTATTTATATACAAATATATCTTATAAAACCAATTAAAAAACACACAAACACGGATAACTGACTTCACAAGTCGGTCGTTTCATCAACTAACTTGTGTCGTTTCTTCTCCACCAACGTATGGGTCATGCATGAATGTTAGAGTGTTGGACGTGTCTTGGGGTGCCAACAAGACAATGAGTGTAGTGATAACCACCGTCAACTCAGCGTTATATCATATTTTCACTCCACCACTAAGTAATAAGACAACAAACTTCACCATTCAAACATACATCACTTAAACACAAATTTGCACAACTCGGCCTATGCATAGACCGACTTCTTCATTTTTGTCATCATTAACGCGTAGGTGAGGCAGATGTGTTTTAATTTAGAGCACAAAGTACAATAACATAATAACGTGTTTGGGCTGATGTGGACAATGTTAAAGCCGCGTTACCATACTAGCTTGGGCTGCATTATGGTGCTGTTATAACTCAAATTATTGTAGTAACTTGGGAGGTGGATCCCAAAAGGTGGTGTTATGATAACGGTGTTTTTTTTATGTTAAATGTTTTGATTTTGAAGTGATATGACGCTAAGGTGATGACAGTTTTTTATATGAGCTTTGCTACAACATCCTACAATTTTATCCTACAAATCCTCCTACACACCATAATTATAGTTTTTTTTTACTCATTTTCTTTCTGTATCGAAACCGTCAATTTTAACACTCGACAGGTTGTGAATAAACACTTTGTAAGATGAAAATGTAATAATATTTAGCATTTACTTTTTGGTGTTACGATGTTACGTTACTTAAAGCTCTTAGTGACAAACTCACAAAAGCGCCTTAATGGGAGGACGCGTCTAACTCCTCTAATTAAACATGCTTTTAGAGTTTTAGGTGAGTTCTTTTCATTTATTTAAGTAATTCAAGATTTGGTAGATAGATCCATAGAACTCTCTCGTTATTTCTTTTCACTTTTGTTGTTTGTATTAATTGTGTTTCTAGGTTCCAACAAACATATGTTTACGATCTCTACTAAAAAATGGTAAAAGAACGTACGATAATAATTTCTATATTCTGCAATCTTGACAAAAGTTGCAATGTTCATCTCGTGATCAATTTGTCATTGATAAATCTTTCCATGTATTTAAAAGCTAGACGTGTTTGTGTAATGGTTTCAAGACGCGGAGCATTTTGTAGCATTTTGAAATATTTAGCGTTGTGTCTAGAATAAAAAGACGTTTATAGATTTTTCAAATGCTACGTTCTCTAACGCTATTGGAAAAAGTATTAACTCTATTTTAATTTCTTTTACGCGTTACAATTTTAGCTACAGCTACATTACCCCGATAATTTTATAATCAAACAACTACTTTAATTGCTATTGTTAATTTCATCATAGCTACACTCTACCAATTAATCATATCACCACTTTCGATTAACGTTTTTATATTAATTGATGAAAATATAAGACAGAAATATCGGTTTTGAAACAATCAAAAAACATTTAAACATGAACAACGTTTATTTTGATATGAAATACTCTAGTAACATTTATGTGTAAAGCACATGGATTATTGTTTTTTTGCATTGATTAGAGAAAGAAACAAAAGGTGACAAAGCACCCACATAATGGAGATTAACTATTATTTTAACATTAGATAGTAAAATATTATCGGTGATGGTCGTGGGTCCCAGTTCCCACGTGAGAGAATGAATTTGATTGGTTAAAATGGGTTAGGAAGATTTTTAGGTAGCTAAGAGCAAGGGGTATCACAACATCACCACTTCTCTTCACTTGGGTCTCACGTGTGTCACATCACCTCCACATCACTCCAACACATTAACAAAAAAATACCCCCTAATCACAACATCACCACTTCTCTTCACTTGGGCCCCACCCACTATCATTTTATTTATTTTCCCTATTTTCCAAACACAAATAAATTCATTTCATTCATTTAAAATAAAAATACAACTACAATACGCAAAATTAAAAAAAAAACATACGGAAAAAAAATAAAAATAAAAAAAAAAACTACGATACGAAAATAAACCATACGAAAAATACATAACTTTTAAACCCTAATCTGAAAAGTCCTCCGTAGGATCAAACGCGGAGGGTATATAATCCTCGAGTAGCGGAGACAAAGCTTCCTCGTTTCAGAAGATCCTCACAGAGACTCTGGATTATCGTCTTTGTTCACCCGATAGCTCCAGTTGACTTTGGTGGTGATGTTGTTCGATATCCGTTGAACACACTTCCACAGCTTGTCAATAAGTTCGTCATCTCTGCGGGCTTCCTCCTCCGAGAAATTTCGATAACACATTTTCGTTCAGTCTTGCGATGTCGTTGCAAGTCTTGTAGTTGTCTCTCATCTGCAGCTTCTCATTCCTTTTGTCCTCAAACAATTGGATGACGCGTATAATAGCCTCTTTTCTAGCCTCATCATCGTTCTCGCATTGATTTTGAGCGTATGTTCGCATGTCAATCAACGAGAATGAGGGAGCGACAATGCCATTTGTTAGCGTAAAGAGAATGTGAAATTTGATATTGAATTGTGTTTGTGAAATGTGATTTTTTTTGTGTAAATGGTGGTTTATATAGAGTTGAAATTGATGGTGGTTTATATTTGAAAAGTAAATTATTTGAAAAGTATCCGTTTGAAAAGAAAAGTAAATCAAACGGTAGTATTTGTTCTGCGTTTTCTTCGTCGTTGGGGTGGCGAAAACCATTGTGGCGAGCCACAATGGTATGGTGGCGAGGGATGAAGTAAAGTGGCGAGTTGCCACGTTTGCAACGGCGAGAAGTGAAGAATGTCATACCCCATGCTCTAATCTTTGATTCTTTTCCACGAAGCTTCAACCCACGTGAAATTGGGCCCACGTTCCACAAAGTCAGTAACACAGTAAAAATCCAAATAAATCCGTTCACATTTCGGGTTCCAGAGTAACCTAAAGTCCTAAACCAAACCGAAAACAACCTAATCGAATTTATAACCGAACTGAAGTTGTTAAAGCCGAACCGAACTTAACTAAATATTTTATTTTAAGTTTAATTATGCTTTTAAAAAATATAAATTGAACCGTACCAAAAACCAAAATTATATAACTATATATATCTGTAATTCATTATTTTTTTTTCCTAATATAAACTAAAAACATTTTAAGCTTAAAATATTTTCTTTAGCTAAAAATTTATTTTTTCCGTCTCAAAATAATCGTCCTCTTTTAACTTTTTTTAAAGTTGTTTTTGTTTTTTTTTTCTTTTTTTTTTTTTTTTTTTTAAATCTTAAATGTTTTTGTTTTTGTTATATAATAACTTACACAAAATATATGAATGGATTGATATGTAAATGTTTTTCTATTGTTATAATTTTCATCAAATATTATATAACCCATACAAAAATATTAAAGATTAAAGTTGAGAAATTAAGACTTTAAAAAGTCAAATGTGGACAATAATTTTGGGACGTATGGAGTATATAGGTAATTATAAAAAATATAAATTATGCAATTCGGATTATTTATGTCAATCCAAAAATCGAACCGAATTCAAATTCGGTTTCGGTTCGGTTTTCTGTTTTACCCAAAGAAAAAATTAACTGAACTAACGAACCGAATAAATCAAACAACCCAATAACCGAACCGATATACATCCCTAAAATCCGATTAGTAAAATTACGTTAAGAATTTAAGACCTAGTCAGGGGTCTGGCCGCTTCGGTTTTTTATAAGAGGAAATTTTTAAAGTAGTCCGGTTGCCCAACGTCGCTCCCTTTTCTAGCCCAGAGATAATTATTTTCCCAAAATAGCCCAAGGGACTTGACTATTGAGCGATTCCACTAGATTTGTGATATGTGTCACATGTAATACTGTTTTGTCTTTACTATGTTTTACTATAAATTACATATATACCATATTCTTCATCATTACACTTAAGTAACAAACCACTCCACCTTCTCTGGTGACCACCACCACCACTAACCACCAGCCATAACCACCACCAACCTCCCACCACCCCCAACTTTCAGCCAGCACCACCACCAACCATCGGCCATCACCACCGCCGCCACCCAAAAGATGATCATAATGGATTGATCACAACTGAGTATTCCTAACATTATCTAGAGTAAAACCCGTATAAGAATTTCAACAAACAAACAACAAAAATAGAGGTCTCAAAGTTTAAGTCATCGAAAACGAACTCTAAATGAGACCTTTTTAAAAGTTACTATTCGATAAATGAAATCAGAGTTACAAAATAGAGGTCTCAAAGTATAAGGTTACATAAACGTTTTTAAAATATCATCGAATGGTAAAGTATAATGCATCCGGTCTTCAAAACATGCCATGCGATTCAAATTCTCCAAGCCAAAGTTATGCCTTACAGACCTGAAAAAAAAAGCATGCTAAAAGTGTCAACACAAAGGTTGGTGAGTTCATAGGTTTAATGTAAATAAGATGAAAACATTTTTAAGCAAGTCTTCGTGACAAGTATATGTCAACCTAATCATGTCACAAGTCCCGCCCATACAAGAATTGTAACATCTTAGGTCCACATATAAATTCACGATGATAAATGTAAATGTTAAGTGTAAAAGTTAAGTACAAACCACAAGATTTTTTTGACTAGTTCTAGACTTCTAGATAGTACCAAGTCCGTTAGTTCAAGATTTAATGCTTGTTTGTCCAGTACATTCGGTTATGTGACCAGTTCATTCGATCATATTACTAGTTCATTTGGTTTTGTGACCATTTAATTCGGTCATGTATGTACATAGCAGTCTGGCATGTTCATTCGGTTATGTATCTGGTACATTCGGTTATGCATGTATAATAGTTTAAAGTACTTGTGTCTATAAATAAAATAAGCAATGTATCTAAATAAAGCGAGTAATGTGTTTCAATAAACAAGTAGAGTGCTTCAATAAACGAGTAAAATATGTAAGTAAAACGAGCATGCATTCTCACCCCAAAAATAGTTTAAAACAAGTAAAATTGGGGCATGAACTCACAATAGGCAAAGATAATATCAAACATGCTAATAAAGTGACGAGTAGACGAGGAAACCCTACGATCAACCTAAAATAATATGTTGCGACTTAGATTTCAAAAATGATAATGTAAATATACAAATAAGTTTTATAAAGTACAATATATAGTTTATACATTGTAGTTAGTGTTTTTAAAAATTTAAAACCTTTATTGACTAGTTTTGACCATTTATACTATTTTTACAAGTTTTATTTACAAAGCTCATATGTTGGATTTTAGAAAATTCGCTATTCCTAAACCGTAAAGAGTTATGACTCGATTTTTACGTCCGAGAAAATTTATTTGAGTCTACTAATTATATTTGTGGGTCTCTTGTCTCAAAAGTTTCATAAAGTTTCATAACCTATGTGAAATTACTAATACAACCTTAAGTGTCAAAGCTGACTTTTAGCTGCACAATTCAGTCCTACGAAAATGACTTTAGTTTAAAAACTGCAACTCCGATTGATCTCATTTCAGCGGCCGCGTTTAAGTTAAAGGGTCCATTACATCTTTCATTTGAACACCAACATGAAGTTTTATATAAATTTTTAGAGCTTTTGACCATTGAAAACAGGTTGTCAAATCTGGCATATTTTCGATGTTTATTTTTTAATTAAATTATCGGACGGAGTTACGGGTTGATCCACCCGGAGAAAAAAAATATAAGACATAGACCTACTATCCTATATTTTTGTCCAAGTCTCTAGTCCTACTGATTTGTCCTATTAATTCTATTTTAGTCCTTGGTCAAAACAATCTTTACAAAACAAGTCAAAAACATGATTTTCTATTGTTTTTAATTATGTACAATGTATAACCATACCATATAGATGAATATTACATATTATTAACATAAAATACAGAAAATAACGTGAAAATAATATCGGTTTTCTTACAAGGTTTGATGGTGAAAAACGAGATAAAAAACAATGAACAGGAACAACTAACTAGAAATCACCGAACCAAACTTTTTCCTAAAACTTCCAAGGTATAATCTAAACCCTAGAAACCATTGATTTATCAACCAAAAACTCTTTATAAAAAGCCTTCTAATCTCAACCCTTAAACCCAAGCAAAAGATAAGATTTGATGATGTTTTGATAGTGTTTATGAAGAACAAATCCAAGAACAGGATTAGAACAACAAGACCTTCAATCTAGCATGAAATGAACAAGATCAAAACTCAAGTGTTCCTCGTCGGTCGATTTGCTCATTGTAAATTCTTAATAAACGACACCGCTCTTCTTACAAAATTCAAGTTCCGACTAACAACTTCTTGTTCTTCTTCTAAGTCGGTGAACAAAAACGTTTCAAAATCCATTTGGATAATGAGGAATGAAATATATGTTGATTGAGTAAGAATGTGAGAAGATGTGAATAAAAATGATATAATTTAAGGTATTTATAGCTGAAAAATGAGGTTGTGTAAACTTTTTTATTTTTTATTAAAACCAACATTTAGTTTTTAAAAAGGGCCACAATTTTCGAACGTGAACCAAAAGTGAGCCGGTCACCTTTCTCTTCTATTTTTACATTGCCTCGCGCGTTAGAGGTGTTTGCGGGAATGAAGCTGACGCATGAGTGAGCACTCACTTGGTGAGAGGTCACCACGACTCCGTCCTGTCTTATATTTGTGACACACTCAATATAGCAAGCACTTTAGTACTTGTGGAGTTGTGGATATTCGCATTAAACTAATTCCTATATTTCAATAGGAAAACAGTCTCTATAAATAATAATTATTATTTTTCAAGAGATGCATGTTAATTAACCATTTGATGATGAATTTATAAAAAACTAACCACCCTTTAACTAAAAAAATAAAAGAAAAAAAAAAATTATACGCGTATTTGCAAAAAATATTATTTGACACTCTTTGGTGTACTCTTTGTATGCAGTTTTTGTTTACGAAATAAGATGTCGACCATTATGAAAAACGTATTTTATTAATTATGCTCGATACAACCACAAGTGTGCTGGGACAGAAAAGGAAATGCAACCAATAATTTGGGACATGCTTTCGATTCTTTTCGTTTGTGTAAATCAACCGTTCAATTTCTTGTCTTGCTACTGCAACAATGTACTCGATATAGTACAGGTTGCCCACAAGTGTGTAAACCCTGCTCATGTTTCCTATTAACAACTCTAATAAGACAACTTCTTAACTAAAAGCTAATGTTGGATCAAGACCGATACCAAACAAGTATTGTGGAAGAATGTCGAACGCTCAATACCTGCACGCTAGTAAAATGAGAGATATAGAACGTAGCCAACGATTGGCAAGACCACTTAATCAAGCAAAAAAGGGTTGCTAAACAATATTCTGACATTGATATCACCCGAACTAAGAACATCAAGGCGTAGTTGCCTGTCCAAAGAAAGACGTCAGAAGGGAAGAAGCACCAAGGATAAACCATACTTTTAGGCTAGAAAAGACAACTTGACTTTATATGGAACTGTCCTAACACGCTCTATGTCGAAGTGTCTTGAACCATGTCTCCAATATACGTGTGCAGTGCAAGTATCACACACTACAAATAGTGAGCCTTATGCCCTCATTTAATGGTTTTGAATAGTCCTCACAAATTAGAGTGTCGAAGCAAAACCCAATCCTGATTGAGTTTGGTATATGTGATAATTGAGCGGGTTGTTTTATCCTGTGAGGTCAAAACGGGTCATTTTTACAGGCCATCAAACAGGTCATTTTCTATGCCGTCAAAACTGCTATGGCCAAAACCGGTATTTTAAGGCTTTACCAATCACAAAATTACTAAATTCCTAACGCAATTCCAGCCTCTCTATTACAGTATAGTAGTCAGTGACAATAGCCGCATCCCACCCCACTCGCTAATAACAACATCGTTCCACAGACCACAGTCACCATCTATCTCAAAACTATGCACATCGTTGATTGACTTGGTGACAAAGAGGAACGGCAAGGGGAGGGTGTCACGGATCATGGATGTTAAAATATAATGTCGCGTAACTCTCTTATTAGGTAAATAAAATAGCCAATTCAATGACATATCGGGAAAAAACTTGGCTACTATCATCGATAGTAGATATTCACGGAAAGCATTTAGGACCTAAAAGGTGACTTGTAACGAACTGTTTGACTGTTTAACCCAGTTTGATCATCGTCGATCAGATCTTTTTAAATAAAACTCCGGTCCATTCCTCGTTTTAACTAGTCACTACTTTGAGCTTGATAATAAAACCCCAGTTTCAGTATTTTTCTCATAACTTATACTGCTAGAATTTGGTATAGCCTGACTTACCTCCAGCGACCGAGTAAACTAACTTGAACCTTTTCACTGGATAGGCCAAAATAAAAAGAATGGAGTATTTCTCTATTGCTTTGAATTTCGTCATACTTAATTTCATTACTAAAATGTAGAGATAACAGAGGAATTGACAGAAAATAAAACCAAAATGACCACCCATAATGAGCTATAGAACATCAAGCTCATGGTTTTAACAGACCGTCAAGCCCTCTAAACTCATAAGCCATAAAATCGCATATTTAAATCTCTTTAGCTTCAAAATAGAATAACAAAAGGCTGGACAGTAACAAAATGAGAAAATTCGAATAAAAATCATTTAAATTATAAAGACAAACCTTATAAGAAAAGACTTCAAGCCATGATTTCAAACAAGCAAACACAAGGCAAAAACCAGATAAATTTGTGGTGTAACAGAAACCAACATCAAAAGACTCGATTTGTAGAGAAAATATGACAACTTTTATATTAACTTTTTTTTTCCTTAGCATAGAAGAGACTTGCAACCCTCAATAGAAGGGTGGGTCGAATTTTCCAATTACAAAGGGTACCCGTAACGTCTAATATCTCTTGTGAAGAAAGGATGCCTTAAAGCTTCCCTAGCCTTAAGCCGTTCTGATGGGTCAAACCGCAAGAGCCCCTGCAATAGATCGATCAGGACTCCGGCTGAGTGATCCACATGCTGCATTACCAGATTCTGCATTTTAAAGAAAAGAATAAGTTAACGGCACAAAGTGAACAGAAAAATACACACTTATGTCTCATCTAAAGTGCAATATATTCAGTTAAGGTGTGTTTTACGTTTGAATGGTTTTGGTATAGCTTTTATGCTTGCTTTTAGCTGCCTGCTAATATTTTGATTTGAAACTGTGCAACAATGTATCAGACCAATCAAATAACAACTTGCTATGATGTCCACATAATTACTTTAAACTACCACTTAAAGTTAGATTTATAATTTTGCTGATATATGCAGGCTTCTTAATTACCTGCAGGCGTGGGAGTTTCCACACCGCTCTCATACTTTCTCTTGAGGTTGCACCTTCAGGCCAATCTAATCGAGCACCCCTTCTAAAATATTTTTCAGACCGACGACTGCAAAGGTTCAGGGCTATGTAAGAATTATTTTATTTTTTTGCATCCAAATAACTATTGTTACTAATAAAGTATATCTTACTCAGCTCTCATAATCATATGCTGAGGTAGCGGCCCAAGAACTCTCTCCATCATAGCAAGATGTTCCAAGTTCTCATGTGTCTTCACCCTGATTGCAAATGAGCAAATTGAGTAAATGTATTAGAAAGCAAATATTCAATCCTTGCTACTAACATCAAAATGCAAAAGAGAAAAATTAGAGACGGGTTTGGGTCAAATGGTAGTTATTGATATGCGTCGACTTCAAACAGGTTTAGTTGACTGCAATGATGGTTTTCCAAATTTTTATTATTTTATAATAAATATTAGATTATTCCAATAATAGTCTAATTTTTTAGACAAAAATGATTTAAAGTTTGTATGTATTGTTATTATACATTTTGGCCCAAGAACTCTCTCCATCATAGCAAGATGTTCCAAGTTCTCATGTGTCTTCACCCTGATTGCAAATGAGCAAATTGAGTAAATGTATTAGAAAGCAAATATTCAATCCTTGCTACTAACATCAAAATGCAAAAGAGAAAAATTAGAGACGGGTTTGGGTCAAATGGTAGTTATTGATATGCGTCGACTTCAAACAGGTTTAGTTGACTGCAAAGATGGTTTTCCAAATTTTTATTATTTTATAATAAATATTAGATTATTCCAATAATAGTCTAATTTTTTAGACAAAAATGATTTAAAGTTTGTATGTATTGTTATTATACATTTTGGACAACTTTTGACTCTTCTAACCTATTCGACTTGTTTGACTGGTTTTCATTTTAATTTAACTTTTTGATTTAACCTGTTTGACTCATTAGAGATTAAACATCCCCCAAATCGACCCGTGAATAATGAAATGGCTCAAAATGTCCAACTTTAAGAAAAGCACAGTTACAGAAGGTATCCAGTTGAGACTTACAGAGCAAAGTTCAACAAGTATGCAACCGACACTCCATAAATCGCATGATAGTTCCATCCAAGGCCTGTGTACAATAAAACATTGAATTCAAAGGATATATACATGCTACGCCACATGAAATTAGAGTAGACGAGACTTACCCAATATAACCTCTGGGGCCCGATAATGGCGTGTTGATACAACATAGCTGTGATCCTGGTGTTCAAATGTAGTACTCCCGAAATCAATGAGCTTAATAGCACTTGATTTTGGCAAATTCTTGAAGTAAGAACTATCTTTTCCGGATCTTGGTATAAACTTGAGTATATGAAAGTAAAGAGAAAACAACTATCAGAAGTTTGTTCACTAATTAGATTTTAAGAAACAAAACAATAGAACCAATATAATTGCTAAAACTTCCTTTAGGCACATAAAAAAAAACCCATTCTATTTCGCAGATGACAAATAAACATGGAAACTTAGACAGAAGTAAAAACTATGAATAACTCATCTATGTCGCAGATGATACCTTATAATCTGGGACCTTAATGTAATCTGATGAAACCAGAAAAATGTTTTCCGGTTTTAAATCGGTATGTATAAGGCGTAGATCATGCATAACTGCAACAAAAAGATCAGGCAGAAATTAGACATCTAGAAGAAAAGATGGTGATATAACACACAAAGACAAAAAGAAATATCAGTATGCAGTTTCAATGAGAGGCGATATGGTAATGGCATGTGACTATATGAGCATTCAAATAACAGGCATTCATCATAAAGACACATCTTGCATGCAAATTTACAAAAGAAATGACAGAAAACAAATTAAAAAAAAATGGTACTAGTTTTTGCACACACATGCTACAGATTCCAAAAGTTGTCTCGCAAACTCCCGAACAAGATCAATGGGAAATGAACGATAGTTATTTTTGCGGAGAAAATCATATTAGCTTGGACCAAGCTTCTCAAAAACCTGTTAAGACCATTTAAACCCATCCGCAAGGTTTTAACTCACAGGAAATCGAAGCATGACGGACATAGCATCCTTCTCATTGCATATTAATCAAATTGCAAACACCAATAGATACTTACGATACAAATATGATTACGATAGTCAAACCAATTCCGTATTTGCACACAACTGCAAAAATAAAACCGCTTACACCACCATGACTTGATTTCTACAACCAATAACTTAATATAAAGAAAAAAGACACATACCGTGAGCCACCAACATCATGCCTGGCAAGCTTTTGTAAAACGTCAATTTCAATCATTGCAGCTTCACGATATTTGCTTATTGAGCGGACAATTTTTATTGCTACAGGCTCTTTCTTTTCATTGTCCAAACACTCCAAAACTTGCCCAAAAGTACCTATGTTGATTTCATCAATAAAATCACAAAGATGATTAGTTACAAATCCAGACAGAAAAACAAACAGAAACAGAAATTCGGTTTCTAAGATTATGATCGCCTTGAAGATGCATAATACTAGACAATAGCTAACCTTCGCCCATTTTGCTCAATATCCTATCTGCAATTGAGAAACAAAGCATTGTCAATGCATGACGTTTACACGTAATCAAATATTCAAACAGATGAAGTAAACTATAAAATAACATATATACAAATATACTAATTACATAAGATAACCATAATCCATAATCCTTTTATATAAAAAAGTTGTCAGTCAAAAAGGCCTCTATATTATTACCCATAGCGTGCTGAACAAAAACATGGAAAACAGGATGACCCGGGGACTTAAACTATTAACCAATGACTTTTAGGCAGCTACAGTGTACTTACATCGAGGAGTGATATTCTCTCCCACTGCAAAAGTATAGTGGCCTTCTTTATCATCTGGTCTCCATGGAGGAGAACCATTGTGAGGTATTCCTTTGTAATAAATAGAGGAATAAGAAAAAATGGGGACAGCCCCGTTTACAAAATCCTGCCTGCAGTATACAGGGGGAGGTACCTGAGTCAGAAACAAGCATCGAGGCATCAGAAATGAGCAACGACATCTAAACAACACACTTTCGTTAAATTATATATACTATAGATCCAAGTTGTAAGCTTGTATGATAACCAACTAAATACTCCATTACTCGAGGCTTATTAATTCAGAGTTTCATATCTGGAAAGAGTACTAGAAATTCGCATCTTATGTAACAATGAGAACAAAAGAGTTCTATTTTCCATATAAGGTGGTGTCTGGGATTGCTTATTTTCTGCTTTCTTTTAAACAGAAGCAGTTTTGCATCATACAAACTGCTAATCTGCAGGTAGAATAAGAAGTTTTTCATACCCTGCTTATTTCAAAACACTTATTTGAGATGAAATTGAATTACTCTCTTACATATCTAATCTAATCTAAAACTTTTTTAAACGGATATGATTAAACTTTTTTCAACAAACTATCATTTATATCTAGTACATCGCATATTTACAAAATAAGCAAATCTTAACACTATTTCATAAACTACTTATTTTTACGCAGAAATATAAGCAGAAAATATATTTCCTCATGCTGTTCAATTCACTCGTAGATCTAGCGCTTTATACGCTTTGCAGATCCATAACCATATCATATACACAATCTATCCATATTAAGATAAAATCACGCAAAAACAGATCTAATCCCAAGTTTATACAAAAGCTCGAATACGCCTTTTATATAACTTACACAAATTCCTAACAAACTAATCCGTAAAATTAAGCGAAATCGCAAATAATAAAAAAAATACTAAAAACACATAAAACTCAACCTTCTAAACAAAATTTATAATAACTGATGACGTCATCAATCACTATTAAAATTAAGATCAAAAACACAAATTTCACATAATTCACAAAATTAAAAAACATAATAGCAAAAATTTATAAAAAATTGATGACGTCATCAATCACTATCAAAATTTATAAAATAAAGGCCTTGTTTGGATAATTGAGATGATGAGTATCATTAACAACATCCCAAGCCAATCGAGGCCGTTTTCTGGGCCGTTTATCCATAATTCTATGCGGAAACTCCATTATTCGTTGCGTTTCCATCACCTTACGCGATCTGTTAACTCAATTATAGAACACATGCGTTCAATTTTATAAAATTTTGATCCAATTGTGATAATTTATGATTTGGGGGAAAATGAAGCCCTAGATTTTTTTTATTTGGGGGAAAAAGGGAATGGAAATGGGAAAAAGTAACTGTGGTTGAGTTTTCGGTTTGGCACGTGATTAGTGGCTTTAAGGGCACGTGACGTGACTTTCGAGTGTTGCTTCTTTTGCTTTTTCTCTTGTAAATTGGGCTTGCTAACGAATTTGCAAAGATAAGCTCGGCCCATTTTCTGACTTCTGACAAAGATATGTCCATTCTTTAGCCGACTAAACGAAAATCCAAATGGTTTCAGTTTTATCGTCCAGAGGCTCGCCGTAGCTTCACGTCTGTTTTATCTCTACTTTCACTTTCTCTCATTTTCATCTGTTTTAGTCATATTTCCTTCACCTTTTATTAAAACTAGAAGGGTACCAGCGCAATGCGGCGGCGGGTACCCGACGATTATTTTGTAGCGAACAAATGTTTTGAGGTGGTGATGTGATGAGATAATTGGTGACAATGTGATAAGTATAGTTATATGTGTTGCTTATTCGTTTAGTGAATTCGTTTCACAATACTTTGAATGTATATGTGTTAGTTGTAAGTGTTTGTTTGGGTTACCCGTAACTTTCACGCATGACATCATTATTCATATAAAAATACCTCGCAAACTCTTACCGTCAAACACTCCCCAAAAGTATATGATTTTAACGAATCAAGATTATATTGATTGGAATAAATGAAATAAAGGTTAAAGTTGTAAAAATTTAAATTAAAATAAAATAAACCCACTAAAAATATAAAAACTAAAAACTCATAAAAATATATTAAAATGAATGTTGAATTAAAAAGCATAAAATTTTAGAAAATATGGTGAAATTAGATTATAATATAAATAAGTAGATAAAAAGATATTTTAATTTGAAAATAAAGATGAATTTTTAGTTGAGAAGTAACACATGTCATTTTATAAATGGAGCTTTTTATTTTAATTTTTAGTGGTTAAGAGTTATGTTTGGAGTTTGTTAGAAGTTAGGCTTGTAGTTTGTTAAGAAGTGACACATGTCATCTTATGATTGGAGCTCCTTATCTTAATTTTTGGTTAGAAAAACTCTTTTCATAATAAGCAAGTAAAAAAAGTTTGAATTTTTAAGCCTCCTAATTTTAAAAGGCCTAAATGCATTATAAAGTAGTATAGATAAGCACCCTGGATTATTATAACTGTGAAATTCTCATTTTTGTTTGACCTTGGATGTAAAAAGGTGTGTTTTTTAAAATATAAAGTGTATGCTTTTTAAAATTAATATACAGTAATATATTTTTTTAAAGTTATTAAGTTTAGAATTAATCAAGAAAATACATACTTAACCAATGGGTTAACCTATTGGTAAGGGCTTAGTCTTTTAGGACGAAAGTGTCTAGAGGTCGTGGGTTCGAACCCTGTGATTAGTCGGCTGACAATGTCGAGTCAGAAATTCAGGTAAAAAAAATGACAAATTTGAACAAACTAGATTAATTTAAATTTCAATATTTAAGATTTTAAGAAAAGACATAAACTCTTTATAGGTTGTAGAGATTGTAATTATACTTTTATTATTTTTGGGATTTATAGCAGAAATACAAGAGGATTTTCACAAATATTTACACAGATTGTATTTGAGATGGTAGTAATTTACACAAATATTGAGAGTTCTTTTCTTTTATGACGCAACTCCAGTCGATCGAAGTCACATTTGGTAAAGTGACAAGTAAATATTGGATCATTAAGGGGCCGTTTAGTTGGTGAAAAATTTCCCATTTTTTCAGGAAATTTTTCATAAGAAAAGGGAAAATTTGAAAATCCGTTTAGTTACACTTTTTTCCAACAATTTTCCAAAAATGTGAAATTCTCATTTTCCAAATTTTAACTACAAATTTGAAAAGCTCATTTTACTCTTCTCACTTTTTTCATTTTCAATTTTTATACGTCCGTTTTAATACGTTTTCATCCGTTTTTTCAGATTTTATACGTTTTTATATGTTTCTTTACGTTGTCGTCCGCTTTCTTAATTTTTTATCCTTTTTTTATGTTTTTGTCATTTTACGTTTTACGTTTTTGCGTTTTCGTGCGTTTACGCCCGCTAGTTTTTTCGTATTCGATCCGCTTTTACGTTATTCGTTATTTTCGTTTTAGTCGTTTGTTTTACGTTTTCATCTGTTTTTTTACTTTTTCGTCCGTTTTTTTACGTTTTTGTCCGTTTATTTTACGTTTTCTTCCCTTTTTAATGTATTCGTCCATTTTTTACATTTCGTCTATTTTTACGATTTCGTCCCCTTTTTTACGTTTTCATTCGTTTGTTTACATTTTTGTCCTTTTTTTAAAATTTTCATATGTTTTTTTATGTTTTTGTCCGGTTTTTAACGTTTCCGTTTGTTTTTTTATGTCTTTGTCCGGTTTTTTATGTTTTAGTCTTTATTTTGAGTTTTCGTGCGTTTTTTTGGTTTTCGTCTACTTTTTTACGGACGAAAACGATAAAAAATGGACGAATACGTAAAAAAACGGACTAAAAAATAAAAACAGAATAAAACGTAAAAAAAGCGAATGTAAAAAGGCGAACACGTAAAATAAGACAGCAACGTAAAAAAAGACACGTAATAAAAGGACGGAAATGTAAAAAAACAGAAGAAAACATAAAAATCGATAAAAAAATAATGCAGTAACACGTAAAAAAATGACGAAAACATAAAAAAAAGCGAAAACGTAAAAACTTAATAAAATCGGATTAAACGTATAAAAATGGATAAAAACAGATGATAACGTACAAAAAGGAAAAAAAACAGATGAAAACGTATAAAACCATACAAAAACGTATAAAATGAATAAAAACGTACAAAGATCTAATATGGAAAAGAAAGTTGATTTGAAAAGAAAAATATTTAAAAATAGCTTTATCTAAACATCTTTTCATTTTTTAAAAAATGAAAAATATAAATTCATCTAAACGGGTTTTCAAAATTTTCTACTCTTTTTTAGAGAAGAAAAACCAATCCCTTCTCTAGGAATTTGGAAACAAAAAAACAAAAAAAAATTTCACCAACTAAACGGCCCCTAATCTTTTACGATTGTTGATTATAGGGTTAAGTTAGGTAGCGTCAAGGAGTTTGCAACTAGTAAAATTTGAAGTTTAGACCTTTTATTGGATTCATGAACCTTTACTACTGTACGTAAAAAGTGTTTTCATACTAATTTTTTTTTTTAATTTTATTATTTCAAGTTATCTGAGATTGGTTATTATTTGTAAATAAGCATCCTGGATTATGAATAATTTGCAAATGCACATCTATAGGATTTACAAATAGATAGTACATTTGGCAAAAATTACATTTTAGCTAATATTGTTAGTTGATAAGGGTGGCTATAAGGTATAGCGTGTGATTTATAAAAGTGTTCGGTAACAAAACTTAAATGTTTTATTATTATTAGTTTTTAGGAATTTTAGTAATGTACGCTAACTTCGTTGTCACTTGTAAGGAGTTCGTATCAATGAACATCCATACTACCTTATAATGTATTTAGGACTTTCTATAAAAGGAAGTTTAAAAAAAATAAGTTTACACACTTACTATAAAAGAAAGTCTCACAATTTAAAATAAGTCAGACTACAAAAATTGTATTAATTTTGCTATTAATTGTATTAATTTTGCTATTAATTCAACACATATCTTTAAAATTCAGCTATCTTCCTACAAATTAAATACACAATATTATAACAGCACCAATTCAAAACATCATAACAGCACACACCAATTCATTCATTCGTACAATTATTTTTAGAAAAAACGTGTAACATAACATTTTTGCCATGAAAATATAGTCACAGTTACATGCATTGTGAGGACCCTACTAGTTTAGTTACAATATTAGAAAATGGTTAAATAAATGAGGTGTTATGTGTTTAGGTTATTTGGACTTAGCAAGTTTTTAATTCGGATATATGGTGTTTAATCAGAGTTATTCGTAACATAACCACCTCTAAAATATGTACCTAATAATGTTTGAACTTGATATTACTTGTGAGTTGTGATGATATTAAAGTGCCTAATCACTAAGCCACTTTGGTGGAGTAATTACTTACTACACTTTTATTCATTTGGTGTTATAATCAAAACTTAACAAATAAAGGGACCTTTATGTAATGTTAGGCATAAAAAACTTGTCAACAACCACTATAGCCATATTCGTATATTCTTGGAGTGACTCAAGTCCGCACAATGTATAAAGAAAGAGAACCAACCAATTTCATAAAACTTATCGTTCTAGTTTCTTTTTTTACGTCAAATAAGCACATGGTCACATGGAAATGTGTCGACAGTTCTTTCTTATACTTTCTTGGTTTTTATAGTTTGATTTATTTATTGTCACGAAAACTTTGATTGCATGCACATTCCATTGTAATGAGTCATCTATATGTATACTATATTATAAAGCATTTGGCATATTAAAAGAAAGAGCTTAAAAATTAAGATTCAACACTTGTTAACAATGACAACTTTTAATAAGTACATTTATAATAGCATTTGTTGCAACACTTTAAAGTATTTTTTTAGACATGTTTTTGAAAAGAGTAAATAAAAAAATACAAAGTAATTTAATATAAGAAAAAAAACGTCCATGACAATAAATACCTAATAAATGTTATTTTTAAAACACCCCTAATATGAAAAATACATGTTATTATACATATTGTACAAACTAATAAAACACACAAATATTCATGCAATTTAAATGTAAACAAGTTCATGGTACATATGGTTTTAAGATTCAACACTTGTTAATAATGACAAATTTTAATAAGTACATCTATAATAGCATTTGTTGCAACACTTTAAAGCATTTTTTTAGACATGTTTTTGAAAAGAGTAAATATAAAATTACAAAGTAATTTAATATAAGAAAAAAAACGTCCATGACAATAAATACCTAATAAATGTTATTTTTAAAACACCCCTAATATGAAAAGTACTCGTTATTATACATATTGTACAAACTAATAAAACACACAAATCTTCATGCAATTTATATGTAAACAAGTTCATGGTACATATGGTTTTAAAAAACGGACCTGGCCAACGGGTTTAACCAGAGAACCGAGTCACCACCGGTTCGGCTAGCCCATAAAAGTCGTCCAAAAACGATATTGTTAAATCAATAGAGTTTAAAAATGCATACTAAAATAAAATGTTCAAAAAATATTATTAAATCGCAAGAGTACCTCGAGAATCAACATATGCGTCTTTTGGAATTTTTTTAATAAAACTTACCGTAAAAACTAAAAACTTTGTTTTTTTAAAAATCGGACGGTTTTTTCAAAGCAAAAGATGCAAAGGTGCAAAGTGCTAATTATATATATTATGTATATATATATTTGAATATTAATAATTATACTTTTTTATGTAACCCACATGATTTATTGAATATTTATTTTTACTTTATTTTTATAAGTAATCTTTTACTTGTATCATCCATCTATGTGGGACAAATTTAACAAACATTATTTTTGAGAACTAAATTTTCTTAGTATAATGTAAGTGATTTTTAAAGGTCGCTATGGTGTTATTATTTAATGATAACTTATGACTACGGGTATCGTCAACTACTTTTATCTCATACCTTTACAATATACCTACTGCCAACTCACTATTGTCACCACATCACGCAGATATTCTACAAATTTTATATCAAAAATTTTGTTATTGCATAACAGTATTCAAAACTAAAATTATCGTCGTCCGTATATCGTATTGTAAAATATAGATCTAAAAAAAATTTCATACTGAATATTTTAATTGTATGGCCATGCATTTCTGTAGCATGTACCTGCTAGTGTTTTACTAATACACAAAACTATAAAGTGGATTAGTGGTATTGAAAAGTATTTTATTTACTGCGTAAAACGGAAATATTGAGATGACTAAAACTATATCTGTATGCTTAAAGTGTGAAGTAGTGTTCAATTAGCTTGTGTAAAATAAATCGCTTTACTACAAACTAACAAAATATTGACAAATAAATTTAAATATACGAGTAATGCTACATCTACACAAGATTTACACAAAAAATCCACATAAGAGATGTGGCATTTGTTTATTGGTGTAGCAAAAAGAAGTGAGAGAAAATACATTTAAACACACCAATCAACAAATGCCACATCTCTTGTGTGAATTTCTTTTTGTGGATCTTGTGTGGATGTAGCACTACTCTAAATATATTTTCATCACCCCTGTCATTTCTCTTCCGTAAAATATAGACGAGTACCCGTGCATAGTCACGAGATTTTATAGCGGCATATAGTTTTCGTGATGAAAAAACGTTTATGAGTTATAAACGAAAAATAATAAAAGTTTGAGGATTTGAGATTAAATATAATGTTTTGAAACCCGATTCGATAAATTTAATTATTTAACTATTTATTTATATAAATTTTTAAAAAGAAAAAAAAAATAAAGCTTAAAAAATGTTATATTTATAAGAGTGTTCTCTTATTTTTATATAAATATATGAAAAAAGATATATATTTATTTAAATTCGGTTTTTGGTTCGGATTGCTAAAACCATAACCGAACCGAAAACCGAATATTTAATTCGGTTTGGTTCGGTTTTGACAATTTCAGTTCGGTTACGAGTTCAGATTGGTTATTTTCGGTTCGGTTCGATTTCGGTTTTCGATTTATTCGGGTATTACCCAACCCATGAACACCCCTATGACTAAGGTTAGTGGTGGTTTAAGAGAAAAGGCCCACTGCACGGTTTGTTTATCAAAGTTTAAAGCCCCATATATTCTCACTCTGAGTCTGAATGTCTCTCATAATCCATAATCACCAGGGTTCATCGCTTCGGTTATCGGGTTATTCAGTTTAGTTAATTCGGTTGGTTTTTTGGGCTAAATCTAAAATCAACTAAACCGAATTTACGTTAAATTAAACTGAACTAAAAAGCGAATTTAAATTCGGTTCGATTTTTGAGTTGACTCGAATTACCTAATTTATATATATTTTCATTTAGTTAAATAGATTTCTAATGAAAAGGATAATAATTGCAAGCTTAAAATATGTTATATTTATATTAGAAAAAAGTTTTAATGATTTTTTAATGTATATAAATATAAAAAATATTACTACGTATATATTTTTATGTGAATTCGGTTTTCGGTTCATGTCCATTTACATTTTGCCAAAACCATATCTAAACCAAAAACCGAACATTTAATACGGTTCGTTTTGATTTTGACAAACTGTGTTCGGTTCCGAATTTGGTTTAATTTATTCAATTCGGTTTCGATTTTCGATATGGATATTACCCAAATTGTGAACACCCATAATATTTACCTTTTAGCGGCTCGTATAACAAATAAATTAGATGCCAAGAGGTTATAGTTATACAGGCTTCTGCATGCTCAAAATCATCGACGTTGATATGTAGTTACGTCTAATAAAAGAATTAGAAAATTAAACTAAAAATTTGAGACAGTGTTAGTCAAGACTCGAGAAGGACTCAAACGTCATTACAATTACATCTAGTAATGATCTTTCTGGTTTCCATATATTATAAAATGTCACATGTTTAATATGAGATGTAAAAGATAAAATAATTTGAATTTACCTTTGTAATGGTTAATAAGATCAGAGTTTATCTGTCTACATTAGTACTTCAACTATATCCTGGACTATTACATGAACATGATCAATAACCTATATGAAATAATTAGTAGTTGTACCGATATTAGTGTAAAGAACTCATGAAATCCTTTGTTAGTGATCAGGATGAATCATTGGATGATTTAATGCTTGTGAAGTCGTCAAGATCAGTTTTAGCAATTTTCATGTTTAGGTTGTCCTTTTGCTTCATGTTGCAATGTTTTGTTTGGTTTTCGATACAAATTCATTATATGTATGTCTACTACACCTCTACTATAGTTATTCTATGCTTGCAATTTATAAAAATTTACCATCGAAAAAAAATTCATGAAACCAGATCACTAAAAGTAAAGTCACGCCGACAACAACAATAGTCAATGTCGATGGAGCGGGATATAGAGAGATATGATGTATCCGGTATACAAAATTTTAATGAACCCTCTATCCATGAGTGTAATTGCTGACTTCACACGTTAAAGTTAACAAACAAGACCAAACACTATGTTTAGAAGATATAAAGTCTCAAGTGGCTCGAAATCAAATATATCATAAACCCATATTGAGTGATGGTCTACGAGGTCCACATTCATCAAAGTTCCGTATGCGTTTCGAATATTCACCTTTTGGTTTTACCTCACTGCGTTTCAAATGGTCAGAAATCATTTCATACATCATCTTAGTCATTCTTATTATTATCTTAGTCATTCTTTCTACTTTCTTATTATTATCTTTTTGCATTTTAAGCACCTTTCTTTCATGTCTTGTGTCATCGACATTTTTTTTGTTTTTCATACGAAACCTTAGCCGATTTAATCTTTAGAAAAGCTAGAAAAGAAATACAACAAAAAGATGGTCAATGAGGAGAAAACTACTTGCAACTTGTGATATGGGTAGGGGTGTCAAAAACCGGACTCCCAAACTCAAACTCGATTAATCCTATTCCGGTCGGATTATTCAGGTCAACTTTTTAAATTCGGGTTATTCGGGTCAACCCGAGTAACCTGAATACTTAATATGGATTGCAAATGTTTAGCTAACTCGGGTTCGGGTCAACTTGATTAATCCGAATAAGCGTTTTTATATTTTTCGATATATTTTTATGAATTATGTACGTACATTTATTGAATTAGGCAACTCTTTCATTTATTTTACTCATATTCAGATTGACCCGAACCCGATTAACCAGAGTTTTTAATAGGGTCGGGTTTGGGTATGTTTTTTTAGCCTCAACGCGAGTTTGACTCGACCCGAATTGACACGAAATCGACCGACCCGACTAACAGCCCGGTATGAAGATATAAAGCCTATCAATAATGTTGGTTTGCATAATAATTGAAAGTATAAAGTGATGTGATGAGTGTCTAAATACTCATCATTTTTGTACAATATAAACTGCAAAATCATCTGAAAACACTCAGAAACACATCAAAATGATCAAAATATCACAAATCAGTGTTTTATGTGTTTTAAATGCAAAATATCAAAATCAGATGAAAAACATATCAAATTTGCAAAATTGACAGTTTTAGTCCCCCAAGTTTCAAAAATTGTCAAAACAGGTCCTGAGCACATAATTTCAAAAGTAAAGTCACCAAAGGTCCTTTTAAAATCAAAACTTGTCAAATTTAGTCCTTTGGTGAAAAATGTCAAAAGTTTGAGAAAATTACAAGTTTAGTCCTTGACTTTCAAAATTGAAATGGCCCTGGAAAATGGCAAAATGTGGAAACTTTGGTCCTTATACTTTTTGAGAATGTCACTTTTGGTCCCTTGAAACAAGTTTGATGAATTGGCAGCTTAGGTCCCTTGATTTTCAGGATTTACACATTAAGTCCTTGAAGTTTAAAACCTTTAACTCATTTTGGACCTTTCATATCCTTGGACCCCTGTCAAAATTGAATTATGAACCCCCCCCTATTATTAGCCTATCCTGGTCAAAATCCTCACCCGCCAAAAAGTCATCACTCTCAACTGCTATCCTGCAAACAAGCTACCATCCCATTCCCCCCTCCTCCATCCACTCAAACCTGTTCCTCACTTTGACTAACATCAAACTACATTTATTGCATCCCTAACCCCTCACTCAACCCTCAATTGGCGACAACCATTTTGCGCCAAAAACCTATTTAAGCGGTTGAGATCAATTTGAATATCAAGGGCTAGGATTGGTGGGATTTCATCAGAGAAGAGAGAGAATGAGATTGGATATAAAAAAGAAGCAAAAGAAGCAAGCAAAGGAGAGTAGAATTTTAGCTTAAAATTTCTTATTGTCGTTTTTCTTGTCAATGTATTAGTTTAAATTAAAAGTTGTAGTTTCTTGTTCAAAAATGTTTAACTCAAGTTAAATTTGCAGTATTATCAAGTTATAATCAGTGGTTCCAAGTTTTTATCCAATTTCACATTTGTGCTTTACTGTTGAATTTTTCCATTTCAAACTCTAAAACAAAAGCTTCAACTAGCTTTATTTTCTGATCCAATAAGCCTATATGAGCTTCTTATAGCTTTGTATAAGCTTGAGTGTAAGTTTCACTCATCTTGGTACTTAGTCAAACAAAAGTCAAACAAGGTCAAAAATAGCAATGGAAATGGACATGGGTTGATGCAGAGGTGGATTGGGTTGGATTTGAGTTAGTTGGGTTGAAATTTAGGTTAGTGGTTCTCTGGTTCTTGGATTCAAGCCATAGTGGCTATTGGAAATCTTGTAAGTTGTCATTTAGTTTATAAGCTTAATGTTTTTACTTGTCTAAACCGGTGCAAATCTTGTTCAAATAGCTGTATTTAGGATAGTTATACTTGGTTTGATCATTAATATCAAGTGGATTAGTGTTTTAATCGGTTTTACTTGTTTACTTGATGAGTGTAAAGGGGTGTTTGGTATTACTTATTAATGCATTTGTAGAGGCTAGTTCATTGAACAAATCCTTTTGTTTCAAGTTGGTTGAGTTCTATTGAGATCATATCTGTCAAAATTTTGAGTATATATAAGCACAAAGTCAATATTTAACTTAAATCCATCCCCATGATCCTTTGTTGAGATTTTTGTAGCAAATCCTTATTTTGTGTTTAAAAGTCTCAAACAAAGCTTGCATTACACTTACTACAACATATAACATCTATCTCAGTGATAAAAATTGGATCCAAAGTTCACCAAAGTCAAACTTGCTCATTTGCTTTAAAAGTCAAAAACAGAAAATCAGGTTTTGAGCCAAAATGAAAGATTTTTCTTGGATTCAATTTTAAGCCTAAATCAGTGAAACTTGTTGATTTGAAAACTTCAACTGGTCCTCTTTCTTATAATCATTTTTGTATAATTTTACCAAATCTTTAAAAGCTCTAAACAAGCTCATCAATCTAGGCCTAGCTCCCCTGCTCACTGTCTCAGTATTCACTGAGATTTTCTCAGTTTGTGCAGATTGTGCACAGGGCTCTAAAGAGCTTTTCATGGTTTGCTTTTTGGTACAATTAATCTCAGCCAGGTCTACTTTAGGTTGCAAGTGGTAGTTTTCATTTTGAGCTTAATTTGAAGCTTGTGCTTGTATCAACAGTTGGTACCCAAACCTGTGTTTTAAGCAAATAGCTTAAATCATCAAATCTGTACAACTTGCATATCAGTGGTTGTAGCTTGTTGATTTTAGTTGCATTTGGTCAATTTTAGCTTATTAGAACTTCTGTTAACAGTTGGTGGCTTGTTTTAATCATTTGGCTTATTTAAGTGCTTATTATTAAGATCATTCCACATCAGTTTCATAATCTTGTATACAAGCACCTGTTTTTATATTTTTCTCAGATTTAGAATATAATTTTAGAGTTTTCCTGAATTTTTCATATTTTTCTAAGTCATTTTGCTATTTTTCTTGATTTTTATTAGTTTTTAAGCACTTTTAAATAGCATTTAATACAAAAAAATTAAAAAGGTTCAAAAAAATAAGTTTTCATTTTTCTTAGGCTTAGATAAATATAAAAGTAGAAAAGTAATTTTCCATATTTTTCATAGTTCATTTTGTAATTTTTAGTAATTTAATTAGTTTTTAATAGTTTAAAATTCTAGAAAATAGAAAAATAATCGAAAAATACAAAATAGTTTTGAAAATTCTATTTTGATAATTTAGACTTTTCCAGTTCATAATTTTATTTTTCTAGCTTTATTTCCTATTTTCTTGTATTTTAGGTACTTATTTAATAGTTAAAAATAGTTTTTGATTAAATAATTAGTTTTAAAAAATAATTTTCCTTTTCTATAAATTTTCTTTTATCATTAGGTTTGTAAAAATATCATTTTCATATTTTTAGGGTTAATATTGTGTAAGTTTTACTTTTTAATTTGTACGTCACGTAGATTTTAATTTCAGTTTTATAAAAACATAAAAACAAAAACATCATTTTAATTATAGTGATAGCGTTTATTTAATAGATTTTATCTTTCTAATTTCCTTTAATTTGCATTTAAGCCGTTTTAATTTGTTGGCTTTTTCCGTAGTTAATATCATAATCTGATCCTTTTTCCGTTCAAACTCCTCGATCGCTAAACGTTTGATAATTCATGCATAGCTCTTGGGACATAACGACCCGGGGAGACCTATACTCCTCGATCTTCATTGATTTCGTGCTTAAGCAGTTTTAAGCTGGTTACGGTCCGCCATTCACAAGTGGCGGGCTTGTGTGATTTAGCTTGACTGTTCTGCGCGGATCATGATGAATGGGAAAATCTTTTTATGTAAGAATGTATCGGAAGAAAGAGGAAAAAACGGCTGCTGATGCGCGGGGAAGAGGCTTTCGGGGTCAAGGAAACTTTCTTTCCTTCGAGCAAGCTTTTCAACCTCCTAGGCAGTGAACTTAATCGTTGTAGTGTAGTATGGGGTAAGTCTCGGGGATTGATGTCGTTCTCTAGGGGAATAGGAATGCTAGTAAGAAATATATGACGAGAAGATGGGGTCGAGGATGATTCTTTTTTTATCTTTTTTATGGTTTTTTAGAAAGCTAAGGTAAAATCTCGGGGCAATTGGTTTGGGTGTGGTACTTCTTTGATTACTCTACTTTAACTAATTATCTAATTATCTAATTACTACGGGTAGCTATGTCTAATTGAGGTGTGTTCGTATGATGATTAAAGATGTGCTCACTTAGATACTATTACTCCCTAGTTATCTTTTATTGGTTTGTTGAGTTGTGCGTCCTTTATCTTAAAGCGTTGTATTCCCAAAGGTGGTAGGGTATCGTGGTCCCTAGTTCTTGAGGTTATCTCTCAGTATATGACTCACGGAGTTGGCAAGCCTAAGCTATTTCATCCATGAACCATATCATCATAAAGCATACTCAAGCATTAAATACAACGAAGATGCCTAGTTGCACTCCTAAGCCAATTTCAATTAAGACAAGAAACAACCTAACAATAATCAATAACTAGGTTTCATAGATCTAAGCAAACACACAAGTAATTTAGCTAGACATGATAGACAAGCAAGCATACACACAATCAATCGAATATGAGATAGACATAATGATAAATTGGATTAACAAACTTATCTCGATGTGTAAAATAGGTTATGGGACCCTAAAATACTGTCCAAGTCGGACTACAACTGAGTTAGGATTTTTTCTCCAAAAGTCTACCTCTTAAAATACAAAAAAATCGAATTCTATATATAGATTTACAATCGCGACGGCGTCGCCTTTTGCTAGCGACACCGTCAGGTCGCCGTCATTAGGGTTTCGTTTTGGCCAAGTCATCGATGGGACGACATCACTTTAGAGTTGTGACACCGTCAGTCTTTAGTTGAGATGTCGTCCTGATTCTAGATCTGGCCGTCCTGGAGGAAAACGTAGCGTGAGTGGCGCCCTTCATAATTAAAGCGTGACGCCAGGTCGAGTTGTAGACCGAAATTTCAGCGAGCCGTCGCGCGTGCATGTTTTGATCAAGTCTTAATAGAGGGACGGCGCCTTTGGATGGGGACGCCGTCAGGTACTGTTGATCAGTCTTAAGTGGCTTTGATCTTGACTTTTCCATTTTCTTCATGTATTTGCTCCTTTTCGTCCAAATGTGCTTCATTCCAGTATTTTGCTTTCAAAAGACCTAAAAAGTAAAAAAGAACTAAATTAAGCAGTAACGGATATAAAATATGTCGAAATAGGGCTTAAATGACCCCCTAAAAGCGTAAGTTTTAAATCCTTATCAAATATCCCTACACTTGGTATTTGCTTGTCCTCAAGCAAATGTGCTTTTGACCAATCAATTTATAAGTTAGAGGGTATGAAGCATTGGTTTAAAATAGTTCATAACAAGTAAAAGCGTCACAATAGTCATAACAAGCACGGAAATCATACACTAGCACCTCACAAGTGGTGTTTGGATTCTCTCATCTCTCGGGTTTATATGAAATATAATACGAATGGAAATGGAAGATAAACACTCATTACCTGGCATAGTACATAGATTACCATAAGCTTGAGAATAGATCAAACCTCCACCGCTTTGGCGTAAGCACCTAGGAACAATGATCTAAGAGGTCTTTACAAGGGTTGTAACATTAGGCTTAGAGTAGGGAAACAAAGGGTTTTGTCGGATAGGGGATATTTAGTGGTGGCAAGTCAAAAATCTTATGTTACAAGCATGTAAAGCGTGGCGTTGCTAAGCCAAGACTCGACTCTCTAAACTAGATAACTTGAAACAAAACAAACATAAATTTAAAAACATAAACATAAAGATAGATGTAGGATGGTAGCCCGTATGTTTTTCTTCATTTTTTTTCGATTTTTTTTCATACCTTTTTACTCTACCATCCTCTACGATAACATCAAAATATAAGGGATTAATAGGAGCATCCCTACACTTGAGTTTTTATTTCTCTAACACTAATTGACCCGATTTGAAAAGATCAAAACACTTGGAGTATTTAATTACATAGACAAAGGGAATTTGAATTTATCGTTCTTTCCCGTTACTCCATAAAATATTACTTTTTACCCATGAGTCTCAATCGTCCCAAAACTGTGTACAAAAGATATGACTCGACTTAGCAACCATGCAAGTAACTAGATATTTGAACTAAGGGTTTAGTAATGATAACAATAATGCACTAAAGATGAGTGCATGCAAAGTAGGATAAGGCGATTTGGGTGTACATTTGGGGGTGGATTGTAAATAATGCTCTTCATTGATATTTCCGAAAACCGAAACATCACGAGAACCGCGAAAAAGGATAGGCTCTGAGGGTTTAACTAGGGGTATCGTGTACTAAAGATGAGTACATCGCAAGGGTGTGGGGTAATTACTCAACCGATGTGAAAGATGTAATTATAATACAGGTTTCAAACAAGGGTTATCCTAATGCCTCTTTTCACTTAGTTACTCCTAACTACACAAGTGTAGTCTCACTAGCGATCTTGGAATGCATCACAAAACAAATTCTAGAATCTATTATACTACCGGTACACTCTCTAAGCGTTAAAGATGAATGCTTTTATTCCTAAAGATCTAGGGGCGAACCTCACATTTTTTAGGTGGAATTTGAGTGGTAAACGGTTTTTGTGCTAGTCATATAATTCCTATCTATGAGACGCTTTATTAAGACTAAAGTTTAGCTCGTAAATGTCATAAAACATTTTAAATTTGGCTCTAAAATTGCCCTAACGAATATTTCTCATAGTTTATTACACAAATTACTAAGGACAAGACAAATAATCAAGTGAGTGAATAGTTTCTAAGTTCCCATTTTATTCTCCCTCCCTACACTTAAACTGAACATTGTCCCCAATGTTCCCAGAAAGTATCAAATTTATGATAAAAGAAGGTAAATAAGGAAAAGAAACTAGTACTCCCCTGAAGTTGCGGTTAAATTCTTTTCCAAGAAGAATGCATGTGTAATAAGCTTTATCCAATGAGTGTTTCTTCTTCTTGTCAAATATAACCTGCACACTTATAAGAAAACAAACGAAACCTTCGCGTAAAATCGGCGGTAAAACTATATATGACACACAACTACACTAGAAAGCAAGTAAGATATAATGCTTGTGAAATGGATGTTTGCAGTTTTTCTGGAAAATTAAGACTTGGGAATTTCCAGAAATTTATAAGTTGCACGAAAACGAAAACCGAGTAACTGTTTCTACATACCGTCGTCGGGCTTTAATCTGACGCCGTTAGGTTGTCCTGACAGAAAGTGGTCTGCTGCGTTTTTCTGGAAAAATTCTGGAAAAATTACATCTTTAAAACCTAGAAAAGTTCCTGCAAAACCTCCATTATGACTCAATACAAGCATTTGACTCTAACAAACACACATATATATCAATTTCAATAGTTGCAATTCTCATGTTCATGTTCTTCAAAAGCATTATGTGATCTTCCCTACACTTATCTTTTTGTAAAATACCTTTATATGTAATTAAGACGAGGTTAAAGAAAAAATAAAGCATTTTCACAAAGTCTAACATGAGAATAAACAACAATGAAAAAGATATAAGACACACAAAAATTGAAAAAGAAAACAAGCAAACAATTAAGCATATGTTGCCTCCCACGCAGCGCTTTTCTTTATTTATGAGTCTTGTAGCTAGACTCGAAGTGGTGCTCCTACGTACCTATGTATATAAGTTTATCCTCAAGAATTTCATAGGGATCAAACTTATCTTTTAACTTCCTATTAGTATGCTTAGTCCGGTATGCCTTTTCAAACTTCTCTCCATCGGGATCATAGATTGTCATCCTAATGTGCCATTCTCCATTCCCATCACTAGGTGGTCTATCCCAACTCCAATTATACTTAGGCTTCTCACTCTCAACTTTCCACCAATTCATGTTAAGATGAATGGGCAAGGTTCCTAGGAATTCGGTCATCTTCCTAAACACTAAAGTATCCTCGAACGGGTTCACTTCGATGTCCCTAGCCAATTGTTGTTCATTGAGAGCGCGTTACTCCGAAGGTCTCTTCTAGATAGAAAGGTCGTTGAGGGCCTACAAAATATCTATTGGTCCAAGGTCCATATATCATAGGGTATTTGTTCATCCTCTTTGTAGTAAATATGCTTCTTGACATCGTAAATTAACCTAGCACTCCCTTCTCCTACCACTATCTTAGACATCTTACAATCAATTATGGTACTAGCGGTAGCTAAGAATCCTCTTCCAACTAACAATGGTGTGACAATCGGTAATTTTCCAAATATTAATTTAATAATAAGTTATAATTTATTATTGCCTGAACATTTTTGAGCAAGCACTAGTTCACTTGAGTATTATTATGGGAAGTTATCCCGCACACTGAAACAATTTAAACTATTTATGATTATCAGAAAATGCAAACTATTTATTTTCTGACCCTTCTATTAGTTTTCAAACTCACACGAGAAGTTATCTCACTTTATTGAAAACACGAGCTCGGGCACGAACCGACCAATAGAAAGTATGGTTTAGTCTAACAAACACATTTTGGAACAAATATTATTGTTTTTATATTTCTTTTATAAAGACACTTTCGAAAACATATTTTACACGTTAATCATTTTCAGCGTGTAATGAAATATTCAAGCCACGTTTAAACGTAAATGAAATACCAAAACTTCAAGGAAGTTCACGTTTTAACTTCTCACTCTATCTTAAACTTGTCTTGTCACATTATATGCAACCAAACACGACGAAACATGATTATATACATTTAACGTATATACAATTTATGCTCTTGGACAAAATCATATTCGAAGCACTAACAAAAACATTTTTATGTTGTTCAAATGTTCCATTTGACTTACATACGTTTATACATATCACAAACGAACCTTCATCGAGTTTGTAACTCTATTCGAACTCAACACTCGACACTCGATACAAGACACGAACATTTATATTTATACATAACGTTTCACTTGGACCAAAAACCAAACAGCACAATGCAACACACATTGAGATAAAAAAAAATACATAAGAATCCCACCTAAACCATTAAATTTTACAAGTACTTGACTAGTTCTATTTTCTTTTTCTCCTACTTTTAGCCACACTCAACAGAGTCCCATGCTCGTTAACTAATATTCAAAGTACCAAAAACCACCCAAGTCATGGTTTTAACTCTATACCATCTAGTATCCATAGTATTGGAGACAACAAGGACATTGCACCATACTTCCCTTCTCATTTTCCTTCTTTTACTCGTTCAAGCAACCACCAACACCACATTTTTGGTTTTGAAGTACATTTTCATTAGATACAAAAGTCCACTCTTAGCAACTATACTCTTAATTTTTTTTTATAACCGAGCTTCATTTGAGTCTCAAACACACATAATATTCACAAACACTCAAGAGCTCCGAGGGAAAACAAAAAGGTTTGGAAGCTAAGAGTATCGGTTCAATTGGAAAGAAGTCGGTTGTGTAAACCTAGAAGCAAAAAGGGGTAGCGGGTTCAGTTTTGGAGAAAGCTAGACGAGTTCATGATTCGTTAGTCCTTCCATCCCCTCGTTCACTCTTCACACTCGTAAGAAAACTTGAACACATTTTTTTTCTTATACATATTTCATGTCATTTATGTTTGAATAGCTTCAAAAATTATTTGTTCAAGTGTTAGGATCGTAATATTTATTGTGTTGATGATTGGGGTCTTGGATGATGGAAATACATGTTAGCCATTTTAAAGAGAAAAGGATAAAGAGGGTGTTCTTGGTAGAGACTTGGTATACAAAAGTGAAAGATTAGATTAGAAGCACCACCCCTTCCAAGGATGGAAGGGGTATTTATAATTACTGAGACTACGACCTCTGACGGCACGTGGATCGGTATCTGAGTGGGTAAGACAGTCCTTCCTCCACGGTGTTGCACTAAACTAAACTACGCTAATAACTAACTAATAAACTAACTAATAACGTAACAAACGATATGTCTATGAGCTAACTTATGCTAGATAATATTTGGGGTGACCAACACTTCACTTATGGAATTTCTAATTCCTAACCATCTCCCCCTAAGGGAGGTCACCCCATGTTTTACATTTCGAATCCTAGCATTCTATTTTATCTTCAGTCTTGAGCTAGTAGACTTTAATTCTTCACTTCCGCAATCTTTGTGCTTAAGTAGTGCAACTTCAAAGTGAGAATGCTTTGTACTTTAAGTGGAGGTCTTTGAACTGATCCACATCTTTGATGATCTTCGAGCTTTATTTGAGATCATCACCCACGATAAATCTGGATCACCCTTTGTATGTTGCCTTCATGTGATGTTGTGACTTATGGACCGACATGCTTACACTTTACGGATCATGACATCTTTTCATGAGTAGCGAAGCCTTGCGGTTCATGATATTTGCGGCGGCGTAGCGAAGCATAGTATATAAATATCGAGCGGAGTTACGTAGATATGCACAAGTCATGATTTCTTCAATTAAGTGTGGATCTTGTGAGCATGCGGCTTTGGATTGACTCCTCAATTCGATTAGTGCAACCGTCAAATGTACCTGCAAACAACAGTTAGCAATAAAGCACACAAAAGTGTCTTTGATCACTTTCGTTGAATTGAGGTACACGGCCCACGGTTCCCGTTGATCAAGATACAAGTACTACTGTGATCGGTAGGATTCCTAAATCTCCTTGACTGGGTTTTCGGTTGTTCTAGTTGTTCTCAAACGAGCGTCTCAAAGAACAACACGAATTGAGTGAACCGGCGAATTGAGATTCACTGATTGATGAAAAATTGATTTGAAAACAATCGCGTATTGCTTAGAAGAAAGAGTTTTGAAATATGACGAAGGTTTTTTGAGAAAGATCAATTTTCAATCAAAGATACCTTTTGTATTTGAAAAGAGTACACATTCGATGTGCTAGAGAAAAGGAGAAATTTGCACATCGAACGGTTTTTCCAAAAGTATTTTTTCAATCAGAGATACTTTTTGTGTTTGAAAACATGAACACACATTCGATGTGCTATAGAAAAGAAGGTTTGCACATCGAACGGTTTTTCCAAAAGTATTCATCAATTCATTTCCTGGACCAAGGTTGATTCAAGAGTGAATCGCCCCATCGTTTCTATCCAGTTCTCACAAGTTTGATCTTTTGGAAAGATCTCACATGTCAACCACCAAGAGCTTGTTTGATGTTGGCTCTAGAAGGCTTTCCATCTTCATCGTTAATATTTTTACATATCACTTTCGGATGTTACGGCAATACCACAAGGATAATGCGTAGGACTCTTAAAATATTCTTACTTTTCACATTGTGTGAAACAGCAAGTCTTCATGAATTTAGTGTCCTAATGAGATATAGTGGATGATCTCTTGGCTCTAGACTCAATTGTGCACATTTGGTTCCTATGCCGGAGACTAGGGAGAGGGTCTCCTTCTTCAATATCAACAATCTCTAAGAGAAAGTCGATAGATTATGTAGGTTCCCCGTGAGAATGAAACAAGTTCCTTTTAAGAGGAACTTGAGTAGCTTGGGAAGTTTTAGTACAGTCGTCCTTTGGGTCCATGCGTCTTGTCTTCAATACCGTGTTACCTTAGTAAACACCATTAGCATATGTATTGAACCCGGTTTACGCCTAAGGTTGAATTATTGGAGGGCTATTTCTTTTCACCCTTTTCACATTTATTTCTTTTTCATTCTTCAACCCCTTCCCTGCTTACCAAGACTTCATAACTAGAACCTTGTTGGGTTTATTCCAGTTCTTGCTCTATCTCAGTCCGCACTCTTCCCATATCTCACTTTTCTCCTTTTTTCTTCATACCTAAGGACTCTACACTATCTAGTGGATTGTCCCTGGGTAGATCCCTCCGGTTCTGGCGGATCATGGGAATGAATACCTAACCTAACCATCCTTATAACACCATGCATAAAGTAAATTGGTCGGTATTTTGGTATTGTTCTTTCCTTCATGAAACCAATTGACAAATCATTTGGAAAATCAATCAAGGTACTTGTGATATAATATCAAAACATTTTGTACTTTAATTGTTTTGATCTTTTAGAAATGCTCCACCTCAACATGTGCATATGATTTTGAAATTGTTTAGCACATGGAGGCAAGAGTTCTTATGAAATAATTTATTTGATCACAATTTCCTTAGAAAAAGCCATTTGATTTTCTTTGGTAAATTCTCCCCCTCAAAATGTGCGTAGGTTGTTTGAAATCATTTAACACATAGAGGCATGAGTTCTTTAAAGTACTTCCACGATCACAATTTGCCATAGAGAAAACCTTTAAAACTCAATCAAGGTACTTATGATAAAACATTGAAACCTTTGTACTTTGATAGTTTATTTTCTTTTGAAATGCTCCCTTCAATATGGCCGAGATTTGGCGTTTAGCACATATGGGAGCAACATGCACACTGAATCAAATCGATCATCATTTATCAGATTTCATAATTAAATCACAAATTCTCCCCCGATCAAAAATATCAAACCCTTTGAGATTTTAGATCCCAAGTGATTTAATAGGGTTTAGAAAACATGGGAGAATATGTGCCTTGTTTAAATACTCATCTTGTTTTTGGATAAATGCTCCCCCTCAACATGTGCATTATGTATTAGATATCGTTTGGCACATGGAAAGGAGGTGCCTTTAAAGACTAAAATCAATTCCATTTAAACAAATTTGAGATTTAAATCCGATCTCTCCCCGATCAAATTTCAAACCTTTTTGAGATTTGTGATCCCAATTGATTTAAATTTTTTCTAAAAGATTTTTGGGAAAGGCGTGGCTAGATTTAATTTTGAACAATGATTGATACGGATCAATTATAGACATTAAAGATTGTTAGTGTCAGGTATGATAGTTTTTAAGAGATCTTTAAGTAAAATAAAATATTTTCACAATCAAACAAACGAGAAAAAATTTCATTTTGAAAGACCTTGATTCAAAGAAAAATCATACCATGACATAACATTAAATCTTTAGATCACCACTTTATTACGTCAAAGCGGACTTGATAGATGATATATCGTTTGAAAATATTTTAATTTGAAATCACTCTCCCCATCAATCCATGACATTAGTCGTTGATTGAGTGACTTTAGTTAAAAATTAAGTCAGGTTGATTTCCAAAATTTAGTTCAATTTATTTTCAAAACAATATTTTCCATTTTCAAAACAATATTTTCAAATTTTTTAAAAAATGGTATCATCACAATTATCTGCACAAAATCGTTAGGTGGTTGAGCGCTTTGTTGTTGTTCTTTGAAGGTTTGGAAGAAAACCATCTGGCGAAGCGTGAGACTTCTTACGTTGCATATTTACATGCCAGCGAGGTCAAATTAAGCTCCGTTTCTTCATTTGATGATGAAGAAAACCATCTGGCGATGCTGATGAGACTCTTCGTTGCATTTTTCATGCCAACTCTTCATAGAAGTCAAATTAAGCTCCGTTTCTTCATTTGTTGACCCAAGATATAGTTGCCCTTTCCTTCGGCATCAATCATCTTCATTTGTGGGATCAATCGGGAACATTCTTATATATACGTTAGTGAACACACTCTGAGATATATGGTGGTCGACATCACCCAACAAGAATCGACTAATAAAAGTCAATCCAACATAACAATCAGTTCATATAATGTATGGGATTTATGTGTTTATCAAACTTCCAATCATCTAATCCTAACAATCATATCCTAATTCCTAGTCCCGACATAGGCAAATATCATTTTAATTAAGCATATTAGGATAATTAAGAAAGCCCGTTAGATGATGTAAATTTGAAAACATTCTCCCCTTCAATCAATGACTCATTTTCGAAAAGTTTAAAAGTCTTTGAAGTCATTGATTGAGTTTTCAATTTTTTCGAAAACTCTGAAGCTGATTGATTTTCAAGCAACTCATTTACCACCACTTTTTGAAAGACAACAAATATCTTTCTGAAGAATTTTAGACGGAAAAATATTTGTGTAGGCGATCCTTGACATACTTTCCTCAAATAATTTTTAGGATAAGCGCCGAAAATTTTGAAAATTTGTTTAGCACAACACTTTCCTTCCTTGAAGAAGCGGTTGCTATCTAAAATAATAGCAAACCATAGTATAAGCGTGGGTCACAGTCTGAAGTAACTACAAGCCATAGTTTTGAGACATGTTTTGAAAAGAATATTTACATCTCTGATCGAACTTCATCTATGGTCGTATTATTAATTGACATTTCTAAGACCATGAGATGTTAGTGATACCCGAAGACATTTCTTTAGAAAACATATTTTTAGTCTTTTCAAATTTACGATTTTTATGGGTTTTGATTATTTTATAATTTTCTATTTTCTTTTTGTTGGTTTTATATTTTTGTATTTTGTTTTTGATAAATATTTACAAAGATAGAGTAGATGATATAGTTTAAGAAGATGATGATCACAGTACGAGATAAGGATATCGAGCAGCCTCGTTATAGAAGATAGAATTCGTCATCTCTTAAACTTCCACCACCAAAGCCAGAGGCTCAGGAATATAAGATAGAACTTGAGCCTTTGAGAAGAGACTTTGTGACTTCCCCCGAACGAAAATCCTTTAGATGAGCCCGGTTGAAGCTCTATTTCAAGCTTGCCTTAGCCGGTGCACAAAAAGAACACCATTATCATAAATCGATGCTCATTTTAAAACGATGTCGAGATTCTCGGATTTGGGGTTATATCATCAACAAAACGACAGCATTATCATCCCACTCATAAATAATCTTCTCAAATCATAACTTATTTGAAGTCAGGCGATCTATTCCAAAAAGTTGTCAAGAGACCATGTTGGAATCACTCCTAAACAGTATTTCAAGTATTTATATTTCATATGTAATAGGTAGCTTTATTATGGCCTTTATGTTTGTTTAAGGTCAAGCTTATGTAGAAGGCCCATAAGTTTAGGCCCAAGCCCACATAAGAAAGGATGGGAACTAGGAGTGTTGCCCTAGCTTCCCTGCTATAAATAATCTTGTAAACCCTCATTTGAGGGTTGGTTGTTCAAGTTTTTCTCTCATTCATACTCTTTGCCTAAACCGTATTATTATTTACGTGTATGTGTATGTGATTTACTTGTTCATCAGCTTCATCTCTTTCTCTATAACTTGTGTTTGTAAAACTAGTGACCTAACAGTGGTATCAATAGCCAAATAGTTGGGTGTACTCGTTTGTTTTGAAGTTTTGGGTCTTGCAGCGTAGGTTAGCATTCTTAAGCTTTTTAAACATTTTTGCACTTTTTAATCAAGATTCTTGTACTTTCAACGTTTAAGGTGTTAAAATACTTGTTTTTGGCAAAAAGTTTCAAACTTTATGCGTGGATCATTGTGTTTGAACTAGTTTCTATTACGTGTGTGTATTTCTCGCATAACTGTTTTGAGTGCTTTGGATCATCAAGTTTCACACTTTTGTGTTATTTTGGTGTTATTGAAGCTATTTCATCACACAAAAACTGGTTTAGAAACAACTTTGGGCAAAATCATAAGGAAAAAACTTGAGTCCTTTATTGACAATTTGGTGTTATTAAGTCCTTTATTGACAATTTTGGGTTGTACACTGTTATTTTGGTGTTATTTTGGTGTTAAAAACTTGAAAAGTTGTGCAATTGCCTGGGAAAAGGATTTTCATAAGGAACTTGGGGTCATGAAAAACGTTTTCGAGAAAACAGAAACATCTATTTCTAATACTAAGCGTAAAAAGAAACTCTTGAGAAAAGATGTTGATCGACTCTTGGAAGATGTTATCTGCGTCTTGATGTTCAAAATCTTTGTGTTATTGAATTCGTTGTCATATGCATTTGATAATATCTCTGGCGTCAAGTTATTTTACGTGGTAAATGTTGAGAACAACGATAATGTGCTTGGTCGAGTCATACAATAACAGTTGAAAACAAGCGATTGTCAAGCGAACTTTCAAATGCAATACATCGTCTTAATTGGTGTCAAAAAGATATTCACAATCAACAACTTGATTTTCAAAACAAAATCAACGATTGCGTGCAAAACCCGATTCTAAAATTGAGCAACTGGATGATCAAAGCGTGTCTTTCAAGTGTCAAATCTCAAAATATGAACAAGAACTTGTAAAAGTTAAAAGGAATATGGTGTCATATTTGATTTACTCAAAAGACTCGTGATGAAGCATCAAATGAACTTGATCATTATCTTGCACACACTAAGGAAGTTATGCATTTTCTTTGGAAATGTTGATGCGAAAATCAAGATCGATTCACACTATCATCAAGTTAAGAGGAATGTTAGGAAAGTATGAACAACTTCCGCCAACAATCATTAAGAGATTAGCCCCCGGAACACTTAGTACTCATGCACCTAGAATCTCTACTGCCAAATCACAAGTAGCTAGCGTGCTTCCTTCTCTAAAGCGGGAATAGTTGAGCCTTTTCCAAGCGTCCGCACTTCACGACCTAGGAGCACTCAATCGAAGAATAGGAAGTTGCGACCTAAGAAAAGATCAATCAAGAATGCTAAAGTAGAAGAACACCCTAGGACTCTGAATAAGACACGCGTTGCCTCCACTATAGATATTGCGTCTAGCAAATGTAATAGAAATAGTGATGTAACGAATGCTAAACCGTTAAAGTACTTTTGATATTAGGTCACCTAATGCATCTTGTGATATTTGTCATAAAAGTATGAATTCCGATTGTCATGATAAATGTGTTGCTAAAGCTATCATCTCTCGTTTAAGGAATCTTAAGAACCGGAATACCTCTAGGCCTACTAATCTTTCTAAGTGTTGCTTGGTAGACCGCCATCTTTAGATTCTAAGAAAGCGCGTGCTTTGTCCACTGTAGCTCGGTTTCACCTCCTAGGAATGTAGTACCACCTAGTGAATTCACTAAGACTAAAGCAAAGAGTAGTTATAGATGGCAGAAATGGATATATAACACACTAGGATTTAAGTGGATACGTAAAGCTATTGATGTGTGTATATCCACTATAAGCGCTATGGAACCCTCTAACATTTCGGGTTCCAAATCTACTTCTATTCCATGTATTAGATGCATTATTGTAATGCGGTGATACTGAGATCATTCTTTGGATTGTTGATAGCGGATGTTCCCGACACATGACGAGCAATCTTAAGCTGTTATCAAACTTTATTGCAAAGTTCATTGGCCTTTGTCGAGGTTAGGGAATGATCACTTCGCAGCTATCATGGGCTACGGAGACTATGTCAATGGGAACATCGAAATCGGCGGGGTTTACTATGTGGAAGGCCTCGGTCACAATTTGTTTTCGATAGGTCAATTTTGTGATGGAGATTTGGAGGTTGCTTTCGGGGAGAAAACTTGTTTCATTAAGTGATCTACAAGGAAATGACCTTATATGCGGCTCGCGTAATTCTAGTCTCTACACTATCTCTATGCAAGACATGGTTGCTTCCTCTCCCATTTGCTTACTTTCTAAGGTAACATCAACAAAATCCACGGCTATGGCACCGAGGTCTCTCACATCTAAACTTTCAAACCATCACAAACCTTACTCGACACAAACTAGTTGAAGGACTCCGCGATTCGGTATTCAAAAGATCACCTTTGCTCGGCTTGTGAACAAGGGAAAAGCACTCGTGCTCACTTTCCTTCAAAGGTGGAACCGACTCTCGGCATGTGCTTCATCTTCTTCACATGGATTTGTGTGGCCCGATGCGTGTGCAAACGATCAATGGCAAGCGCTACATCTTAGTAATTGTTGATGACTACTCACGATGGACTTGGGTCTACTTTCTTAGTAGCAAAGACCAAGCTCCACAAATGATCATCACCTTTCTCACAAAAATACAGGTTCAGACTCCTGTAACCGCCGGAATCATCGAAAGACAAAGGCTGAATTTGTTAACAAAACCCTTCGAGAATTCTATGAGAAAGTGGTAATTCAGCATCAAACATCTATTGCCGCATACACTGAACAAAGCGGAGTTGTTGAAGAGCGAAACCGAGCGTTAGTGGAAGCTGCAAGAACAATGTTAATCAATGCTAAACTCCCAGATTACTTATGGGAAGGCGTATCTACTTTGCATGCTATACTCAAAACCGTTCTATGATCACAAAGCGTCACAACAAAACACCTTTCGAGCTTGTCCACAACTATAAACCGAACCTCAAACACTTTCATGTATTTGGATCCCTTTGCTATCCGAATAATGATCGTGATGATTTTGGAAAGCTCAAAGCCAAATCTGATATTGGAGTCTTTATTGGATCTTGTGACAATTCTAAAGGTTTCGAATCGGAATCGTCGAACTAAGGAGGTAATGGAAACGATTCATGCTCATTTCGATGAACTTCGGAAATGGCTTACGAGTATATGACTTAGAACCGGTCACAACCGTTTAAACTTCCCTCAACCCCATCATCGAAGAAAGCCCTCACTAACTTCGTCAACAAATGGAAAGGTTATTTGCTCCTACGTTACGGTGGCGATATTGATGAACGTGCTCGGGTGTATCCATTGGTTTCATTTGCACAACCGATAATATTCCTATACGATACACTGCTACAACAACTCTTTGTTGAAGATGCACCTACACAATTGACTCCAACACAGCAGTTGAACACACGCTTCCAACAATGATGAACCGGTGATGATATTACGGATGAAATACCCCACGCAGATTTTGATCCAAATCGTTCTTCAATCCGTTTGCTAATGAGACCTGCGCACGGATGTCGGAATCTTCAACAAACCATTTGAATCCTCAGAATCCGCACAATGTATACCAACATCAACCCTCCACACATAGATGGACAAAAGACCATCCTCTGGCTAACATTATTGGCAACCCGAATCAACCGGTCGTTCGAGACAAGCGTCTTCACACAGGCGGTGAACATTGCATTTATGCACTCAGCGTCGCCAATCTTGAACCTAAAACATTCAAAGACGCCAATGACAAAAGACAACTGGATTGAATCCATGCAAGAAGAACTCAACCAATTCAATCGTCTTGAAGTATGGGAAGCGGTTGAAAGACCAACGAGGGTCTCGTCATTGGTTTAAAATGGATTTGGAAAAACAAATTGGATCTTTGAAGGAGCGTCATCGAAACAAGTCACGTCTAGTTGCTAAGGGTTATCGTCGGGAAGAGGGAATAGACTTTGAAGAATCTTTTGCTCCGGTTGCTCGTCTTGAGGTTGTTAGGATATTTCTAGCGTTATTTGCTCATATGAATATGACGGTCTATCGGATGGATGTCAAAGCTGGCGTTTCTCAATGGACAACAAAAAGCGGTCTATGTCGACCAACCGGATGGATTCGTTGATCCCGAGTTCCGAACCATGTTTACAAAGCGAACAAAGCTCTTTATGGTCTCAAACAAGCCCCTCGGGCATGGTGCGATAAGCTATCATCTTTCCTCATTGCCAATAATTTCACCAAAGGCTCGGTTGACCCAACTCTTTTTATACAATATCACGGGGAACACATCTTAATTGTTCAAATTTACGTGGATGACATCATTTTGGGTCTACACATAAAAAGTTTTCAATCGCTTTTGCAAAACTAATGAAGAAAAATTTTGAAATGTCCATGATGGGTGAACTTACGTTCTTTCTAGGACTACAAGTTCATCAATCACCCCGTGGTATTTTCTTGAGTCGGTCAAATATGCCCTTGAACTGTTAAACAAATTTGGAATGACAACATGTGACACTTATGCCACACCAATGGCTCATACCAAGAAATTAGATCGATTTACATGGGAAATTGGTTGACCCTACAAATACCAGTATCATTGGGTCTCTCATGTATCTAACGACTAGCGGACGATATTGTCTTTGCCGTTTATCTATGCTCCGTTATCGATCGCGACCAACTGAAACCCACCTACGAGGCTAAAAGAATCCTCCGATACATCAAGGGAACCATTAACTTGGGGATCCGGTATCCAGAAGGATTCGGTTTTGAACTAATCGCTTTTGAGGCTGATCCCGCAGGGATGCCTAGACTCAAGGAAAAGTACTTGCCGGGAGCTACAATTTCTTGGTGATAAGCGGTGTCTTGGCAATCAAAGAAGCGAGGATTGTACATGTTGTCATCAACCGAAGCGAGAATATGTAGCCATGTCGCGTGTTGTGCTCAAGTCATGGGATGAGAACACAACTCAAAGACTATGGTTACTTATTTGTGAGAATCGATGTATTGCGACAATCGAGTGCCATTGCCATCTCGTGCAACTTCGAGTTCACACTCGAAATCAAAGCACATCGATCGCTATCATTTCATCAAGGACCCGTGGAGCAGTGTACCGTTGAACTATACTTTTGTGGAGTGCTTGAATACCAATTGGCGGATCTGCTCACCAAAGCCTTGCCTTCCGCTAGGTTTAATGAGTTGGTCCACCGAATTGGTATGAGGTGTTTGACTCAAGAGGAAGTGGATGACCTCTTAAAGCGATCTTAAAACACATCAAACACCAAAACATCTTTTGTAAATATCTTTTCAAAAACAAAATACAAAAATATAAAATCCGATAAAACAACAAAAATATTCTTCTAATCTATATTTCTTTCAACATTGCAAGTACATTTCTTCCGTCAACACTTTAATCTTTCAAAATTCAGTATTTTTCCGATCAAGTGTTGAGGGTGAGAAAATAATCTTTTGCTTGCTTTAAAACATCATTGTACTTGCATGTTATCTTATCTCGGTTGAATCTTTTACAAATGGTGGTACATTTTATGGTTCAAAGACACTCCTCGGACTTAAATTAATAACCTTTCATTATTTTCTCAAGTCGAGGGGGAGTGTCGTCATGCTTCTTTCCAAAAAATCTTTGATTGGTAACCAAAATGGAAGTTAAAAGGCTTTGTTTGAAAAAGGAAAAGGTGGAGGGACCAAAACTGTCTAAATGCTAAAGTTATTTTACTAAAACACCTCCCCACCTAACTTACTCTTCACATTTATTCTAAACCTATAAACATCCTACGCTAAGATTCATTCAAGATTTTTGTGTTTTGGATCATCAATTTGTAAGTGGTTTTATGATCTTAACATGTTTACAAACATAGGTTTTGATTCTTATACAAAACCAGGTCTTTGATCTATGCTTGATTTAGTGTTCTACGCATATGCGTATGAACACTCGATCAAGAATGGGTGTTTGTGGTTATAAACATTGTGTCAAAATGTTTCTTGTACATCAATATACACAATTTCAGCACCTAAACATACCCGAATCACAAATTAATGTTTTTTGAAAATTAGGGTTTATGTGTTGATTTGGGATTTTAGAATGTGAAGTGTTTTGGTCAAAAGATTGTTGTGTTATGCTTATGTGATGATGAATTGATGATATCCATGCCTTATAACCACCCAGAAACCTTAATTGATTCTGAATTAGGAATTAGGGTTTAATGTTCTAAAATTGGGTATTTTTGATTCCTTTGCATAAAAAGTGTTAAAACTTGGTCTACATGCTCTCACAACATCTATGATATACTAGAAAAACTTTGGTGCATATTCCATGGCTAGATCTCATACGCGTAGATTTAGGGTTTAGACTACTGGCGTATCAGTTCTCTGCATAGCGTTAAAGCTGTCCAAATGTGTTTTGATTTGTCATAAAATGAATGTTATGTGTTTAACTTTGTTGATATGATGCTTTATTTAAGGCTTGCAACACGTAATATTCAGAATCAAGGTTGTTGTTAATCTACGCATAAGGATCACCTTACGGCGTAGCTTGTTATCGCGTAAGATTAGTCTTACTGGCGCTTCTACGCATAAGGTTCTACATATGGGACTACTGGCGTATCACTGTGAAGGATATGCGTGCGGATGACCTCTACGCATAAGGTCAACTCTTACGAGTAGCCTTGCGCGTAAGGTTAATATATGCCTACGCATAAGCTCTACGCATAAGGTCCTCTTTTTTTCCTACGCGTAACACTTCTTACGCGTAAGTTAAGACCCTACGCGTAAGTTTACGCCTCACGCATATATCATTCACGTCTACGCATAACTTTACCAATCCCTACGCATAAGCGAGATCATACCTTCGTTATGAATTGTTACGTGTACAAACTTGTAAATAAACTAATCATATCATCACGAATCCTAAAATGTCACTAATAAACTGAAATCGTTTGATATGTTGTGAACAATAAGTGATAAAATAAACTTTAAAACTTAAAGTTAACTAACTCACGAAACATTTCACGGCGTCATTGGACTATTGAATATACAAGTGACTTAGGACTCGTAACATTCATTGACCTTTGTACATTCAATAACTAGACAATAAGACCATCGTTGACTAACATTATGTCTTTCGATATGTTGGTTCTTTTGGCTAATGTTATTTCGAGATCACGACATGGTGAACAAATGAATATGGATGCACACGAAGTTCTCTCCATTCTTTGATATCTATCCTCATGGCTATCCCATGAAGATAGGAAAGAATAATCTCCGTGTTGACTTTGACACCCTCACTTGCTCCGAATCTTCATGTTTAATTGCTATTGACATTAGAGGACTCATCCGTATCGAACATGCTTTCACACTCTGCAACTGTTCGAGATCTACATCCAACAGTTCACGAACACTATGGAAAGGGTCAAAAGGACAAATCTAGCTTTGTGGCGGTGACTCGAATCACAAACAAGTCACCATTACACTGCGCAGACTTAAGGGCATTCTCCTAATTCGATGTCGATCCAACCAAACTATATGCCACACCTGTTGAAGAGCTCACTCTCCAATTCTTAATCAATATCGGTTATGGCGAGGCTACGGAATAATCACCAAGCATTCTCACGTAGAGCTTAAGAGTATTCCTCAACCACGGAGAACTCTCTACATGATCATCACCAAGTCATTTTACGGTGGTGACAGTGACTATGAGCACCCTAAGCTCATGGGCGCAAATATTACGGGCATTGGTCAACAAGAAACACATCGCTATCGAAGCTCCGATTTGGGATGACATGATGTCATTTCTCAACAAACTTGGCTCAAAGATTCCCTACATCGGATATACTAAATTGTTGATCCCGAGAGCACTTGGACTTCATCCTGACATTCCCAAGAGGCTCAATGACCCCGACAAACACGACATGTTGACGGAACCCATTCTATCTGTCGAGAATCAAGGAAAGCGTCTACAAAGAAACAAGGTCTGTCTTTGCGATTTCCTTCTAGCGAAGATGTCGAAAAGCTCGAAGCGTATTACAAAAGGTATGCAGGCGGTCAGGACAAGGCAAAGTTGGTCATCTCGACGAAAAATCTTACGAACACACTGTAAGGAGAACCAAAAGAGGAAGTGCGGGAAGCGGCAAGTCTTGTGAGTCAAGGAAGTTCCCAAGGGAACCCTCCTTCAAGAGGATTGTTCCATCTAAGGAAGGCTGCTCCCATCCAATTCCAAACCGAACGCAAGAAAGCTTGTGGGCGAAAGCTCACGGAAGAGTGCGACCGAGATGAAGAGATTACCTACTACTGAATGCACCCGCATACCCCTCCTCCAGGTGACTAAACCTACAAGTCCAATAGTGAACATGGAAAAGGAAGACTCACAGTACTTGAGTCTTATGATGAAAGCTCTGAAGAAGAAGAAGAGCAATTGGATCAATCCTACAGGAAGAAGTTTAAATTAGTTAGACAAATTCAAAATTTGAAGAATTTGCAAAAGATCAAATGGGTGGCCAGGATCGAGTGGTCTTGTCCACTCTTCACCGGTCTGATGCGGTTAATCAACCCGATAAGGGATGCGGTGCCACCACTCTGTGCAACAACAAGCGCTTGTGAAGGAGTCTCTGATCTTAACTTTGAGGAACGAGAAAAGAATAAGGCTGAGAAAAGAAAGCGTGAAGAAGCTAAGGTACAGGACGGAAGAAAAGGCTAAATCTGGACATGATGGCGAAGAAGATTATGATGACTTTCTTCTCCGGGTCCAACTCGTTCCAAGGAGGATACTACGCACCTCAAAGGACCCGAATCTCCTCATGTCCCTCCTCATCATTCTTCATCTCACTCATCACCACCACCATCAAAAAGATCAACAAAATCATCATCCAAATCTGTGAAGAAACAACCTAAATCTTGGATTTCTCAAGCTCATAAAAGATTCAAAAGGTCAAACAAGTCGAAAAGAAGGACATACTCTACAAAAGCTAAATTTCTTTCTTTCGATCACATCCGGAAATGATGAGAAAAGACAAGATGGAGAAAGAAAGGGAATTTGTTGAAGTTCATGAAGAAACATCGTAAAAAGGCTGAGCGAAATGATCGAAGGTTACACTAACAAGTACCTTCAGGATATCGTTCCTAAAGTCCAAAAGGCTGGAGAAGGCGACAGAGATCATACTCACAAGTTTCTTCTCGACACGTCCCGGTGTGACTAGAGAAATATTTTCGGACAACTCACCCTAACATCGTAGCATTGGTTAAACATACAATGGCCAAAGAAGGCGATCTCTCTGAATGCAGTTAATCGCTAAACTTGTGATACAAATGTCAAAGCGATCGGAGCGTTTACCGGATGAAGCTAAATTTTGAAAATCTACTTGATTTTCAACTCGATCATCATGCAAGGAGTCGGTACCGATCAACCCAAGCGACCAAGAGATGGCGATGATAAGGACAAGGACTCGCACCTAAGCGTCGAAGCGATGCGGTAAATCTACTTCTATGCCACCTCCTCCACCACGGACTTCTTCTCAACATAAGTCTCCTCCACCTCGGTCTTCTATTGATAAACCTCGGGGCGATTCGAGTTACCACCCACGACTCATAAAGCAGTGATTACTTTGAGTATACGGGTGGTGGCGATGAAGAGGTCCTTGAGCCCCGACAACAACCCACCTCACCCAAACAAGTGCGAGAAACGGTGATTATCATCATCAAGGCCTTCCAAAGAAGAAGAAGCGACTGACACTCGAGTCGTCTCATGGCTAGATGACGATAAAACCGAAGAGTTTGAATGGTTCTCCACATTTGTCAATCAAACTCCTACCCGATGAAGGTCAAGAATTGGTAGGCGGTTCTACATTGGAGCACAAAACTTTTGCAAAAAAGTTCCATGTGAAGAAAATGGCGAAATCTGAGTTGAAGCGAATCAAGAATGAAGCGTTTCAACTTCTAAAAGGCGACTCGGCCCTCGAGGTCGAATATCATCTTGAGAATATCGCTCGAGCTATGTCTAACAACATGGATTGGCTCAATCCGGAAGCAAACATTGACTTCACACAAAGGGACAACCCTCCATACTACACCGATTGGACCAAACCCTTACCGACCATTGGCCACAGAGGCGAACCACGGATTCCCTTCCGATACTTCTTTACGAGAGACACGGATTTTCTCTTACGGTAGCGATGGTTGCGAAAATACGCTACATCATTGACTCTTCCATTCCCAGTGACTATTTACTCAAAGCGCATAGCTATCGAGGCGTGCAAATCACTTGTTTTACGACAGCGTGCAAGCATCACCAAGATGCATTGTATGGGATTCATCATTGGCTGAGCGCCGAAGAATCTACTGGTGAGGCGCACGGTTGAAGTCTCAACATGCGTGTATAGTTCTAAGGACATCGTGGCCATCAAACACATTGATCTCAAGTCTAAGTGGGACTACACATTCTTAAAGAATATCATAGTCAAGCGACAAGATGAACAGGACTATGGATTCTCCGAGGCTGACTTTGAGAACTTGTCCTCACGCGACGACATCAAGACATGTACCTTGCCAAAGTGCAGGGGGTCGTATGAGACAATTCTCAGCGAAGTTCAACGTGAATTTATCAAGTCGGTTCTCATCTTCATTAGAGCGCGTGATCAAAGAAGCGTGTTGAAGATATCCGGATGGTGTTGAATCTTATCGGGGCGTGTCAACCTCACTCCTCCAACGCTTACTCTTTCCGATCTCAACCGGCTCTCTCAATATACACTCATCGGCAAACCTTTGGGTTGTTTACCATAGTGAACTTCAAAGCTGCTTAATGGCGTGTAGTGAGCTCCACAAATTCGGGGATCATACCTTGAAGTTGGTTAGGGATGGATTGGCGTCTGAGGTTGAAGGATATACGCTGAAAGTTGGGTCTCCTAAGCGGCATTGGAATTCTCGGGAAAGGATGGGATGTGAGAAGGATCATCACCATGATTGATGAGCGGTTGTTGAAGGGATGTTGAGCGATTGGAGAGCTATGTTGGTGGTCGACCGGGAGAAACATCACAGCTTTCAACGCCCTATGCGCACTCAGGGATATCAGCACTTCACGGTACCCCTTGAATTGTTTCCTTCATATAATTTTGGATGTGTGATTAAATATGTCTATGGCTTGTGCACACATAACTGTGTACAACCCGTAATTGTCAATAAAGGACCACGTGGTATGCCTCGATTGCCACAATCCTTATAAAAGGAGCGAAAGCTTCTTACTTTTGAGTAAAACCTATCAAACCTTTCATTTTCAAGGTTTTGCTCAAAAGAACAAGTACTTTCCCAAATGATGTTTTCCAAAACCTCAACCGTTTAATATCACTTGTTGAGGGGAGTATTTGAAATTAAAACTTTGTTCACAATTGTTCACGGTGGTGGTCTTCCCACAACACTCGAAATGGTCATATTTATTCTCAAACGTTCAAAAATAACATTTTATATGCCATTTTTGAGGGGAGAAAATTGTGTGATAAGAAATATGTTGTACAAAATGCAAATGAATCTGTGTACCTCGGACTTAACCAACGAATTGACGGTACTAAACATTAGTAACTTCGAAAAGACTTGTCTGACGGGTAATAATTTCAAGCTAGTTAAGCTAGTGATGTAGCGTGTCTCATAAAGGACTTGTTTGAGTAGAATGTACCATTCGAAACTTTTGATAGACATGAACTCACGGCGGGTTTGACAACCTTCCAAGGTTTGTCTACACCTTCAAGGTAGTTATTAGAGCTAGTTGTCACCTAAAAGCTGACAATGTAACTCTTTAACTATGCAGCGTAACCGTGTCTCGCGGGGGATTGTCTATCTTGATTGGATCAATTCAAAAGTGCGCGCTCTTTCCTCACTGTGCATTTAACCATTAAAACTATTAAGCACATGTGGAGGGGGGTATTTATGCAAAACATCATCTCTCACAATGGTTCAAACATGTTTTTCATTAACAAACCCTTTGAGAGATATTTTATCATACATTGGTTTTAATGGCAAACATAGGTTAGTCATGGAGTTATAAGGTGACTAAGGTTAGGAATAACAGTCCTATGATCTGCCGGAGTGGGAGGATCTACCCAAGGACACTACCATTAGTTAGTGTTAGAAGTCCTTAGGAATGATTATAAAAAGGAGAAAATGAGAATGGGAGAAAGAAGGAGTTGAAGAATCAAAAAGAAATGTAAAGTAAAGGGTGAAAAGAAGACCCTCCAGTTATTCAACTTAGAGGCGGAACACCGGGTTCAATTCATATACTCTTGGTTGTCACTTAGTGGCCAGGTATTGAAGATTAAAAGTCGTCATGGACCCGGTGGCATGCACTAAACCTTCTTATCCACTCAAGTTTCTCTCAACAGAAGCTTGTTTCATTCTCACGGGGAACCCTACGTAAACTATCGGCTTTCTCTAGAGATTCTTGTGGTATTGAAGAAGAGACCCTCTCCCAGTCTCCTTCGGGGAAAACCAAAGCGCACTATTGAGTCTAGAGCCACGAGATTCATCAAAAGATCTCTTAGGAACACTTGACATTTAATCACTTGATGATCAACTAATAAGATCATCGGTGGTTCATATCGAGTCCTTCACAGATCTTAGCAATCACATTCGAGAACATTTATGAGAGGTTCACATCACTGTGATCCTCGGTGATTGAATGGAAACTCACGCGGGGTCAACATCAAACAGCCCATGCGGCCAGGTCGCCGGTAACTCCCGTGGATTATAGAGTGTCTCAAGCGGTCTCTGATTGTGGTGATGCCGGTGTACCTCGGTGACTCATACGAGCTGTAGATGTACCCGGTACATCGCGTTATCTCACTTGTGGGACTCCGGTTAGAGCGGCCTTTGTAAGAATTAGAGTTGTGTTCACACTTTATCTTTGTTGACACGCTCTCGAAGTTCAAACTTGTAAGTGCGGAGCAACGCTTATTACTAACCGTTTGAAATGTTTTCTTCTTATGGAAGCTCAGGGCGGGATGATCGTCTTGATTCTTCTCATGCTGCGCCAACATCATCACTAATGGAAGTTCTATCTCAATGCAACACAACGATCGAATGATTCTTCATCAATCAAAGAATCTACAAAGTCAAAGACTTAGAAACTTCATCGATATTGATTTCCAGCGTCAAAGAGCGTGTGAGCATGTTGAAGAATGGCGTGGAACTGGAGAAGCGGAAGCGGACACTGAAGCGAGGCCGATCTGGAACAACAACATACTATCACTTTCACCACAAAGAACAATGATCAAAGAACAAAGTTAAAGATGACGTCAAAGCATAAGTGTTCAAAGATAACTATCTCTCTACTTTGGGAGATTGTTGAATCAAGGCAATTCTTCTCACAAGAAGAAGAATGTCGGAAGGCGTCATTTGCTACTATTACATCAAGCGCCTTCACGTTTACATTCATATATACTTGAGGGGAGATTGTTGGAATCACTCCTACTTGATATTTCAAGTATTTATATTTCATATGTAATAAGTAGCTTTATTATGGCCTTTATGTTTGTTTAAGGTCAAGCTTATGTAGAAGGCCCATAAGCTTAGGCCCAAGCCCATTAAGGAAAGGAAGGGAACTAGGAGTGTTGCCCTAGCTCCTTCCTATAAATAACTTGTAATACCCTCATTTGAGGGTTGGTTGTTCAAGTTTTTCTCTCATTCATACTCTTTGCCTAAACCATTATTATTTTACGTGTATGTGTGTGATTTACTTGTTCATCGCTTCATCTCTTTCTATATAACTTGTGTTTGTAAAACTAGTGACCTAACAGACCACTTCCCCAGTAGATGAATTGAGTCAGTTGGGTCTCTTAGACTAGAGCTCAGAACAGTCACATACGAGACAAAGAAACTTATACCATCAGTAGCGATTAAGTCCAATGGCAAGAATAACCCCGATGTATACTTTTCTCAAAAAGAAAGTGTAGGCTTCCGAAGGGCAATACAGATACCCAAGAGTGAATAACGATAACATTGAAGGCGGGTGAATCATGATTTATATCTGGGAGGACTATCTCTGCGGATTTCAACTCCGGAATAAGTGATTATATCTGCGAATGTTTGATTAAGCACTCAAATGAAAACATTGGGCGTCCCCAATGTACGCATCTCTCTCCCCGATGATTGCGATAGCATGAAATCATCACACATATGTACCTCTTTTATCTTGAGCTGACTCTTATCTCTTCCCCATAGTTGGAATAAGAACACTAACGCCATGGTAAAACCTTGAGTTTCTGCTGACAATGACATTTGTCTTGGGATTTCTTCAATCACAGAAGTATTAGATTCATCATGTTTTCGCGTTTGAATTCGTGTCTCCTTCCCCCTTGCTGTTTGATACTTGGTCAGTGACATATCGACCAATACTTGAAATTTGTTGAAAGAACATCATTAGCTCGTCATGTTCGTGAGTCAACTTGTCGAAGAATAACATTGAGCAAATCTAATTAGTTAATTTGGCTTTTCACTCTCCCCAATTAGTGCTCTTCCCTAAACGAAAATCGTTTGATAAATGCGAGATTAGAAGAGTATTTTGATAATCAAATGAAACTCGTCTTGGTCTTCTACCATGAAAAGAGCCCATTTAGAGACTCGACCTTCTTCAATTGTCGGTTGGGGAATAGATAGTTAACATCTTCATCACACCAAAAGCATTCCGTTAACTTATATGTAAATCCCACCCTTATCAAATCCTCCCAATCAAACAAGAACGAAGAGTTGTTCATTAAGAAAATCACCCCGCAACAGGAAGCACTTGTCATTAATCAAATCACCCCTGAAGATGTCCTAACAAGCTCTTAGAAGAAACTCATGTAGAAGTGACCCAATAAGTGGCTGGTTTCTTGTAGTTTGGAGCCGTTGACCATTTATTCTCTAATAACAATCAATCATCAGATTATCATACTTCTTTCTCCCCACAAGAATTGCATACGGAGTTGCCATTCTTGATTGAATAAGTGAAATCATCCAAATGTAGTCCATTCACACTTCTCCCCCTTAAAATGCTTGCAGTGATGTCGCCATCATCATTATAGTTGAGCAAGTGGAATAAGAAAACAATCAACGATGACGGTTTACTTGATAATTGAAAGCGCATGGAAAAAGCATGAAGCATGTTGACGAGAATGGTCATTAATTAGAAGATTTCTCTTCTTCAGAAGATAATGCACACTGAAATGTACACATTTCTTTTCTTTAGAGTACGAGGCATGAACTGTTGTGTTCATACGTCATAATCTCTCACTTTTCATCATCTCTTGGCAAAAAATGTAATCATCACCATTATCATTCATTAGGCTCTTTGTGATGCGGTGATGGAGAAAACTCAATATGATGAATTTGCCACAGTAAAACAAACCAATTCGTGACTTAAACTTGCACATATGTAACAAAGAGCGGTGTTGAGACTTCATCCTCCATTGAATCTCTAAGTACTCTATACTCTTCATCCAACCAACCATCAAGTATAAAACGTACATCACCTCTTGAAAATCCACAATTGAATGTGACACTGAGCACTACTAGCGTAACTCCTTAAAGTGATAGTTATTTTGTGTGGGAAGATCCCAGTCCCAAGTGGTAAAGAAAAGGTAAAAGACACCCAACAATAACTAGATTTCCAAGTCTTCGTTTTGATAATAAGCTCGAACAAGGATCTTGAAGAATCTTCATCCAACCATCGCCAATACCTTCAGATACTAAGTACACTTGCCACGTGATATTCACTTCAACCTCATTAAATAATAGAAATTAACCCGTTGTCACATCTTCGGTTAAAAGCTCAACTTTAGCCTCTTTTTTTAAGTGAACTTTGATAATGGTTTCATCCGACCATGGGTTAGAGCACATAACCCATTAAAACCATGTAATAACCAAAACCGCCATGAAGAATATCTAAACATCAATTCATGAAGTACACCTTTTATTCCATCTTTGAAGTAGAAACCGTAGCACCGACATCAAATAAGATCCCGAAACACACTTTCCTTTTCCAGGATGGTTCCATCATTGGTTTACAATTCTATGGTTTAAACCGAGAAATAGTTTCTTTCACGGGATTTTACAAGACCAAGAATAAACCGTAAGATAGATCCGAAAATGCACTTTACAATTACGGGATATTTCCATTGTCACGGGATTTTACAAGTCTATGATTTAAACCGAGAAATAGATTCTTTCTTGGGATTTTACAAAATCAAGACAAAACCGTAAACAATGTCAGCTTGAATGTGTAATGACAACTTTAGTTTCGGTGAATATTTGTTTTTAGGGGAACATGCAGTGGTTCATCAACGGTTCATTATCCAACATCAACAATATCATCAACCATCCAATAAACACTTTGGTAAACACATCATTCAAGCATTCTGACCATTGTGCGGTGACAACATGGTGAAGTAAACCGATATGCCAAACTTGATCATGGCGTAAATTCCCAGTTTGTTACTTAAGCTTGTACTAATCCTTGTGAAAAGAAACGGTGTACCCAATGTACAAAACCTCTTGACATACCCTCCAATGCGTGAGACACCAAAGTGATGTGTTACGTTGTGGGTTAAGAGAAAGAATCACAAACTTAGCTAGATAGCCAAGTCTTTATCACACACTATAAATGCCCAAACAAGTCATCTTCACGGAAGGGTAGAAAGAAAGAAGACGAAACAAGTGGCGTGCAGGAAAGTCCTCACATCAAATCCATGTAAGAAATACCATCAAGCAATAGTAGTCACCATGTACAATTATCTATTCAAGCCATGACATAATGTTATCCGTGAGAATCTATGATCCAAGGTATCTACCCGCACAACACAACAAATCTCGACATTTCACCAAAACTCATCATCAAATCTCCTTATCATTCATTGACAAATCTCTTCAACAAATCCATCTAATCCAAATCTCATGAAATCTCAAATTATCAAGTCAAGCGAGTTAATTTCAAACCCGATCCGACTTCATCTGATTAATGACTCATGTCAAAATAAGCCCACGCAAACTTAGCTCAAGAAGTTCATAATATGAATGATGCACATAGGTCAAATGACAAATAAATTACGGTTCATAGTTACAGTCCATTCCATTCTTGTAGCCCATTCCATTAAACGGATCCAAATCCACAAGATCATATGTTAATATCCAAAAATTGATGTCTCATTACAGTCCTAAAAAAAATGACTAATCAAGTGATAGCCTAAAAATGTGGGATATATAAAAGCACACACATATAACTCATTTTAACCCTAAACTCCTTAACACCTCAAACCCTAATCTCAAACTCTTTTTCTGTCCGACCCCCTCACAACGGTTTCATTCACACAAAAAAAATCTCAACACTCATCTAATAAGCCTCAGATAATCTCTCAAACCTCATCAATCCTTTTCAAATCAAACAATCGATCATCCAAAACAAGACCAGGAACAATTAATATTCCTTTAGGTATCCGCTTGCCATAGGGATGGTACTAGATTTGGATTTGATTTGCCACATGGTTGGCATGAGGTAGTCTTCAACGTGGCCACAGGGATGGCATAGCATCAAGGTAGGTTTTTCATATGGTTGTCGTTTACTTTTTTGTTTTATCACAATCACTTGAATCACAATAAGATGTTAACCCTCAAAATGGTTTTCATCTAATTATTTGATTATTACACTATCAAGAGTTCGTCTTTTGATCAATGATGTAAGATTATTTCGTGTGTATGGACTCTTGGAAGTCTAGATTATTTCCATATGGAGAACCACGAAATATGAGGCTGAGATCATATAGTATGAAAAATATTTATTTTGATTTGATCTTAATCAAGAAAAATTAGTGAAGATTGTTTTTAGAGGGTATGGTCGGATGTATACTTTGCATCTCGAATTTATCAACGAAACCCCTAAACCAAATCTGAGATTGTTTATTTCTATCATTTATGTTTTGAGTCTTGAGATTGTTTGGAGATGGTGATGAGTTAGGATAGATTGATGGTTGATGTTGGAGATGGATTACGGATCCTGTTTTAAATTTTGTGGGTGATGATGTTAAAACTTCGCGAGGTCGTGTCAATGTTGGTATATGGTATTTGTTTTGTGGTCTTGGTCTTCTTACATTCTTCTTCATCATTTCTTTCTGTCAAGTCGCTAGCCTAAGTTGCTAGACCAAGTCGCTAGCCTAAGTCTCTAGACTAAGTCGCTAGACCAAGTCGCTACCATGAGTAAATACTCATGGCAAGTCGCTATCAATTTTTGTGATTCAAGTCGCTATACGATTTTGTGTCAAGTCGCTATTAAGAATCGTGATGACCATTTTTTCCGACCATCTTCAAAAACCTAGTAAAATATCAAAAGATGCATCCTTTTTGACTAGTTTGACTTCAAAGATGACCAGATGTCTCATACACTTTACTTTTGGTACAAAAAGAATCGTCACAACAAGTGATATTAACATGACTGTTGGACTAGCAAAATGGCCACAAGACTTTCACAGATTTGGTACAATGGTCATAAAAATAGTAAAAATTAGACATGGACAAGTAAGAGACACAAGACAGATATATCACATTAACACTTTTGACCAAGTAGGATACTAAAACTTTGTTTAAAAACTGTTTACCAAACTATAGCGAAAAAAACAAATTTCCGACCACTAAAGTACTAAAACGGTTATAACAAGAATCAAAGACCACAATAAATCAACACAACACAATAACCTGTCTCTGGTACCATTTGTTAGGATCGTAATATTTATTGTGTTGATGATTCGGGTGGTCTTGGATGATGGAAATTCATGTTAGCCATTTTAGAGAGAGAAAGGATAAGAGAGGGTGTTCTTGGTAGAGACTTGGTATACAAAAAGTGAAAGATTAGATTAAGAAGCACTACCCCTTCCACGGATGGAAGGGGTATTTATAGTTGAACTGCGACCTCGGCGGCTTGTGGATCGGTATCTGATTAGGTAAAGACCCGTTCTTCCTCCACGGTGTTGCACTAAACTAAACTACGCTAATAACTAACTAATAACGTAACAAGCGATATGTCTGAGCTAACTTATGCTAGATAATATTTGGGGTGACCGACACTTCACTTATGGAATTTCTAATTCTTAATATCAAGTTTTCATGCTATCACCAATATGATGTAAACATATTGAAACTTTGAGCCTTTTAAAACTCTTGAGAAAGAAAAAAAAAATGAAAGAGAAATGATCACGGAACGTGGAAACATGCTAAGTTTGGCTCACATTGTGGAATAATGCTCTCTTCGATTTGATGGTTTGGATCTTTGTCTATCTCAATTGTTTTTGCTTATTGAACTCTTTTGTTTCAAACATATATTAGCTCATTGGTCACCCAAAATATTGATCACTTTTTACGTATATCGACATTTCACGTTTTCAAAGCGGTACCGGGGACATGATCCTAAAACTCTTTGCACTAGATCCTGAAACAATGTTAGAATTATTACATATCCGAAATCTAGCCCTTTTGATCATTGACTCGAAGCTCTAGAACGATATAAAATCGATCTGGTAATTTTATGTGGAATTTTTCACAATCGGTACCATATTCGACCTCGAGCAGTACCTTAGACCTAGTATTTTTGAAAACTAAAATCAGTAAAGTTGTAGTTCACGTGGCCCTATGTACTTAGAAATTTGGTTCAGGTCAAACCGAGCCTTAACGAAGAAGTTCACGACTACTAAAGATACGGAAAAATCTAGTTCAGTCGGTTTGTAAAATAAAAACGGAGTGTGGCTGCTTTTCCAGGCGACCATGTTGAGGCACGTTTTTCTAATAGAAGGAGTCATTTGTGGAAAAATAGTATTACTATAAAAAATGAAGTAGACGCGGCCTATTTTCCAAAAAGTCTAGCTGTTTGTCAAATCGATTTATAATAAGGATTTATGACCTTGTAACTTGCGAAAACGTCCCAAAACACTAAAAACGGCCTGACCACCCAACTTTAAGGCCTTGTAAATGTAGGATCGGGTTTGAATGAACAAAACTCAGGTGTTAGACTTTGTAGAACGCTACATACTCCTAAATCCACAAGTTATTGTCGATAACACCTAGTAACCACCGTTTTACGACTAACTCTACTAGGCACTTGGTCATTTTCAGAGAAATTTATGAAAAGGGTATATTTTGGCGTAAAACTTTTAATTCCAAAATCTTACCATTCCAATCTCTCGATTTCGGGTTACTTGACACAAATTCTTAAAAGTTTATAAATTTGAAACTTATATAAAGTGTGAATTAGGTCCTAAACTTGACAAAATTTACATTTCTCTTAAAACTTTTATAAGTTTTATAATTAATATAAACTTTACACTTTCAACCCCTCAAAGTTGAACACTTTGACCTCTTATCCAAAACTTATAAAAATTTGATAAATTTATATTATTTACCGCTTGCCCTTAAATGAATATGTTAATACATATTTTATTCGACGACATTACTCGTAAACTTTAAATAATATAATTGTCCAAATACATTTTTTGCTTACGACTTCAATAAATATATATTTTCACACCTCGAACCCTAACAATCTAATAAATATAAATCAACTTGTATTTGTTCTCACTTCATTTGTATTTGAATCAATACCAAGTAACTCTTATCACGAGTTTCGTATACAAATTTCCACATTATTTCAAGAGCCAAAACTTACAAATAATTTCCCAACTGCATTTTTATGTACGCCGATAACCAAATTAACTTATGAAACTCCACATAAGCTACAATAATTCAATTTATTTGAAAACACTTATTTTTGAACTTTAAGCATTTCAAAAACACGAAAAATTGTAAACTTTCAAACTTTGTTTGAACTTTATGAACATGCATTTGAATAAAAGACTTAGACTAAAACCATACCATACTTATCTAGTTGCGTGTGGGGCTAGTGCATATTTACTACTTGATTTATTCTCATCCAACGACTATTGAGGTGAGTTCATAACCCCTACTTTACCTGTTTTATAACTATTTTTGGGGTGAGAAACATGCAAACTCTTTATTAAATATTGCTTTTATGCAAACTCTTTATGAATGATATTGCTTGTATGCAAACACCTTATGAACTACTGCTTTCGTGCAAACCACTTATGAACTATTGCTGTTATGCAAACACTTGATAATTTATTGCTTTTACGCAAATACTCTATGGACAACAACCACTTTATGTGAAACTCTTGTGTAAACCACTATTAGTGAGAAGCCTAAGGAAACTTATTTCCCACTTTCGCCACTGTCATGTACCATTAATCCTGGGGGAGCAGATGTTATAAATAGATCTATTAGGGTACGCCTCGTCCGGGTTGGTAGCGCCAACTTGTCTCCGGACATATACCATGTCGGAACTCAAGTGTTAATGGGAATACACACTTGCTAAGGGCACCATAAACATATTGACATGCTACTTACACGAGGCTGAACTGTAGTAGCTTGGTAACATGAACTTAGAGCTCGAGTAATAGACACAACCACTTTTATTGGAAGACTCCTTACACGCTTGTATAGACTTTGTCCATAAAACAAACTTTCATTGCTTAAATGCTTTACTATAAAGTTATGAACTCACCAGCTTTATAGACCTTTTAACATATTATTTTCTGGGTATTTGATTTTTTTGAAGTGTGATATCAAGTAGGGGCTTGGCACGGCATGGTCATAGACTACACTGATGTATTTGGGACAATTTTTTATTAATGGGCCATATTTCATAACAATTAAACTTTTGTAAACTTTATTATTCTATTAATAAAAGTTCTTAAACGGGTTTTATTATCCGTTCTTTATTACCGGTGTTGTGATACCAATGGCGTGGCCCTGGGGTTTTTGGGTGTTATTACAAATGGGCATGTTAGGTCCTTATTCATGTCTAGCACATAAATCCAAAAGATTAATCGGCCGATGTTTACTACCATGTCCTTTATTATCCTACGGATATGCAATACTACATCACTAAACCTAAGATGGTTTCCGTTGGTTCTATTTTTCCCTAAGTTAAGGCTTTGTGCGGGGACAACGAAAGAAGGTTGATGCTTGACCCTAAGTTGGCTAATGTCAAAGCTTTGGAATTTCCAATGCTACATGGAAGAATGAATAGCATGGGATCATCTAACTTCTTAGGTAACTTATTTTACACATGCGGGACCCACGTTCTCTAATTTTAGTTCTTGCTCATATTTATCTTTTAAAGCATTATAGTAAGGCGCATGAGTCAAGACTTCAAGAACCGGTTTTTCTTGGTGAAGCTCTTATACTCCTCTTCTAGAGTGGGGTTGGGTTCTTGATTGATAGGTTTCTCAAGAGTTGGATGGGTGGCTTGGGTTTGTTGGTATCTCATGACCGGATCGTTTGGACCCCGTGTTGATGGCATTAACCGAGTGGACTTTTGGGTGTGAGGGGCATGGATATGCACTCTCCCTTGGTGAGCAAGAACATGAAGTCGATGAAATTGAATTCACTTTTGGGTTATTTATAGTGTCACTTGGGAGTGCTCCAATATCTCGGTCATTGAAGGCTTTTAAGGAGGTCGAGACTTGGTTGTCATCTCGCTTTGTTGTTGCTTGAAATCGGCTTCAAGCTTAGTCAATCGAGCTTCTTGAGATAACATGAACTTGGACACCATTCCCTCAAGACTAGTGAAAGTTCAGTGTTTGGGGGTTGTGGTGGGAGGTGTGGTTTGGTTGAGACCTATGGAGTAGACTAGATGAGTTATTTTGGACGAGTTCGAGTTTTGGCTCCACCTAAGGTTAGGTGATTTCTCCATAAGGGTTGTAGGAATTTCCTAAAGTTATGTTTTCGGGCTTGAAAGTGCACTTACTCTCTCGCTCCATCCAGTGCGTGTGGGCGTAGTCCCGAAAAGCTTGTTCGGGGAGTCTTGTGCAATCACGAGTGTCGTGGGGACCACTACATAATTCACATGGTAGAGTGATTTTGTTCTCTTGGTGTGAAGGCTTGTTTGATCAGTCCCAGATAGATCTTAGGAGCCTTAATGAATGTATAGTAAACATGTGTAATCACAAGCAAAATATGGAGAACCTTTATTAGACTTATGTCTACGCGGAATATGAACACAAGAATTAAGAAGACAATAAACACAAAATACTTGATCCTCTATGGATCTATATTGAATTACGAACAATGTTATTGACAAGTACATAAACCTAGCGGGTTTCTTTTTATACTAGAAACCCTAACTGCTGACTTACAAAACACATAAAGATATGCATTATCTATTCCTAATTTAACTCATGCATATCCTAACTAAAGACTAATAATACGGAAACTACATATCCACATAAACAATAATAAAGCATAACTGCATTATCCGTAGTATTTACTATATTAGAAAATAATAAAAGTATCGTGAGGCCCTTATCGGCAGAACCCACTATTACAATAATTCCTAACAATCCTCCCCTAAACTTGAATTTGACCACGTTAACTTCAAGTTTCAAGATAGATCATGAATATGCAAGAGGATTGAGGACCGACAATCCCAACAGAAAATGAACCAAAAAGCCTATAAGAACCTGATGCTCGGCATGAATGACCAAAGATCCATCAACAACTCCTATGCAGCAACATCAGAATCCAACAACAACTTGAAACTTTGAGTAGATTTGAGGAGCCTTTACCAAGTAGCTACTCACTTTTGGGCTAGTTGGTTCTTCAGTGGAATCAAGACATCACACTGGTGAACCAATAACCAGTCCAACACTTAGAACGTGAATCAACGATGTGTTGGAAAACCCAATGATTTTTTGGCAAACCATCACAGCCATCAACGGTTGACTTGTCTTTACAAAACCGTTTAACTTCGGGACTAGTCATGGTATTCCACTGCCTTTACCACAAGCCATGAACTTGTGGGCTAGCCAACCCTTCATCTGTGAGGACATGGTGAGTTGAGCACCATACAATTTATTGGCAAATTGTCAACCATCCAACGGATTTGTTATCTCTTTACCAGAGCTGTTTGCTCATGGAGTAGCCAATGTTTGGCGTGTGAGACCAGGGTACATTGAGAACCCTCTGTTTTTTTAGTAAATCAACAACTATCAATGGATTTGAGGAATACCCACCAGAGCCGTACCCCCATGGTGAGTCAACTCTTTCTTGGTAAAGACATGGTGAGTTGATTACCATATATGGTACACAACTATACAACAAGATCCTCAAAGCAAAGTTAGTATGCACATAAATATATACAAAACAATTTTTTTTGAAACACAAAAAAAAAAATAATAAATAAAAATATATAACAACATACCAAAATCACGAAGATGCATCATCAGAATCCTAAATGAGTTTATCCTTAATGCGCTTCACCAACTGCTCAGCATTAACCATATCATTACCCACAGGAGCAGTAGAAAATATCAACTTATGAGACAATATGCGCCAATGACTTGTGAGAAAGTGGTGTAGAGTCGGAAAAACATATAAAGATACCCAGACCATGTTTACCACATGAACATTGGACAAAGGATAGAACTTCCAGCGATACACTTTCCACTCATTACGACCACCCCAAATCTTAAATCCTTTACCGATCCGATATACTAAGTCAAATAAGATGTGAAGATCCCCGGTAACAACAATCCAACAACGGTAGTAGAATGAGTCTCAAAATACTCAAACACCATACCATAAAGCTTAAGCGGATCTTGTCTATCCACAAAATTGAAATTTCATGAAGAAAGGTAAAATGTCGGATAGATCCATCCTTGCGATAAATGTAATGGTAGACCTATTCCCAATGCGGTTGAAGTAAGTTCCATCTATCAATAGACCATACTAATACCTCCTCATCGAGTCATCCTCCTCAAAATCTTTGATAAAGGAACGCCTGAAGCACGAAGATCAAGTGGCTTAACCACTTTTTTCTTGGCAACTCTTCGTCTTTTCCAGGTGGAATAAGGAAGAGAAAGATCCAGAGCTTGGAACATCTCGAGTATGCATTATTAGAGTAGCATCTTGGAGGGAACATGTACACTAGTGGAAGCAGATTATCGGTTTAGTGCGCATGGGTTGGGCAACAAACAGCAAAGCAGATGTGGTCTCAGTAGGAACAACCTTAGCTGTAGCAGAAGAATCAACATTAAGATTATCAGTGGGAATGATCTGAGATTCAGAAGGATCAGCCTGAGAAGCATCAGCATGAAGAGTTTGAGATGCACAAGGGTTCTCAACAGGGTGCAGATCTTTGCTTAGTGGTCTCTTCAACATGAATACCAACATCTGGAGTGGTGAGTAGTATCTCATCGAAGGATCATGAGATTTCAATCTCTTGGACCAGGTCCTTCTAATGAAGGGCGATGTCTCTTCATCCTATCATATGGATTAAGTCCATCCTTCTCCAACCTACTTAGAATCTTGTTTATACTCTACTTGTTCATCTATCAAAGACTTCACAAAAGCCATAGTCCATCCAGTGGTGTATCTACAAGAACTCATATTCTTGACACCTCCTCTCATATGTTGTCTTTGTTCGAGCAGTAGGAGGTTTTATCCCTTTTTGCCTTAGCTTTCCTTTCGCATCCTTTCTTCCTCTTATTAGCCAGTGCTATCAAATCGATATAAAGTATCGAGGTCAAAAGCACCACCCAAGATAGCCTAAGCAAGGGATGTGTTAGATGTAGCTCGACCATAATTGATTGCCATGTGTCATCGGTGAAGTGTAAGCGGCTTCATCCAGGTTCTTTCATTCTCTTAGGTGGGATCTAGGGAATTGGATGAGTTAGAACTTCAGCATCATATGAGGCTTGAACCTTCTCTGCTACTTCCCTATCACCCTTTTCAAGTTCATAAAGCCTAAAAGCCTCTCTCTTGACCTTGATAGCGGAGATCCACTTCTCTTCAACCATTGGAGCTTTCCTTTAACTCTGCGAAGAAACACCCAAATGAACATCTTGGTAACCTTGGGATCGAGGAAGGAATGGATGCGGTATCTCGAGCAATGGAGGAAGTAGCGGCGGTATAGGCTTGTGGATCGACTATATACTATCGGAAAGACACATTCTCGCATGAGGAAGAAACCATATCCTCGGCACCTTTATTAGTAGAAATGGATTGGGAGGAAGTTGCACATGTTCACTGACAAGCAATACCCAGGGAGAATCCACGAACTAGTTTTGAGAGCATTAAGGTTTAGATAATTTCTCTTTCTAGTCCTTCTTACGTTAAAACACTTGAACCGGATCTTTCGAGGCAGGTCTCTCAATGAAACATAGGCCAAAACATGTAGTACCTCGGATCAATGTTGGTCCTCTCAGTATCTTGTTCCTCCTGCGCATAGAAACTACAACTGCTCCTTCTTTTGTTGAGCCTAACCTCCAAATCTATCCCCCTTTTTAGCAACTTAACAGAGCACCACCCAAAGTGCGCTTGGTTTCCTTAAGCTCATTCCTTGTTTTGCAATTTGAGCCTCAAATCATCAACCTTCTTAGAATATCATTAAGCAACCTAGACATGTTCATTAGTACAGGGATCCCAGCTCCACCAACATGTTTTCGAGGTATTAGGAGCTTCATTGGACCTGGGAGGAGACACATAAAAATCATCACCAAAATGGGTGTCATCCTCAAAATTATGCCTAGGAGGACTAGAAGGTTGGACAAATGGTTGATCAATATTGACCTCAGGCTCTATAGGAGTTTCCAAGGGCAACAGTGGCTCCTCGAGAACAACCCTTGGTGATGGTGGAGCAGCAGTGGAAGAGATGGGGGTTCTGGTTTTGTGGCAAGCGATGCAGAGGCATTAGGAGCATTGGGCCCCAATATCAAGTTGAAGCGATCACGAAGCCCGGTGACATTGGGTCTGGTGACATAGGGCCACTGATGCCTCATCATCATCATAGGCTCTAAACCACCAGCAGGAATACCTTCACCAGCAGCTACATTGCCACTTGGCAACATAGAAGGTAATAAGGGCCTGTGTTCTCCAGCAAAATTTGTTTTCATAGTTGCAAACAGTTTGGTAGTTAATTTACTTATAGCTTTTGAGGTTTTATCAGTGGGTTCAAAGTTTAATATCATTTGAAGAAATCTAGGATACATTAGAAATTTATGTTTGGTATCCTTAATGTTTCTAAGCATTTCCCCAAAGATATATTTTGAAAAATTATAAGTTCTCCCCTGAGCCAAACAAATGATAGCAGGTGCAATAGAGCTAGAGATGATCCCAACCCCGATTTAGGACTAAGACGAAGGAGTATGGACCAAAACCTCCATTTAGGGCAAAATTTATTTTTATACCAAATGAATTTCCCATCAGTGAGATACCCAATACTTGCCAAACCAATTGAAAATATCATCTCTATTGTTTTCAAACACACCTCCTTCATCATCTAGTTGTAAATGAGTCATAGGTGACTCGGTGACCACATACTCTTGTCCATCAATGGTTTGCCACAATCTCATCCTGGAGACCTCTCAAAAGTATGTGAGAATTTCGACTAAAGAGTCATAAACAATAGATGGATAGAAGGTTAGAGCATACCTTAGCTTTGATCGCGAGAAAGTACACCATTTGATCATATACATCACTCCCTTTAGCTCTTTCCAAGAATGCAACCTTGTTATGATCAACTTTGAAAGCCAATGATGCCATTGAATTATTTCGAGAGGGTGGAAGATGGTTTTGATTTCAAAATGAGAGAATTATTATGTGAGTGGGTTGGGGATATCAATAATGGTTATTTAAGTAGATTACTTAAAATAATCAGTTTAAATCGGCAAAAGATTCGCATAGAATCTTTGACTAATTTTACTATAATCAAATCTTTGTTTTAATCCCCAATTATTATGAAATCAGTGACAATGAAAAGTCACTTAGCGAAACCATGTAGTCAACCGGCGGAATGTTGAACGTTTGACCATTGTTTCCAAATCAAAGCTACCGTGAAACCATTTCCCCAGTGAGAAAATCATCATGTTACCAGTGAGGAATGGAGAAAGAATAAATCCTTGTACATATTTGTGCATCTACGTCTCCATACATAACCTTTATTTATCCAAATACCAACCAATAATTACGACCATAAATTCTACCAACCAAAGATTCCATATTTACTATGCCTATTTAACCAACCCTTTGCCTCATCAAACACACATACAAACCAAATAACCCTAACACCAAAGTCGATTTTCTACAAACCACCATGAATAACTCTCCCAATCATCCCATTGTCATATCTTGAGACTCATGCGAGAGTGAGCCATCCAGTGGATGGTTAAACTGCTTTCCTCGTGGTTACTCTAGCATGACTTACGTATGGATACCTCTCCTCGTAAATCACCATTTGTTTGCACTTCTTGGAGGATGAATGATGAGCGTGGTAGTTTCTTGGACCGATGATGAATGTTGCTCCTCTTTGCCATAGTACCACCTCCTTGTGCCAATTTTGGTCATTCAGCTCCAAGGGCAGAACCCTCCACCTCAAACCGAGAGAAGAGCTACGATTGGTTGGTCTACCAAAGCCAGGTTTAGTCGTTCATCAGCAGGTGGGAAAAGGAGCATCGAAGGAGGATGCAGTGGGGAAAAGGAGGCTGAGTAGGTGCAGGAAGATGGAAGTTGGAGTCTGAATAGTCTTGTGTGAAACTTGTTAGGATGGAGTCTTGATGTAATGTTGACAATGTTTTAAAAGTCTTGTAATGTTACACTCATAAGAATCACGTGTGTTTATATGAATAAAAGACTTTTGTAGTTTACTCTTTGTCTTTTGCCCACGGTATGCGTTTGATTCTAGATCCGCAAGATGGTAGTAGAACCTAGAACATACAAAACAAATATATATACAACTATATATATATACATAAAAATATACAAAATGTACAACATAAATCCTCCCCTTAAACTAGAAACCTCCCTTTGGACATAATCCTCCCTAAAACACAACAATCAGGGGGTTGATCATGCCATATGGTTATAATAATGTGAAATCTTGGACCATCAAAGCTTTAGTCAACAAATGACTACATTTTCATCTGTATGAATTTTAACCACTTGTATAAGGTGTTTTTCATTAGCATCTCTGATAAAGTGGTGTCGAATTTCTATATGCTTAGTTCTTTGATGAAAAACAAGATTTTTAACAATGCAAATTGTACTTTGGTTGTCTATATAGATCTTAGTGTTCATAAAATTGAGCCCATAGTCAATAGCGATTACAGAATCAAAGTACGACCACAACTACTTGCGACAGCAATATTACATTCTCGATAGAAGATGTTAGCCACAATGGTGCATGCTTGCATTGCGGAGATTAATCTCCTTCCCAAAATTGACAACCCAGTAGTAGATTTTTTGATCAAAGGTTGGCACCAACATAATCACTATCACTATAAGCTTCCAACTCAAATGGAGATTCTCTAGGATACCAAAGACTTAGGTTGACCTTTGAGATACTTGAAAATCTTCTTATCACTGGCTTAAATGGGAAGTCAAAGGATTGACTGATGCTTGGAACAAACGCTGCATAAACATAATATCAGGGCAAGCGGTCAAATACATGAGTGGACCAATCATAGATCTATATAGATGAACATTGACAGAAGGGATCTGGTTCATTTATTTGACTTAAACTTGGGGGCTTCATAGGGAAGTAGTTGCGGTCGACAAGTTCCATATCAAACTTCTTGAGGATATCATGCACATATTTCTCTTGATGAATGAAAATACCATCGATTTACTTGAAGGCCCAAAAATAATGTAAGCTCACCTTTGCACTCATTCTCAAACTCACGTTTCATCAACTCCTCAAATTCCTTGCACCAAGATTCTGGTAGAGACAAAGATAATGTCATCCACATACACTTGAACAAGAATGATATCACCGAGTTCTTCTTGATAAAGAGAGTCTTATCAATAGCACCTCTCACGTAGCCATGTTTCATAGGAGCGTAGAGAGCCTAGCATACCAAGCTCTTGGTGCACGATGAAGTCAATAGAGTGCTTTAACTAGTTTGTAGACCATATCACGGATGTGAGGGGTACAAATCCCTTAGGCTAAGTGACATACACTTCTTCCTCAATTTCACCATATAAGAAAGCAATTTTTACATCCATCTGATATACCATGAAGCCCACATGCTAAGGAAGCAAAGCTAAGAAGAGTCTCGATAGCTTCTACCCTATGTGAGAGCAAAAACCTCATCATAATCAATCCCTTCTTCTTGTCTATGACCTTGGACAACCAACCTAGCCTTATTCCTTACCAAAATCCCCCTTGCATCCCTCTTACACCAGTCCACTTTGTGCCAATGGCATACTTGCGGAGGCAGTGAACAAGCTCCCAAACATTTTGATTTAAAAATTGTTGCATTTCTTCTTGCATAGCAGCTACCTAATCATCATCACTAAAGCCATTGCAACTTGGTAGGTTCAACTTGAGAGAGGAAACAAGCAAAGAGACAATGATGGTAGTCTATGTGATTGTTCCTATATTGATCTGAATATAAGCGAAATCGGTTCACCAAAGTATCTTCCTTGTTTCTAGTTTGCATTTCTAGTTTGCACAGATGAAGTAGGATCACCAATTATTAGAGATTATGGATGAACTGTGTTAATCCTCTTTGTGACATTAGGACTAACATAAACTGATGTGGTCAGATTAGTGATAGTAGGACCAAAGTCATCATCATAAGAAGAAGAATCAAAAATGCCTGTTCTTGACAAATGATGAATGCCATCCAATTTAGAGCTTGTATAATGTGAATTGGAGTCAGATGGACTTGAAAATCTGGTGGGAGAATCATCTAAACCTAAAGCTTCAACATATGGAGTAATGGAGGGAACCACGGGGAGCGGCATCCGTGCAAAGGAACAAGAACACTACCAATGAAGATTCATGTGACAAGCTGACCCATGACCATCGAAATTGACATCGGTAGCTTTCTAACCGGTAGAATTAGATACATTACCGGCATGAACATATACATTATCACATCAAACTTCTGCGGCAATAGTTGCACGCCTTAAGAGTTCCTCTGTTTCTTTGGAGAATTCATAACCATACACCAACATCATCCTTGCGCATGCTCTTGGCGTTGAAGCTTCACAAGCTCTTCTACATACCTAAATCACTTGAAGCATCAAAGAAGGACATTGTCCTTGGTACCGAAAAGTGGTTAGTATGAAAGAAGAACAACAATAAGTTGTTCATCCAGTCTGAATCGACTCATCATCGAGGAACCTGCAATGTTAGTTTGAGTAGCTTGTGGTTGAAGATTAGATTGATAACGAGTATAACCTAAGTGATCAGTTAAGTAGTCAAGATCAAAGTACCATTCTTGACCTGCTCCTTGAACATTTGGCTTGTCCTTCATAAATCTCAGATTCAATGTTTCTTCAATTCTCTTGGTGGAGATGTTATACACCCTGTAAGCTTTAGTATGAGCCGAATAGCCTACTACAAAACCCTCATCGACTTTGCCTTCAAATTTCCCAAATGATCCAATTGTTAAGGATGGTCCATGACAAAAGGCTTAAAGTAGGTGATAGTAGGAATCTTTCAGGAAAAAGTTCATAAGGTGTCTTATTGTGAGGATGAGTTATCAACACCACTTTCAAAACATAACAGTGATCTTGGTATGATCGAGAACATGGTAGGTAACTTTGAATCGCAAGCATAGACCTTCTTTGCTTCAATAAGGGTTCTATTCTTCCTTTTCGAACTCTATTTTTTGTGGAGTCCGGCATTACTATAATCCCTTTTTATACCCTTAAAGCACATAGCTCAATTAGTTTGGCATTCTGAACTCGTCCCATTGTCACACCTAATGGCTTTAACCTTTTGTTTAAGCGATTCTCAACGGCAATAAAGTCTTGAAGAATCTGAAATGTTTCATCCTTAGTCCCCAAAAAGAATGCCCAACAATACCTACTGTAGTCATCAGTAACCACCAAACAATAGTACTTGTGATCAATGCTTCTAATAGATGTAGGACCAAAGAGGTCCACGTGTAGAAGCTACAAAGGCTCTGTAATATCTTGGCAGTGATGTAATGGATTTGTAGGAAGCCTTGTGCTGCTTTCCTTTGTTGCAAGCCATACAATTGTGCTCATTAGTAAAAACTTTGGAAGGAAGTCCATGAACTAAACCATGTTTTGACATCTTGTTGATAGTTTTGAAATTAACATGAGCCATCCTTCTATGCCATTTATTAGACTCATCCAAGGATTCCTTTGCCACCAAACAAGCTAAATCTCCTTCAGGCTGAACATCATTGAGGTTGAATGTATAAAGAATAAGTTTCCTAGGTACCTTCAGAACAACTTGACTGTCATTAGGTATCTGGAAGTCTTTGGAAAGTACAAGACATCAGTATCAGTGAACATAACACAATTTTTCTTGTCAAAGATTTGAGACACAAAAAATAAGTTGAAGTTTCTTAGTTGTTCCACGTAATACACATTCTCAAAGTCCAGCTTGGAAGTTCTAATGGTTCCCTTCCCTGTAATTTTACCATCTCCTCCTCCAAATGTAATAGTACCCCCTTGAAGAGATACAAAATCATGCAATCTGTCTCTGTTCCCTGTCATACTTCTAGAACATCCACTAGCAACAATACCTAAATATTTATTTGTATGAGGATCATCCTACAAGTTAAAAGATATACAACTACATTAGTATACATGGAGACCCAAGTCATTCTTGACTTGGGCCACATATGTAGATCATATTAGAAAAACACACTGAGAATGATGAGATCCACTATTGTTCTTGGAACCCTTTATGAATGATGGTCTATTTTGTGTCCAAGAGAAACACTGAAGGGCTTAACAGCCGGTATCCTCCTTGCCCCCATTTATGCAATGGGTCATTATTATGACCTATATCCATTTTGAAAATAAGTACTAGTAGGTCTGATTAATGGGATAGGAACATTTCTTCTCCAACATGATGAAGATGGTCTATCGGCAAAAACTGGGTTACTAGCAAGAACTGGTCTACCCGCAGAATTGGTTCTACCAGTCCTCACATGTGTCCCAGTGGGAATAAATGGAGGAATTTTGGTCACATCATTCCATATTGATCTATGTCTCTGTTGATTAGTACAAACACCCATTTGTTTCTCATAAAAATCACAATCTTTGATAAGATGAAATGTACTACCACAAACAAAACATGATTTCTTCTTAAAATTCTTGTTCATAACAGGAATAGTCTTATCACAAAGAAACTTATTCAAACCACAAAAATCGAATTGTTTTTAACAAAATCAACAAAACAAGAAATGTTTCTAAAATAAGTTGTCTTAGAAGATGATTCATCAACAACAACTGCTGGGGCAGAGCAAGGGGCTTGGGGAAGCGGGACTTGGGTGTTGTAGACTCTTCACTTGAATCTGGCCGGCATAGTCTTTAGAGTGGGTCTCACGAGTCCTATCCTTTGGAAGAACAAAGACAAAATCATTAGTTTCTGCCCGGTCTCGGATAAGTCATTAGAATTTTGGCCATAGGTCATATGTGATTCATCAATGCAGTGCGAGTGCAGTTAGGAGGTCTAACTATACCATTGATAGAGGAAGGAACAGCGTGCATTTCACCTTGTTTTACAAATTTAACGGTTTTATATTTATCTTCCTCTTCATGGTGACAAGATTAAAAACACTATATTCATTAGGGTCATAAACCTCATCACGGACCAATATAGTCCTTGAGACCTAACCCTATCTTAGTTTTAACACATAGAACTTTTCCACAATTTGTCTAGATTTTAGCACATTTCTTGCCATTCTTTATGTCTAGCCACCTCTATATCTAAATTTGCCTTAAGACCCTCTTTTTCTATATTGACTTTTACATATTCTTTCTCAGAGAATTTTAACAAGTTAGTGGTGTTTTCCAAATCCCTCTCTAAAACCTCAATTCTTTCTTCAAGAGCCAATTGATTTTGTTGGTACGGGCCTTTTGTTTTTCTAAAGATTTACTTGAGTTTTCTTATATGCACGGACACGAATAAAATTTTCTTTATATTGGCCATTAACATCATCAAAATCACTTTTAAGAGCATCATATCTAGCATTACAACCAAAAATACAATTTTGTACCTGACATGTGATGCCCATCAGTCCAAACTCCTGATGATCGACAACCAATCCAACCTGAGAATTTTCATCCTGAACTTCATCCACATGAGTATCCCAGTCAACCCTTGAGTCCAGAGACAGCTGTTAGGAATTAGAAAATTCAGTCATTAAAGTGTCGGTCACCTCAAGTATATGTAATCATTAGAAAGCTCGTAGTCGTAGTTATTTAATGTTAGTAAGTAGTTAGTTAAGTAAAACCGTAGGAGGCGGACGGGTCTTTACCCACTTGTATGCGATCCACGACTCGTAGGTGGCGTTTATTGTAAGACACTATAAATACCCTCTACCTCCCAAGGTAGGGGGTTGGAGCTCGATACCATTTTTCTTTGTTTCACATAGTTCCCAACTCTCTTCCCTTTCTCTCTCTAGAACTTTCTCTCTCTAAACATTTGTAAACGCCTCATGTGATTATAGTTTGATGTGTTTGTGAAATCCTATATTTTACAATTGGTATCAAGAGCCATGGTTTGATCACTCATCTTTCATGCTCTTTGTTTTGGTGGATTTCATAAGGTTTTTGGGGTTATAAGTGTTTAGGAGAGTTTGAATCATTTGGTCAATTTCTAGTGTTAAAGTTTGAATTTTGATTGTACTTTTGTGTTTAGGATCATCATATATGTTTAGGTTTTGAATTGGAAGGCTTGAATCATATGGTTTAGTACATTTTTGATTGATAAAGTGGTTGTTTTCAAATATTGTCTGAAGCGAGTTGAGCTGGTGTTGAGTTTCTTAGAAGCGAGTTGCTTTGTTATTAGAAGCGAGTTGGTTTAAGCGACTTGGCTATTAAGCGAGTTGTATTAGCAGCGAGTTGGTATATGCGACTTGGCTATTAAGCGAGTTGATACTTTAAAGCGACTTGGCTATTAGCGAGTTGTATTGTCGATGAGTTGGTCTAAGTGACTTGGTGGTTAAGCGAGTTGTCTGTATGCGACTTAGCTATTTAGCGACTTGATTCTTTAAGCGACTTGAGTTTTAAGCAATGCCGTTAAGCGAGTTGTCTACGTTTGAAAGTTGATACCAGCGAGTTGACTATTTAGCTACTTGTCTATTGAGACTTGTCACTTCTTCTGCTACATTTTCACGGTTGTTCTTTTGGTTTAGTAAAATCCGTAAGAAAGAATCAATTTCTCCGTTTAATCAAAGTATAAAATCTTAGAACTTGTAATCATGTCTAACAACGACCTACTATCGCCTGTAGGGAGAGACGTTCAAGCGGCGGATCAGATACTCGATCCACCTATGCTTGAGAGCGATTATGACTCATGGGCATAGCGAATCAGTTGTAATGTTTGGGAAAGGAAAATGGGGTCAACATTCTCAAATCAATTGATGAAGGACCTTATCAGATTGAGACCACAAGAACATAATCTGCTTTGCGGGCAGGCAATGATCTTTGGATTGGATAGACCAAAGCGATATGATGAGCTCATTAATAGGAGAAAGAAAAAAGAGATTCGTCGATATCGGGGCTTCAAACATTATACTTCGAGGTCTTCAAAAGATATCTACAAGCTAATCAATCACAACTGAAGCCAAGGGTTTGGGATAATGTCAAGATGCTTCTCGGGGTTACGAATTAACTAAGAGGAAGGCAGAGAGAATCACAAGCGTATGATGAATTTGAGCACTTTAAGATGAAACCCGAGGAAGAAAGTGTCTATCAATATTACGTGAGATTCCACAAGCTTGTGAATGATATGAGGAATATCAAAATGACCATGCCCAATAAATTTGGCGAACTCAAAGTTTGTGAACAACATGAATCCCGAATGGCACAAATTTGTCACCTCTGTGAAGCTAACTAAAGGATTAAAGAACACCAACTATGAGCAACATGCCTTTTCTTGAGAATAGAGACATGCTATGTTTGAAAGAATGATTCTTGAGCAGTTCAAAACTAAGAGAGAAACAAGTTCTTCAAATGATTCATGACCTTTTACAAATGTTGGAATTACCACCAAAGCTTCTCAAGCCATACCTACGGGTAACGGTAACTACAAGCTCATTCGATCCGGCATATAAGCCTCAGGACTCAAACACAATCATTGAAAACTTCATCAATTAGCGTCTCTCATGGTTAGTCAAAATCTAATACCATCTCCTCAAACAATAACCTCGAGAACAGCATCCAACCCACACAATCAAGCTCTTTGTTAGAGATCGAAGGTTATGGTGCAACCAGTTCAAGGAAGCCAATATGAATAGGGAAGAGGTGGAGGCGGTGGAGGGTATGGCTAATCAGAATCATGGAAGAAATGCGATGAGGACAAGTAAAGCCAGTCAAGTGCTACAACTATGGTGGTGATGGACACATTGCAAGGCGCACATCTCAAAAGCGCCCTCAAAATGCGGGAATACTTGAGACAAGATGTTGCTTGTGCAAGCTTCAGGACAATAAGTGCGATTTTGGATGAAGAGGAGTTGTTATTTCTTTGAGAGGAATGCTAAGACATATGATGCGATGTGGATGGCGACCAATTGGAAAAGGTCACAATCATCAAAATGCCTTTCAAGTTGCATCGTGATGCATATGACTGATGTCGATGATGAACCTATCGCCTGCAATCTTTCATGGCTAGCATTTCTCCAATGGTCTCTCCAAAGGTCTCATCATCAAAGAAAGTGGTCCATCCAAAGAATCAATCATCTCAGAGGTATTAAAATTATATGATGAAGTTGATGAGCAAAAGATTCATGACAAAGTGCAATCACATGAAACTTTGAAATGATATTGATAATATGGGTAATAGTAATATTGTCCCATATGATCAATATGTGATCCACAGTGAAAGTGTGATTGAACCAAGTGATGCATCTTCTGCAGTCAATGATGACTATTTTTTTGATGAATACACCCATGTGCCCCTCGATGATTCTCGTTATCTCTGAACTTAATGCCTATAAAGAACAAGTTGCCATTTATGAACAACGCGTTAAGTTTGAGTTAACCACTCGTGAGCAGGAAATGGATGACCAAATGCGCATAATTATTAGAAAAAGTAACTTTAGGAAGAAATACTAAAACAAGAGTTAAATTCTTACAAGAAAAGCTTAATAAAATGGTTAAGCAAAACAAGAACTTCAAGAAAATGTGAAAGTGCTTAGCAGAATTTAATGCTAAGGAATCAAAACTTTTAAATGAATTTTCCAATCTAAAAACTTTGAAAAACAAACTTGAAAACAAATTGTACGTATAAGGAAACACCATTCAGATCGCCACATGATCACTAAGCATAGAGTTCTAAGTGACAAACATAGTGTTGCATTAGTTGATGAACCAAACCCTGAGGCTTGTGAGAAAGCTAGAGAAGCGCCAAAGTGTAATTTATGATGGCAATGAAATCCTTAAGCCTAGACAGAAACCTAGTTGTACTGAGAACACCGAGGAAGATAAGCGTTAAGAAGTCACTAGAAAGAAATGGATGAAAACTTAAGAGCCCTTCATGCATAGAAAAAAAATCAGTTATAAAACACCCAACTATGCTAAGGATAATTGATTGATTTAACAAGTTTAGACCTCAAACACAACACCCTGAACAAGTGTTCGAAAAGGATATGGACATGGAAAAGCGATGAGTTTGTTGAACAATCCCCATGTAGGAGAATGCTTCCTCGCCACTGTGATATCCCCCCAATACACCAATGCATTTAGTTCCTAGATCTATTACTACTAAGAGCAAGACCTTAATCACAAGATGTTATTTATCAATTATTTGTTGATTTTGAGAAGACATGTAAGAAAAGAATCACACCTACTGGGATAATCAGGGGAAAGGGTTTTGAGCAAACTAAAGAATGCTATTTAACCGAGGTCATGCCTTTCTTTAAACAATTAAAAGGTCAATTTGAGAGTCTTAAAAAGGGATGGATTCAGATATTAATAAAATGGAAAAGGAATTTGATGCAATGATAGTTGAGGTCAATGACTATGAGCGAGAATTAAAATATAATGAGATTGAGAGGAAGAACTTGCAAACCTTAAATGAGAATCATTTCTAATGTATCACTCAAGATGTGTTTTACACCGCCATGAATTGTTAATTAATGCATCTCAATTTCATGAATTATCTATTGCTCTGAAAGTCTCCCATGATCGTGTCATTGAGCTTGAGAAAACTAACTCTAAATTGCATGAGAAAGTTGAACAGGATGATCATGATAATTTGGTGAAAATCTTTCTAAATTGGAAGTTGAGCATCTTGCTTTGCAATAAAAATATCAACATCTAAAAGAAAATGTTAAAACCTCAAATATCAAGACATCCTTGGATGCTCTTGAATTTGATGCAGTTTTTGAAATCAGCAAACGTGATGAACAGATTCGAGCTCATTATAACACGATCAGAAAAATGAGAACCCAAATTTCAAAATTACTCCTTTAGATTCTCAATGCTCTCAAACTTTTCATCTTCAAAACTTGGTTAATGGTTTACAAAAGGAAAATGAGAGTTTTCTATCTAGAAAATGAAAAGGTGAAACAACACTTTAAAGAGTTATATGATTCAATGAAAGTCACCCGTGACAAGAACAACTAAATAATAACGCCTTTACAAAAGGAAATTGAGAATCTGAGGAGTCGGTAAAAGGAAAATGCCACTTGTCTTTAATGAGAATGTTGCATCAAAGTCATCCCCAGATTCTAAATATACGACTGTTAAATACATTCCTCCTCATCTTAGAAATAACGAACTTGTGTTTCATAACTATTTCTTTCATCTTAAGGATAGTCTAGAATGTCTCCGTGAGATTGTAGAAGAGGATTTCATAAATAAGCCCCTTGATAGTGAAATTAGGTTTGCTTGCATTCATGCCAAACGATCTCAAGAGTCGTTAGAATGCTAAGAGCAACATGTCCTAAAACCTTATGGTAAGAAGGATAAAATAGTTGTGCCTTGTTCTATGCCCCGATTTAAGAATGCTAATCTTGATATGCCTCACTTAGTGCCTAAAGTTAAGCATGTAAGCTTTAATGTGCCTTCAAGTAGTTTGATCCCAAAGACTCTAAACCTAAAATGCAAAAAGTAGCAAAACCAACTAATGTTCCCATTCCCTACAGAGTAAAAGTGACACCAAAGCAAGCGGTCAAAGCCTCGTGCAATACAAAGCAAGATAGGACCTCGCAAGCTAAGAATGTGCAATGGAAGAAAGTAGAAGACCACCCTAGGAACATTAAGTTTGAGTTGAATAAAACGAATCGTGTTGATTCTAGTATTAGCTATAAGCATACTCTAATTAATTCATTCGCTACTTTGCAAAACATGTAATGATGATTGTTTTTCTATTACCAATCATGAATGTGGTGTGAATGAGTTGATTAATGCTGTTAAATGCCCTGTTAAGATAGTGAATACAAAAAATCAAGCTAAGAAGGCTAGAAAGCAATGGTGGAAGAAGGTTAGAAAACATTGGAAACCCACATGAAGGAAATTTAGTAACATAGGTTATCAGTGAATACCTACTGGCCGCAAATTCAATCTTAATGAGATGTGCCCTAAATTATCTAGATCAATGCCCATTAGAAAATGGATGCCTACTGTAGAACTATTCCCTTAAGAAGTGAACATACTTTGAATAGGTCAAATACGGACACTAGCATCTGATCTATTCCGATGATTCCATTGTTTCTACTTTCGATGTGGGTGTTCCAATCACTGTTACTAACCAAATGGAACTCATTCTTGCATGGGGATCCCATCCAGCTTATCCATTCTTGTCTGCGGTTCAATTGCAGATCGTTCAAATCGCTCGTGGTACTGGACTCAGCCGTTCCAAGCATATGACCGAGACGTCGCGGCTCATGAACTTCGTGAGTAAATTCATCGGGACTGTTAGATTTGGGAATGATCATTTCGGTGCAATTATGGGTTATGGAGACTATGTTGTTGGTAATAGTGTTATCTCCAGGGTATATTACGTTGAAGGTCTTGGTCATAACTTATTCTCTTTGGTCAATTTTGTGATTCTCATCTAGAAGTGGCCTTCAGAAAACATACTTGTTTCATTAGAGAACTTGATGGTAGAGAACTTTAAGAGGAACACGTGGTTCAAATCTATACACCATCTCTATCGAAGATATGATGAAGTCTTCTCCAACCTGCTTGTTGTCAAAGGCTTCGAAAAAAAAGTCATGGTTATGGCATCGTCGTCTCAATCACTTGAACTTTGGCACCAAATGATCTCTCCGAAAGGACTTAGTAATAGGCTTACCTAGACTAAAGTATGAAAAGGATCATCTTTGTTCAACATGCCAATTGGGAAAAAGCAAGAAGTATGCCCACAAACCCAAACCTACAAACTCAGCTATGGAAGTTCTTCATACCATTCACATGGATTTATGTGGACCCATGAGAGTGCATAATATTTTCGGGAAGAAATATGTGTTAGTTGTGGTTGATGTTTACTCTCGATTTACTTGGGTTAAGTTCTTAAGGACAAAGGATGAAACTCCGGATATCATCATCAAACTTATCAAACACTTGAGTTCGACTTAACAAAACCGCCGAATCATCCGAACGCACAATGGACCTAGTTTGTTAATAAAGAACTTAGTGAGTTTTATGAAAGTGTTGGAATCAGTCATCAAAGAAGTGTTCCACTAACTCCTCAACAGAACGGTGTAGTTGAAAGACGAAATCAAAATCTTGTGGAAGCCGCAAGAACAATGCTGATTTACTCAAAGGTTCCAATGTTTCTCTGGGCTGAAGCCATTGCCACTGCATGCTACACTCAAAATCGATCCCTTATTCACACTTCTCATGGAAAAACTCCATATGAACTTGTCCACAATCAAAAACCTAATCTTTCATTCCTTCGTTTGTTTGGTGCATTGTGTTATCCAACTAATGAGGGCCAAGACTTAGGCAAACTTAAAGCTAAAGCAGACATGGAGTATTTGTAGGATATGCACCAAGCACAAAAGGATACCGAATCTACAACAAAAGAACCCGAAATATCATGGAAATAATTCACGTTACATTCGATGAGTCGACGGTCAAATGGCTCCTAAGACAACCCAGCCTGACCCGCATCTCAACCTTCATCAAGTAGTCCCACCGTCTATTCTCTTGTACACGATTCTTCGCAAAGAACTCATTATGTACCTCCTTCAAGATGATTTGAAGAAATTGTTTGATCCAATGTTTGATGAACACTATGAGCCAATTGCTAGTGATTTGTCAATTCCATCAACAGAGGCGGCTCCTATCCTTGTCAATGAAGTTAACCCGCTTATTTCATTAAGTCAAGAAGCTCCTGGCCGATCACTCTGCCTCATCAACAAATCATCAATCATCGAAAACATCATGGAATTTTTCTGCACCTTTGATGGAGATAATCCCTTTGCTACCTCGAAGATGCCCCTTTGAAAACATATTTGCTCCTAATCATCATCGAACCATCTTCAGAGAAATCGACTCTCTACTTCAGTTCCTCAACAACAACCACATGAACACCTTAGAAAATGGACACATGATCATCCATTGGACAACATCATTGGAAATCCCTCTCGCCCAGTATCCACACGTAAACAACTTGCAACCGATGCCTTATGGTGCTTCTTCAACTCTGTACTATCCAAGGTCAAACCAAAAGATGTTAAACCGCAATGAATGAAGACAGCCGGTTCAATGCCATGCAAGAAGAAATTCATGAGTTTGATCAACTAGATGAATGGGAATTAGTACCGCCCCGACTGTGCTATGATCATTGCTCTAAAGTGGATCTTCAAAGTAAAACTTGATGAGCATGGTGATGTATTAAAGAACAAGGCTCGATTGGTTGCAAAAGGATACCATCAAGAGGAGGGTATTGACTTTAAAGAATCATTTGCTCAGCTGCACGCATCGAGGCAATCGAATCTTCTGGCTAATGCTGCAAGTAAGAATATGGATTGTCTATCGATGGATGTAAAGACGGCTTTTCTTAACGGAGATCTTAAAGAAGTCGTATACCACCAACCGAAGGTTTTGTGAATCCGAGCATCCTACTCATGTCTATCGCTTGAAGAAGGCTCTTTAACGCTTGAAGCAAGCTCCAAGGGCATGGTATGATACGCTATCAAAGTTTCTTCTATCTACCGATTCAAGAAAGGAGCAGTTGATCCCACATTGTTCACCGTAAAGTCGTGCAAACATTTAATTCACGTTCAAATCTATGTTGATGATATTATTTTTGCCTCGACTGACCCCAATGAATGTGACCGCTTTTCTAAGGAGATGGGCTCCAAATTTCAAATGTCAATGATGGGACAAATGTCATTTTTCTTGGGATTACAAATTTCACAAAGTCCTTGAGGCATTTTTATAAATCAATCTAAATATGCAAATGAGATTCTAAAGAAATTTGGATTTGATTCTTGTGACATCGCTTGACACTCCCATGGTGAGCGTATCAAACTGGATGAGGACCACTCAAGGATCATGGTAGATCAAACGAATATCAAAGTATGATTGATCCTGATGTACCTCACGTACCAGACCATATTCTCGTTCGCTGTATGCATGTGTGCTAGATACAGGGCTAAGCCTACCAAAAAGCACCTTGAAGTGGTTAAACGGGTCTTTCGATATCTCCAAGGAACCATCAATATGGGACTATGGTATCCGGGACACCGGTATGTCACTAATGTACTCTATGCATGCCGATCATGCAGATGTCAAGATATACGCCAAGTACGCCCTGAGGTCAGCTGGGTGATAAGCTTGTGAGCTGGTCTTCAAAGAAACAAATGAGTACTTCTATATCCTCTACAGAGGTTGAATACATATACATGTCATCTTGTTGTGCTCAAATCCTATGGATGAGATCCCATTATCTGACTATGGCTTTGAATTCAACAAAATCCTCTCAGATGTGATAAAAGTGCTATTGCTCTCTCTTGCAACAACGTTCAACATTCAAGAGCAAAGCACATCGACATTTGACATCATTTCATTCGGGAACAAGTGGAAAAAGGTGTGGTGGAACTATATTTTGTGAGGTCTCAATACCGTTAGCCGACATCTTCACCAAAGCTCTTCCTAGAGAACGCTTTGAGTTTATCCTTCCACGACTTGGTCTAAAGAGTCTACAACCGAAATTCAAACGTCTTCAAGAGGAAGACGAGGAGTAAAGTCTTGCTTCATCTATCTCTTGTATATATTTATTCAAAAAGCAAAATACAAAATTATAAAACCCTCAAAAGAAAATAGAAAAATATAAAAATTTTCAAAATCCATAAAAATTAGAAAATCTTGTAAAATCCCAAAAAATATTGTTATTTTGTCATGTTTTTTCTTAATTCGATATCATCTACGGACTTTGTGTTGACATTCAAAGAATGTCACGGGTTTTTAGATGTTCTTCGAATGTACATACATTGTTTAAAAAAAATTGAAACAAAGAAAAATTGTTTAAAACAAAAATGGTGGTTTATTGTCATTTCAAAAGAACCCGTTTAAAAAGAAAGAACAGAGCCATGCTTTATCTTACTTTTCAATTCTCATGCTCTGATTCTAAAACTAATTTTGTCACCAAAAGACAAATGTTTCTTTCCAAATATTTTTCCGTCTAATGATTCTTCTTAAAAATATTTGTCATCTAATGAAAACAAAATTGCTTTGAAAATACCTCGGACTCTATTTTTTTGAAAATCATCAGTCTTATCTTTGTCAAACTCTCCAACGCTCAATCAACAACTCTTGTCATTGATTGAGGGGGAGAATGATTTCAATTCAATCAAAAAGGGTATTTTTCAAACAATTGGCACGTAAAAGAGCAAGGTCTACTTTTGGAAAATCAAAGAGAACAATGTTTTATACAATTGATTCATGACCCTGGCTAATGTTATGTTTTCAAAAGATATTTATGCATGATTGATCAATGAAGTTGAAAGTCTCAAAATCTAATCCTTATCGTTAAATGTTTTGTTAGTGCAAATATTACGATATTTAATCTATACATTCTCATTTGTTTTGTTGATGACAAACATGTAACTTGTAATACATAAAATGTATAAGTTACTTGTAATTATATATTGTCTCAACACTCTCGACGAATTCGTTTTGTATGCTACAACACAAAGTTCGTACATGTTTGTTATGTTGCTATGATCAAACCCCAACAAAACCATTAAAACATGTTTACAAATAGTTTATGTATAACAACTAGTGTTTACATATTGGGTAAATATATACATAACTAGTATGTATTATAATGGGTAATATAAATTGGTAGAAAACTTAAGTATTTGACCCATTGACCAAATACATTGAATGTAGTTGGGTAAAACCCAAAAGTCCATGACCCATACCCAATGTCTAGATACAATGTACCCTTGGTGGGCACTCAAAACCATAGACTAGATGCATTGCATCTTGTAGATACATTGAATCTACTTGGTACCATAACCCATGACCCATACCCAATGTCTAGATACATTGTACCCTTGGTAGGCACTCAAAACCCATGGATCATATCCATAACCCATGGTATTGACCCATACCCATAAGACTAGATACATTGTACTTACTAGATACATTGTATTCAGGAATACCCATACCCATAACCAAAAACCCATGGGTAAAGGGAGCTCCCCACGATCCCAAGTATATACACCGACGGATCCTCAAGGGAGGGAACCATGGGATTCGGGGAACAGTGGCTAGTTTTCTTCTATAAATAGTAAGCCACTTCTTACCATTTCTTCACACCTTCACACATAGTTTCTCTCCACCAAATCTAGGATATTTAGATCATTAGGAAACATGTAAACCAACCTCATCTCATATGATCATAATGCTTCTAACTCTTATTTGTTGTAAGCATATTCTCAAGTGATCCTCCAAAGCAAGCTTAGATCTTGCTTCCTTACCTATCGGGTGATCACCCATCAAAGATACAAGCACATGAAGATCTTATACAACAAGCTTGGGAAACTTGTCATCTTCATTCATAGAAGACTAACTACATCATGCTTAGTGTTCTTGATGTTTAGTCTAGAGTGTTCATATCCATTAGACACATTGTCTTGATATTGTCTTATCATATTCTTGTATCTATGACTAGACTAGATGGTTTATGTGTGTTTGTGCCATGCATAAGGTTTGTTATGTTGGGCCACAAAACATAATCCAAGCCATAGATGTGTCAAAAGGCATTAGTGAAG